>CM031238.1:247035126-247635126 GCA_018340775.1 Taxus wallichiana var. yunnanensis | reverse complement strand
CGACACTCCTTGACATGACCAGGTTTATGACAGTAGTAACATTTCACTTGGTATTTAGCGGAGGATGTGCCTTCATCTTGACGCTTCCACTTCCCTTTTCCTTTGGATTGAGCGGCAAAGGCGCTCTCAGTTTGTCCAAAACCAGACTCATGATTCTGTGTTTGTCTCCTCCTTTACAACAAGTAGAACTCACCTTGTCAAACATGAGAGTAACTTTCAGCCATTAGATGGAGGGCCTCCACAAATGACTCATATGAAGAAGGTAGGTTGTTCAAAATCCAGAGCCACCATATCATCGTCGTCCACCTTTTTGTTGATGGAAGAGAGCTGGTCTTGGAGGTCTTTCATCCAAAGTAGGTGCTCAACATGCAGTGACCCACCTTGTAACTTCATGGAAAAGAGCATATTTTTTAGGTATAAACCCTACTCTTCTTTGATGTCTGATATTTATCCTTCAGACTAGTCCATAGTGCACTAGCCATAGTGGCATTCCGGACCTCAGGTATCTAATCATCCGATACTAACAATTTTAAAAGTAAGAGTGCCTCTTTATGATGTTTGTCATAATCCACGAAGTTCGCAACAAGTCTGCTTTCACCACCTGCGATTATTTTATCACAATCTCAAAATTTTGCAAGTGTCAAAATCTTATGGCTCCATACGTTCAAATTTATGCCCATCAATTATGCATCTTCTGCAAAACCAAGTTTTGAATATTGGCCATTAATCGCCCCAAAATGCTCTCTACTATATTTATGCTCTAAATCTTGATTTTCAAGAAGACTTGTCAAAACGCCACAACTTTTACAAGAAACGTAGAACATGCTCGATTTTAACTTCGCGACTCAGAAAACATAGAACAGCCAATCTCGACTTGGGTTTTCACTATCTTTATCTCCCTTCACGACTCAAGAAAACGTGATTGAAAAACATGATTCTAGTTAAATTCCTCACTAGATCGTATCTTGATTATTCGTTATGATTCAAGATGAACCATGTAATCGCGTCGAGTTTTGCCTTCACTCTTTACGTGCTATCACGAAACGACTAGTTCGGGTTGTGCCCTATTAAGGCTTCCTCAAACATTATACCACACTCTTGCACTGTCAAGGGCTTCCTCGAGCAAAGTGCTTTGATACCAATGTTAGAAAACAAAGAGAGAAAGAATGAAGATAAACGGAATGCACACTTTAGAATATATGCGTTCATTTATTAAATAGCATAGTGTAGTTACAAGAGGTTACAGCAGTTTGGAACCAACTAGAAGTTACATGACCATTTAACTCCCCATAAGTCTATATATTCAACACTTTTTCTGCTAATTTTGCGCTCTACCATGCTACCAAATAGCTTTCTAGGAGGGGATTGACCATGATAGTACGGTAGTTTGATGGATTATTGATATCTCCACTTTTGTAAAAAGGGATAGTGACACTAGTTGTCCACTCGCCGGGAAGCCTTCCTCGATGATACCATTCACAATGCTTTCGATGTGCAATGTGAGCACCTCAACCCTATTTTAAATATTTCACTTACATCCCATCTTTGTCTAGTGCTTTACCCCATGCTAGCCTCTTTATGCCTAGAGTAATATCCTCCATGGAAAAGAGTTGTGGTTGTGTTGATTATAGGAGGATTGTCTTTATCATAATCTCATTGAGTAACTTTGTGTATTGAGCATCTACGATATTATTCTCTATTTGCTTTTGACATTTGTCAAGCTTTCTCCAAAAGCCCTTAGGATTATGTTTGCCAAGGGAAATTAGTTTTTTCCTTCTCATGTATAAATATATTAAAAAAATTACCGAATCAGCTTTTCATAGGCCTTATTTTCTTTGTTCATCCCAAGATCTCTCAAGATTCTCTTTGTTGCCTTGCACTCTTCTTCATACCATGAATTTGTCAGAAAACTACTTGTATTTCCACTTTTAGGCCTAGATGTTTTTGCATGTGCCGAATGCCCATTGGATTAACGGGATCAACATATTCTTGTTCATTGGATGACTTGTCGTGCAGGACGTATTACACTTTGATTCCTGAATGCTTTGTTCGAGGGCTGCTTTTAAGAGTTCACATTTCTGACAATTTATGAGGATTTTACCCCAAAGAGGTATCTTCTTTTGAATGTGTTGGGTTTCCTCTTCTTGCTGATTTTTATGTGCATGTTAAACCTTAAATAAATTGGATTATGATCTGATTTCATCTCAATAGGGCAGTCCCCAACTTCTAAATACATCAAATAACATGGTCCACTACACTTCGCCCATTATAATTTTTAAATGATATTGCCTAAATTCAGCCACATTTTTGTGTCATTACATATAACCATGTCATACAAACTACATAGCCCCAATAGCTCCGCTCCATAGTGTGAAACACCCCCATTTCCATCTTCTGACGTCCTTTCCCAAGGTTGGTCTTCTTCTTCTTCTAGCCATAATGGATTACTTTTCACTCTGCCTTCGGTTTCCAAATTGAGGGCTTGCTTGTTTGTTGTCTTTGCATTGAAGTCCCCTATTATCAAGAGTTCCCAGTGGTGCTGAAAATGAAATGCCACTTTTTAGCAATGCATAAGGGTCTTCGTAGTCCAAGTTCATTTTTATATGTTTTCAAGCCTCTTGGTTCAAAGTAACAAGCAGCAAGCCTAATTGTTAACTCATTTTTGTTACTTTCAGCCATATGGATTGTTTATTTAGGTCGTCTTTCTCAACTTCTATAATTCCTTACCACTCTTCTCTAATAAGCACTATTACACCTCCATGCCCCATGCCCCATGCCAATCACATTCCTTTCATATCAAACCTATATTTTCCTATATCCTTCAAAATTTGGGACATTGCAGCCATCGAGCTCATGAATTTCAGTAAGAATGATATATTTTTTCGTTATACTATGGGCCCCAGCCCAGGACCTCTCCTCCAAGGGTAGCCTCTGCAATTCCAACTCACCAAGGTCAATTGCTCCTAGGGGGAATGAATCCCTATTTCTTGTGTGTCATTCGATGGCTGATTTGAGCTTTTCCATTTTGTAGCCATGCCCATTTTTCTGCATCTCTTGTTCTCTTCACCTTCTCCCAATCTTTCCTTTTCTCTTCTTGTTGTACAGGGATTAGGCTTCATCTAGGTAGATGTGTGTACCTCTAAGAAACCTTCAATTCCTTAATACCTTGTGCTTGTCTTCTATGCTTTTCATTATAACTCTTACATGTTTTCCTTTCCTCCTGTCATTTTTCCAATCTTGTTTGCTTGATAAATATGTCATGTCCATTGCAATTCGTCTCCAAGGAAGTCTCTTGCTAATTTGTTGGTGTTCTCATCCTCCCCATAGTCTTTCAATCCTTTAATAATGATATTTGCAGCCCTGTTGTGCCTATCATTTTCTTTTTTATTTGCATCCTGACCTGTTTCTCTATAAGCTCTCTTTGTTTGTTTGTTGGACCCCTTACCAAATGTGCCCAACTCTTGACCTCCTCAATTTTGTCCTTCGGGTTATTTTCTTGTACTTTGATATTTGAGAGTGCGGATTGGATCTCTTTGACTTGATGTACATGCGCTCCTTCGGACACTCTTGATTTATTTCCTTCTGCTGTTTTTATTTGTTCTCAGGCTTGTTTTAGCATAATCAGTTCTTGCTGTTCCTTTCCAAGTTGTTTTGTAAGTTGTTTACTTGTTCCTTGAGCAGTTTGTTCTCTCTTACTAGCTCCCAGTTGGATTCTGCAATTCTTTCCTCCTGCTGTCCTCATATTGTTCCTTTGCTTCTAGAACTTCAAGTCTTGTTTTCATGCTCATAACTCATTGACATAGAGTTTTGGTGACCACATTAGTGGTGTTGATGTGGGGCTGTATAGTTCCTTGTTTTCTCGGTTTTCCTCATCCCTTGTCTTTGTTTGTCACGTATGTTTTACTCTTATTTTGGTTGATATAATAGTTACTTATACAACCTCCTTTGTCATACTTCTTACCCTCCAAAACCAGCCCATGCTTGCTCTGCATTGGCCCTACTTCATTCTGAAGTAATGTATTCAGCTTTTTCTCTCCCTTCGTTTATCCTTGTATTGTTTGTGTTACTTGTACTTGCAGCGTTATTGAAGTGCCTATTGGAGTACTATGGGCTGTCCTCAGCAAAATAATTACGAATTTTTATACCTAGCTTGCCTCATTTTCTGAAACTGCCTACATCTTAAAATCATTTTCTGGAATCTTTCTCCTGTGTCTGATAAATTGGGTTGTGTGTATCCCAGCATTTGCGGGTGAATGTATGATCCCTTAGCCCCCACCATTGAGCCCATGTACGGATTAAGATCAGGGAGTAAGTTTACTGTCGGGTGCCCTGTAGAATTGTGTGAAGTGTAGACAAGTGGGATTATCAAACTTCCATGAGGTATCATTTCCAACATTTGCCCACATGCTTGTTTCCCTACTGGGGACCCTTTCATGGCTTCACTGTTGGTGACTCTGTGATTCTCTAGCACTATGATTTCTGTATGTTCATTTGTCTTTGAGATGTTATTTTCCCTTATGACATGTTCCTGACCACCCTGATTTGTCTTATCTTTGTTCCCCTCTTGCTGCTCTTTCATCTTTCCTCAAATTTGCTTTGTTGTTTGCATGGTAAATGATAAATTGATAAAGAATACCAAAAGCAGAGTGGGTGCAAACAATATATTGATAAAAGATGCAAAAACAGTGTGGTTCTGAAGCAGTATAATATCACCTAATGCAAAAGCAGTGTGGGCTCAAATGTACCTACCTTCTTCTGTTACTAGGGTTTTCAGATCCAAGCCCTGAGATTCATGTGATCACTACTCGTGGGATTTGTTGCTTACATTTGATTCGCTCTTTCCTCCAGAGTGATAAACCTCAGGTCCAACATCAGATTTGTCCGTTGAATGTGGAGCCCTCTATCTGCAGAGACCTGTTTGTTTATCGTTGGAATTGGAGCCCTCTGAATCCTTCCTATCTCGGTATGTGGTGGAGCCCCTATCTGTTGTTTGAATCCTATCAGTCCAATCCATTGTTGTTCAAACCCTTTGTCCCACATACTGTGTGTTGCTTGCCATCAAACCCCAACTGTTCAATGTAAGCATTGCCTTGATTCAAATGTAGTCTTTAAATGTTCATTATGTTTCCGTGGAGAATATCGAGGTTGAAATAAGTGAATAAGGATAGTTGGACCACACCCATTTTGAAATATTATTCAAATCCTAGAACTTAGTAAGGGGACACTCATCTAGATTTTAATCTTGAATCTTAGGCAATGTGCGCTTGATGTTTCTAATAAAGGCCTAGGATCTTTTTGAAAAGTTAAATGCAAAAAAAAGTTTAGGAAACAAAATGGTGAGGAGATTCTCTCTAGTGTAGATGACAAAAAACAGTAATACGGCAAGTTCATAATCCAACATGAGTATTTTATTGATCATATGCCCTTTGTAATTATTGTGCTAATGTCTCTTCACAGAATTGGTCTAGTTTGTAAGGTCAAATGCCTTGAGGCTTACCACTTTATGTTGTTGTCCATGGTTGGCTGGGTGGCTTACCATGTGTGCTCTTGAAAGTGGAACAGGAGTATTGGTTTTGAGAAGGCCGTGATCCGAAATTAAAATTCCGTATGTTTTGCATAAAAGCCTTTCAATTCCATGTTTGGAATATGCTTGAATATGATCTGTCCATAATTACACTGTTTTGTTATTTCAACTTAGCTAAGAGCTTGGACTGATGCTGCTAATACTGCTGCACATATCTCACCTTTGCTTATGAGCTGCTAATGCTACTACACCCGCTGCCACATTAGATGGCAGAACCAGGGCCTTTGGTGCATTCCAGCAATGACTGAGATCAACACTGAATCATTTGTTGGGAAAACGTCTCATTAACTTGCAATCTTTTAAAATTCAGAAGAGGTAAAAGACTAACTCAACAGCCTCTGTCAGATTCTTCCCAGTGAGTGGCTAAATGAAGACTTTGGAGAAGAGTGGAAATCAGTTAAATAATAGTGGGAAACAAAAATTGTCAAGTGTTGTAGGTGTCACTGCACTAATTGACTATTTTGCTATTGTGGCAGCACACAGAAAGCTCACTGAACTGTTTGACAAAATGCCACATTGGTATTTCATCTCATCAAATAAGACTGTTACCATATGTGTGTTCGGTGGTCATTTTGAGGAGGTGTAATGTCCCCTTTTCCCAATCGAAGACCTTTGGCCTATTTTGTCAACCCGATGGCCAAAGGAAAAATATAAGGGTGACTTAAGTCACAATAAATTATTATAAAGTGCTATAAAAAAATTAAAAAAATTATTAAAGCACTTATATTAATTTATTTGGCTTAATAGAAATAAATTATAATCCCTATGGTAAATACGATTTGCCTTGAGGGGCAAATATCATTGTAAAGGGATTTATTATATTTTATTCTTCCTAGAAAGGATAATGGCGACTTGGGCCAAAGGGGAATAATGAAGTTTAGGAAGGATAAAAATATATTTAATTAATGTATTTCCCCTAGAAAAATGTGACTTGCATTAGGAGGGAAAAAGTTGTTGGGAAAAACATTTAATATGGGAAAATATTAAATGCTTGCATAGGGAAAATCATTGTGATTTGATTGGCTGATTTAGAGGTCATTTGGGGCCATTTCTCCTTTATAAGGAGAGGTCGACTTGTGTAGAGATCATCCAGAAATTTTATATGATAATTTTCTCTTGCATTGAGCTCTCAACTTTTGCAAAAATTCCAAGGACGAAACCCCTTGTGAATTCTACCTCTTGTGGACGAAAACCCCAAGAGTTTGAGAGGGTTTTTCACTCAGAAATTCCCATTGATTGTAATCAGATTTTCAGTCATTTCCAGCAGTGTTTTTGAAGGTATTTTGGTGAATAAATTGCAGCAGTATTTCTTCTATTGGATCGACCCAGTTTGGGACAGATTTGGCATGTTTTATGAGGTATTTAGATCTGATTTCTATTGTCAAATCATCTACAGATTTTTGTGAAGTGAAGCAAAGCAATTTCATAATTTTTAGAGGGTTTTCACAGTGGTTTTCAGGCAGTTTTATATTCAGATTTCAGATCTGATTTCTGTGTGATTCTGGCATCCATAAATTCTGATTTTTATGTATTTGGGTTTATAATCAAAAGAATTTTTTTGCCCAAGAGGCTCCAAGTTCGTTCCATGAATAGCTTTACTGATTTGTGGTCTCTGGAAGGCAATCAATACTAAATATGCTCTAATTTTGTTTGTTCTTTAACATTTGCAAACTTTCAAGAAAATTTAAATGAAAAGTGTAAAGCCAGACTAATTGTCATAATCCAGCTGTGTCATTCTTGGAGCTCCATAACTGGGATGCAGCAGGCTCGCAACTGTTTGACCAAATGTCTCAGCGACCACGACTCCGTGGACTGCAAACATCCCCGCATATGCACAATATCGATTGTTGAATATACCCCAGTGACTTTACAAGATTGCAATTTGCATGTTTAAAGCCACGGCTTGTAACAAAATTTGAATATTTAGGGCAGATTATTCCGTGTTCAAGGCAAGTGTTGTGGCAGTTTGTTTTTTGGGATAATTTCAAGTGGGTTGTATTGCCAGAAAGCTTTACAGGAAAATCTGGTTCAATTTTAGTGTCTGTGTAGAATGCCATAATGCTGTTCAAGATAGAGAGTTCCTTTTTCTACCGAGAGGCACAATTAACACCCGACATCAACTTGGACATTTCGTATGCGTGAGGGCAAAAATTGACTGCTGCCACTTTTATAAATATGGAACTCTTGATAATAACAAAGGAAGAGGCATATATTGCACATGCATCCATTATTATAAATCAATATTTTCCAAAAAGGTAGCACATTCAATACTCAGTAAAATTAGGCGACTGCAAGTCAATTGTCTCTACAAACTGTGGCCATGAAGGAGCTTGTGTCTACAAACTTTGGCAATCAAGGAACTACAAAAATTATATTACTAACAAATATCCATCTTAGCGTTGTATGTGATGTGCTATCCAAACAGTGCAAGTTGGCAATCCCACCACACTATAAGTGTAAAAACATAGGCATGGGCACCTCCGTTCCTCATCAATGTGAAAATGGCTTTGTCCTATTATCAACCCCGATTTATCTTTTATTTTCCAAAACGGCGAGTGAAATTCTCAAAAATAGTTTGGGGTTTTAGCTAAGGGTTTTATGGTTTTTGTGAGAATACCCAATGCAACAACCCCAGAAAACGAAGTAGGTTAACAATAATGTACCAGTTAAGTTGATGTTGTTTGCGCTTGCGAGCGGCCAAGGTCTCGTATTCGAGTCTCTGGAACTGTTCGTAAGGCTGCGCTCCGCTGTGATCATTCTCTGCGAATGCAAGGGGATCCATCTCCCCTGAAAGCGCAGAGTGTACTCTTCTTCTTCCTCTTCATCCTCTTCTTCTTCCTCGAAATTGAAGTCCAGTGCATCCAAATCTATGTCCATGTTGTCAATGGACAAATTGTTATCATCTAATCCCTGCTCTCGTTCTTGCTCCTCCTGCTCGCCTTCCATGCTTTCTGTTTCCATTAACTTCACAGACGATTTATCTTGGTGTCTCTCCTAATAGAGTGATGTTTGAACAAGAAACCGTAACACCATAATAATGGGAATTGGTAAGGAATTGTTTTTGAATTTTGCGCGAGTTACGTGCCGTGCACCAGTTAAATTTGATGGCTATGCGTCGGTATTTAACAAATTTCTTATTTAAGCTGTTAGCAATCTCGGGGAAATGTATGATGCTTGGGGTGGATCAAAGAAGTTAAATTGGAGGGAGTGAAAAAGTGGGAGAGGAAGAGGGGTGATGAAGAGGAGATGTGCATGGAGAGGGTAAGCGTGGAGGAAACTAATACGAAACTCTTATTTTCTATAAGAATATATATTTTTGTAAAACGTTTGAAGGAGGAAGGGGTTGCGGTGTGCAAGTCATCGAGACAACGTATTATGGAGATATCTCGGACACAAGGAGTGGTTCATGCCAATGTCAATAGTTGTTTGCAATTTCATCCCTTGTATTTTTTGGGTATTTAGAACGCACGTATATGTAAGGGGAATTTGCATGCATGTCTTAAAGGGCAATTTTGAGACAGGATATGTGGAGTGGTTTTGGCATCCCAAAATAATGATTCCATGCATGATTTACAATTACGGTTTCTCTCTAGTGATCATGGTATTGATAAGGGTTTTTCATCATAAACAATCCTAATGGCGTCTTTTATCAACGATCACCATCAAAAATGGGATTTTCCACATATATGTAGGGTGTCAAGGATTTTGATTGAACGATGAAAATTAACTACCTCCATGTCCCACACATATCCCATGGCTCAAATTTTTCTTGCCCAAATAATATATGTTATATGTGTTCCACTTTATAGTCTTGATCTCCCTGCTATTCACATGAGTGCAATACACGCTTAAAGGGTTCAATATAAAAATGGGGATTCAATAGGTTTCATGTTTGAAACCCAACCGCAATGCTTTCTTCTTATAGCAATTTTATCCCCCTTTCGGTTGTAAGCTCGAGCAATTATGGGAAATAGTTGATGCCCAAATAATCATCAATAATTGAGCCCCTACATCAACAAGTCATATGAGCGATAGTAGATTGTATATGTCGACCGAGCTTTATGACATCGAGTTTTCTCGATTAGACGACATATAATTTATTAAATAAAATGGAGGCATGAATGGAAAGTTGAAATAAATGGGTGTGTATTAATAGTTGCGGCTTCAGTGTAATAAAATAATAATAATGTAAAACAACTTTGAATCAAAAGTTGAAACCCATATGCTCATTCCCAACACCTAACAAAGAGCTATGATCAAGATTTGTGAAAGATTTGATGGTCAAGATTTGATAAAGAGTTCTGAGTCAAGTTTGAAGGAAGATATTGATTTATGTTGGATTGGATAACCAATAAGGAGGCATATTGGATTCCATGTTAAATCTCGATTTTGTTAGCTTTTAAGGGAAGGAGGGAATGCAAAGTGAGAAGGAAGGAAGATGGGAAGGAGGTTGGTTGGTTATGGTGGTTAGAAAAACAAGAGGTGAACTCGAGACTAGAGGTTACTGATACACAACCTAACATGAAGTTTCGCCGAAGGATTATGTGTTTACTTGATAAAACCGTGAAAGTGTACATGTAATGTCCATGTTTGAAAGAGATTCCTTGATTTCTTAAATTTAAGATCTGATGTACTTACTCTAAATGTGGCCCCATAGAGGCAACACACAAAATAATGACATAAATGAAAAAAATATGTACTGATGGAAAACACACGACAAATGGGTTATGGATGAATAGTGAACCGCAAATAAACCCAACCACATCGCTTGCTTTCTGACATTTTATATGGCCCTTTTAAGTTTTAAGTTCAAGTAGTTGTAGGGAAACAATTTATGCATGAACAACCATTGATAATTGAGCCCCTCAAATAGTTACTCGTATGAGCAACAAGTAAATGTTATCTATCGATCGAACTTTACAAGTTTTTTATGTAAGTTTTTTTACATCACCATGATCATCGATCAAATGGTGTTTGATTTGGTAGTTAAGACAAATACATGAATAGAAGTTGTTGGAAATAAAAAGGAGGAAATTGAATACTTGCATGTCCCACACCTATTCCATGGCTCATATTGTTCTTGTCAAAATAATATTTGTTATATGTGTTCCAATTTATAGTCTTGATCTCGCTCGCACTATTCACATGAGTGTAATTCATGCTTAAAGGGTCCAAAATAAAAAATGGGGAAGTTCCAATAGGTTCTATTAGTGTGAAATCACAAGCACCCCAAATGAGCTCTAAAAAATCTTCTTTTCTAAGCGAGACTCATTTGGTGTGATTTCATAACATTGAACTTTCCCGAGGTGTGGGACCTTGCAAAAATGGGAAAGCTCTCTAGATTGAAGGTTGGTTCCTTATTCCTCTGTTTAGGTGCATACATAGAAACTTGCAGAGGATATGTTCTTTATTCTAATCTAAACTTTACCGAGGAGACAGGATAGAAGGAATACATAAATTAAAACAAAGCTAAACTACAAGGTGATGCACCGATGGAATAATGGAAACTTGTTTTGCTAATAGACACAAACCAAAGAAATGCATACAATAAACAAGCACATATAGTCGGATATATATTGGGAGACCAGATGAAAGCAAAAGAGACAAGAAAGGATCTAAAATTGATCACAAACGTGTTTTATTTCTCTTTAGATTGATACAGTCCATTACAAAGTAGCCAAGAGGCAGAAACGCAATGCAATTTTTGATGGAAGGCCTGAACCCCACAAATCCCTTTGCTAAGAGGAGAAGGGAGCCTACAAAACAAAGAATGTCCAACCCTTTACAATGAATCATGCCCCGTATTTATAGATTCAACCTGAAAGAAGAAAAGAGAGAGAAGTGGGAAAAGCAAGTTGAAGCTCAACCACCACTATTAATGCCTCTGATGAAATATCTCCCAAATCTATCTTTATTGCATCAATCCTTGGTTCAATGCCTTGAAGGAAGAGGAAACGGTGAAACAGATCAAATTTGATCTGGTTATTGAGGCAAGAAGATCCTGCATTGAAATCTCGAAGACGTTTCCTCCATTTTCTTCACCTAACCTCCTCAAAATTAGATTTTCAGACCTCCATGGCATGGATGAGGCCCAGATCTTTCCAACGGCATCAAATTTGCAATATTTCAAGCCCTGAGTCAAAAGGTATGCCCCTTTGAAGTTTGTGTCGGGCCCATATAGGAGGGCAGGAAAACAGCTTGAAAAATGGGTCCCCTTTTGATATGGGACACATGGCAGCCAAATTGGAACAAAATTCAAGCCTACGGGTCTGCAATTTATCTTTTTCCCTTTCTCTCGATGCCCGCTTGGCTTTGACTAGGGCCCAAATGTTGACTTTTTCTTTGGGCGGAGTGCACAGGCCATTTTGTAACCTTTACCCCTTTTTAGATAACAAGGGGCAAAGAACCAACCTTTTCCCGACGGTCCGCTTTCCTTGGGACACACAGCAGATCTAGCGCATTTCATAAACCTTTTCTCTATTCACCCCTTGAATCAACGACATACTGACACTTGGCATTCTCCGCTTATACCTTTATACTTAGCTAATTTTGAAGCCTTTTCTATTCGCCTTTTGACTCTGTTTCCTCTTATGGGATCATGGTCGATCCAATATTTGGCACGGGGTGAAATATGGATAACAATTTGGTGACTCACAGGGGTATCTACCTGCTAGATGAAAAGACCAATTGCCTTGTCATATCCGTTGGGCATGGAGTCGAGAAAGACGGTCTGATACTAATTTTGCCTCTGATTCATGAGCCCGATCTTGCACTCCCAATTTTCATAAGAAATCTTGAAATGAAAGTTTCTAAGAGTAGAAAATTGTTTTAACCCAAGGCTTCATCTATCTCTCTGAATGGACTGCACAAAAGCCACAAAACAACACCACACACTATATACAAAATTTGAAATCATACACGCTCCAAATGGAACATGTAAAGCGTGCAAAGCACTTAGGAGAAAAGCAATCAACTGATAGACAACAAGACAATGTGCATAAGTACTTAGAGGAAAGAGAAAACTAAACTAATATGTACATGGTGAGAACTCCCCTTTTAGTAGCAGTGCTTAAGATAGATCCCATTTACTAGAATCTATAACTCTTCACCCTCCAATGTAGACAATTGGAAAGCATTGTTACTTTTGCATTTGTGATCATATAGGGACCACTCCAGATGATGTCAAATTTGGAATGTCTTCTGGTTTTACTTTATCGCATCCCATTTCAAAACCAGGTCTCCTTCCTGGAAGGTCCTTTTTTTGTCTTCTTATCAAAGCATTTCTTTATTGAAGCCTAATTCTTCTCTATTGCTTGGAGAGCATGCTCTTTGGTTTCTACTAATTCTATTAGCTCCGCATACCTGACCTCCATTGGTCCAAATTCAGACATCTCTAGTTGCTTCACGAGCTCCAATGTTGGTAACTCAAGTGATATAGGCAACATTGCCTCTTTCCCATAGACAAGCTTAAATGGAGAGCTACCTATAGATCTCTTGGGTGTTATTCTATCAGCCCATAAGGCCGTTATGAGCTTTGTGTGCAGTCCTCTGATTCTCATCAAGAGTTCTTCGATGATCTTTAGCGAGGTTTTTGTTTGTGGAGTAAGCCTAACCATTACCTTGAGGGTAATAGTTTGATGAAGTACTCAAATAAGTCCCATTCTTAACAACCCATCCTGTGATTTTGGAACCTATGAATGCTAATGCATTGTCTGATATGATGGTGGATGGCACTCCAAATCGGTCATTATCCCTTCATAGAAATCCTAGGATACTAGACTCATTTGCTTCCTTAATCGCCATTGCCTCTGTCCATTTGGTAAAATAATCTATCGCCGTCATGATCCATTTGTGACCTTGGCTTGAGTTTGGATTGATGACTCAATGAAGTCCAATCCCCATTAAGCGCATGAAAGGTTGGTTGACTGAGATTGGGTGCAATGGAAGTATTGCTAGCCTTTCCTTGCCTTTGAAGAATGCACAATTCTTGCACCTTTTGATCCATGTGTAGCAGTCACTAAACACTCTAGGCTAATAATATCTTGCTTTCATGATTTTGAGTGTTGTCACTCTTGGAGAAAAATGACCTCCAGCTGCTTCAACATGGAATTCTTGTAGCACTCTCTCCACCTGATCTGTCTCGATGCATCTCAACAAAATGCCATTGATGTCTTTTTTGAACAAGACACCATCGATAAGAACATATGGGATGGCCTATAACCTAAAATGTCTCCTTTTTGCTTTACCCATCCCATGAGGACACATGCATGTTCAAAGGAAGTGCACCATGTCTTGGGTCCAACAAGGAGCAAGTACATCACCTCTCCCTTCTTCTTGATCATTTTTTAGAACAAAAACAGCCTCCTTTTCATTATCTGCTTCATCTTGTTGACCTGAGGCTAGTTGTTCACATAACCCCTTCCCACGGACCAGCTTGGTGACCTTGATCTCAATGTCATATTCCATGACATTGGTGATCCATCTTGTGCGCTTTTCATTCAGGTCCTTGATGAGAAGGAATTCTTTAACTCCGCATGGGAGACCAATAGTTGGATTTTTTTGTTTGAAACCAAATGCTTAAACTTCTTCAATCCTCTGATTACCGTCAAGACCTGCTTCTCAATGAAGGAGTACCTCACCTCATAATCTTCCAGACTCTGGCTGAAGAAAGCAATTGGTTGTTTTGTACTTTCTTTTTTCTGCTACACCAAGATTGCATAAATTGTGTCGCTGCCACCAAAGGCATACAATATGAAGTCTTTGAAAAAATATAGGTTCACAAGAGTTGGGGCTTCGATATGGCTTCTTTGATAGCCTTAAAACTTTCTTTTCCTTGAGTTTTCCACACGAATGTTAATCTCTTCTTCGACATCAATGTTATTGGCTTAACAAGGGTAGCAAAGTTGGGAACAAACCCGTAGACAAAATTGATTTTCCCAAGAAGCTTTGAAGAGCCTTCTTGTGACTTGCGCAATGGTAATGCTCTTATGCTTGAACTCTCTCTGGATCAATTGCCAATCCTTCCTTTGATCAATATGGCCTAGAAGCTTACCTTCATGGGCCAAGAATATGCATTTTTGGGGTTGGTGACACCCAAAACTCCCCTGCATCTTTGGAATACCTCGCCTTAGATGGAAAAGATGATCTCATTGCATTTTTGAAAACATTGTAATGTCATCCAGATAGATCAACACTATTTTGTTTATCAGTCCTTAAATGCCATATCCATTACCCTTTGAAAAGTGGCTTCGGCATTGGATAATCCGAATGGCATTTTCTTGTATGCATAGTGCCCCATTTGGTAGTGAAAGTTCTTTTGAATTGATCATCTTATTTCACCATGATCCGGTTGTACCCGAGTAGCCATCTAGGAGGGAGAACCTTTCCAACCTGACACTACTTGCAAGATCTGCTCAATTTAAGGGAGTGGGTAGTGGTCTTTGAGGAGGCTGTTCAAATCTCAAGACAACACACACCGATTTCTCCATTTTTCTTCGACTTGGACTAGATTTGCAACCCACCTTAACTGTTTGATTGGAAATATGATGCTTGCCTCTATCAGCTTTGCTCAACTCCTTCTTCATCGAGGCTCTATATGTGGGTTGACCTGGTCTCTACTTCTACCTAATGGGATGAGTAGTTGAATCCGGTTCGATTGTGTGTTGTTCTAGCTTTGGATTGAACCCTCTTACGTCTTCGTAACTCCAAGAAAACACATCAGAAATTCTTGGTAAAGTTGTATGAATTCATACCTTTCTTGCTCAATGGCCACCTTGCCAATTTGAAGTGTTTTGCCTTCTCAACCGGGATTGACTCGAATCTTCTCCTTTGATCTCGCATGTTAACATTCTCCTTTCGAACCTGATCATTAGGATTGAAAATAGATTCAGTGTCACTAAGCCTTTGGGAAGCTTGTTTGTATGCGATTATACTATGTTATTCTCGTCTACTCGCTCTCAAAGTCTCACTCTCCGGTTTATAGCTAAGAATTCAACTTCTTCTTGTAGAAAGTTAATGATATGTTGATCATTAAAAACACCACCAATGGATGCAGGACCAAATTCTTGACCTCCAGCATTGCACTGCCACCTCACTGCCACCTCAGCACCACGTGGACGATCCGCGTTTGTGGAGATGTCAAAAAAGTTCATTTTTTGCATGGGACCAAGTGTTGTCCACTCGCCGCGCCAGTTGTTGTCCGGGCTACCGCCATGCATTGAATGCTCACCCACCAGCCGTTAATGCGCGCGGGGTAGGTTTATGGACCCTGCCACCGCCAAAACGCGCCATTGCATTTCATGGGAAATGGAGAGGGAGCTCGTTCAGTCTGGTTTTTTGCGGGTTCGGTTGCAGAGCTCGAGCGACCATTTCGTGGGATCTTGCAGACCGGTGGGTGCGTGCGTTTTCTCCAATCCTGACCGACTTCGTCCTCGGCATTGGCTCGGCCTGCTACGAAGATGAGAAGAAAAGGCAGAGGTGAGAGGGTTCTCACTCAGGCAATGATCCTTAGTGTTTTTAAACACTGTACTACTATGGAAAGTTTGTTGTTTGCCATTCAGCAAAAGAAATTTGTTTTTTCACCCGTCTTATTTTACAAATCCAAGCTTAAAATCGTTGGTGTATTTGTCTTGTTTATGAGCGCCAGTCTCGGGTTTATGGGTGCCATGCGAGCTCATGTTCAGTTGCTTATTACTGTTAATGGGATTACTGTAACTTTTAATGCGTTTATGCAATACTAGTTGCGTGGTGTTGGGGGACAGCGAAAAAGATACAATACTAGTTCTGGTACTGTGTGTTTAGTTCTGGTACTGTGTGTTGTGATATCTGGACAGTAAAGTGACAATTTTCAGTGTTTGCAGCAACAAATGTAATTTGTTTTCTGTTTTGGGTAGCAAAAATTATATGTTTTAGGTGGCAAAAATTATATGTTTTGGGATCTGAATGCATGGGGGAGATTCAAAGGCTACGTGATTTGGTTGATGAAGTATTTGGAGGGGTCAATTAGGCTGATTGAAGTGAAATAACCAATTCTCTCTGGTTTTTCTTTTGTGGGTTGTGAATGGATAGTGTTGGGCATGGTATGGATGTCCAGGGTGCCTGATTTCTTCAGAAAGCTTGTAAAAAGGTATAGTCTTGAGGTCTGTGAGGGTTGGTTTCTTAACTATAGGTTTCAGTGTTATACGAGTCCTGTTATGGATTTTTGTTGGTGTTTATAGGATCAGAATTAAGAGTTGTTGTAGCCCCTTAGGCGTTCAGATTGGAAAAGTTTGGTCTTCCATTTGTTGTAGTCCTTTATACTGACTAATTATAGACAGATTTTTGTGGACAGAACCGATTTAGATAATAGGAATAAATATTGCAAGTTGTTGAGGGTTGGCATAAAAGCTCACCACCAGAGATAATATCTCGGTTGCTGTAAAGATTCCTATAAATTGTTTTTATAAAATATTGAACAATAGTCATCCCGAATTGATTCATTTTTAATGTAACACAATATATTGGAATTATAACGATAATTTCTAATCTATTAATTTGTACTGCACACAAAAAATGGATCCTTCTATGTCACAAAATTTGGTTCATGCTCGTATAATTAACATGGGTTTAATTAATTTGGTTCATGCTCGTATATTGGAATAGGACCTGTGACTCCTGAGAGATGTATCAGACCTCCTCAACTAAAAAAGGCAACATGCTCTCATTAGTGATTAACTACAAAAATCTTCTGAATACTCTGAATACCTCTACTGATTCTGCTTTCCATGTTTCCTATGTTTTTTTGGGTGAAATTTTAGTGTTTGATTTTATTGGACTTTACCAAGCCTTGGGCACATGTGCGGGAACATTTATTCAAGGTCTCTGTGCTTTAATCTCCTTCATAGGTTGAGTTCCTGGAGTTAAAACACAACTCTTCTAACTTGCAGACTGGAAGGCCTTTGTCTATGCTAACACACAGTCTCTATGCCAATGGGCAGGCTTGTCATTTGCACTTGTGCCTAGCATGACGACTACTATCTTTCAATCAAAATTCATCCAACTCACTCGTTTGGAAAGTTTTCTTTTTTGAGTATCGCTAGTCCATTTGATTATACACCATTTCAAGTCTGTGCTAGCCTAGTCGTATATCATGTGTGAAAATTATTTGTTAGCACCAGGACCATTCATCCATTTTCAAGAGTTCTTGGAATCTGTAATTCTTCCTTGTTTTACCCCATCCGTTACTGCATTCAGCATTCCCTTTGAGAGAGAGTCTATCCCCAGAGTACTTACAGCACAGTCATTTGGTGCACATTCAAGGGAGAATATCAGATGTGCTGTGATTTGTGATTTATCGTCAAGGTTTTGTTGTTTGAGTTGACTGCATTGTTTAAGTTCTCATGCTGTGATTTCTTGTAAATTATTGAGTATTGAAATCCTTTGATTGATTTATGAGTCATGGAGTGGTTGTTCTGATTTGTCTCGTTATGCAAGTTCAACTTCAGGATTTTAGATTCTCACGGTAGTGAGCTCGTGCTTGTGCAGGGAGATAAGTGTTGGTTTCATGTTTTGCATCTAGATTCTTGCACAATTTGAGTCTTTTGATGGTTTTGGGATTTACTTGATTGTCGAATTTAACACTAGTTTTCTATGGGTTTGTTGTAAGTTCATTGTTGCATGATTCATTCAATATCCATTAGTTGTCACCAATTGTTGCATTGTTGGGTTTGGAATGTCACGTTTGTGATTCTCATGATTTTGAAAGAGCAGATCCAATTGAATTTTATTTTATGTTTGGGGGTGCGTGTGTATATTCATGTTCGTGATTCTCATGATTTTGAAAGAGAAGATTCAATTGAATTTTATTTTATGTTTGTAAGGTGAGTGTGTATATTCTGGTTTCATGTTATAGCATCTGTCATAGCTTTTTTTTTATGTTGTATATGATTGCATTTGTTGTAAGCTTGTCAATAAGCATATGGTATAGTCATTACCACTCTCTATTACCACTCTTTATTCATGTCAATAAGCATATGGTATAGTCATTACCCCTTTAAGCAATTTCTAGGTCTAATTATAGGCATTACCACTCTCTGTTACTGCCATTTACATTGTTTTCTGTTGTAATTGCTCGCTTCTGTATTAGCGTTCTCTCGATCTTGAGTCTAAATGTTTGAAGTGTCTTCCATGGTTCATATATACATGTTGCTCCCACGGGCTGCATTGTTGTAACGCATTACACCGGTTGTGGTGCACCCTATCTTTGCATAGTCACTGCACCACGTCACTGCCACCTGGTCGAGTAAAAACACCACGCCATTCGCCGCGCCAGTTGTTGTCCGGCTACCGCCATGCATTGAATGCTCACCCACCAGCCGTTAATGCGCGCGGGTAGGTTTATGGACCCTGCCACCGCCAAAACGCGCCATGGGATTTCATGGGAAATGGAGACGGAGCTCGTTCAGTCTGGTTTTTGGCGTGTTCGGTTGCAGAGCTCGAGCGACCATTTCGTGGGATCTTGCAGACCGGTGGGTGCGTGTGTTTTCTCCACTCCTGACCGACTTCGTCCTCGGCATTGGCCTGCTACGAAGATGAGAAGAAAAGGCAGAGATGAGAGGGTTCTCACTCAGGCAATGATCCTTAATGTTTTTAAACACTGCACTATTAAAATAGTGAGCATAATCATACTGATATATTAACATAAGTTTAATTGTATACATAGAACGATGGAAAGTATTCTGATTACATACGCAAAATTAATATGAGTATTCTGATTACACCGCCAAATAGGGTGTAAAATATAGAGCATCATCATATTGATATATTAACATAAGTTTAATTGTATACATGATGGACGCCTGAAAGTATTCTCGATTACATACGCAAAATTAATATGAGTATTAGATTACACCGCCAAATAGGGTGTAAAATATAGACCATCATCATATTGATATATTAACATAAGTTCAATTGTATACATGGACGCGCTGGAAAGTATTATGATTACGCAAAATTTATATCAGTATTCTGATTACACCGCCAAATTGGGTGTAAAATATAGAGCATCATCATACTGATATATTAACATAAGTTTAATTGTATACATAAAAAGATGGAAAGTATTCTGATTACATACGCAAAATTTATATTGCAAACATAACTTTAGAGACTACATAGGAAGACTTCGGCAAATACATCTAGCAAAATGGTATCACCAACAAAATTACTGCCATCATCATATGGGGTAATAAACATTGTTTATGAGCACATGTTCAATATCTTAGTTAGTATAAGTAATATTGCCCTCTTTCAATACTTGCTTTTGGATTTTCTTTTCCTGCCGATACAAGTGTTCGATTGGCCAATCCGAAAAGGGATTTAGAACCCCTTTTGACAGAGCATTTGGTTTCCCAACTGATAAAGGATCTGGTCCCCCTGCTGAAAAAGGATTTGGTTGTCCGCTTGAAAAGGGATTTGCACTGTTGTTGATGAGGAGTTGGTTGCCGCTTTGAAGCTTGCATCCATGGTGGCATTGGAAATGAACTACTAGGACTGCTTGAACTTGTACGAAGTAAATGAGGTGATACATACCAAGATGGAACTGTACAAGAGTTATTCATAAGTGATGGAGGTGTTCCAATTTGAGCATAACTTGGAATTTGAATATTTAACATATCTTGAAAAATCCTTCGATTTTCATGATCGATTCTGCAGAACTTACACGCATCCCTTTTCGTATTCCCTTAATTGATTTGCAAGTTCCCTCTCCCTCTTCTCTTGCTCTTTCCTTTGTTGCTTTTGTGCCTTCTCAATCTCTTTTTGTTGCTCCTTAGCCTGCTTCTCCCTTTCTCTTTCAAGCTTCTCCTGCAATTTTTTTTCTTTTGCAAGTCTAGCAACCTTTTTTTCTTGTGCCAATTCTTTTTTCCTTAACTTTAGTTTTGCTTGTTCCTCCTTTTTTCTTTCCGCATCAACCAATAGCTCCATGTACTCAAAGTGCAAAGTCAAAATCATGAATGCCTACTCGGTCTAATAGAACCATCTCGATTTGTTTATGATCTCCCTGGAAGTCGTAGAAAATGGGAAAGTAACGTTCGCGCGTCCATCTTGGTTTTCAGTCTCTTCAGGGTGTTGAGGTTCATGTTGCATAACTTCTAAGTTAATTTCATTTTCTTGAGCATCCTCTTGAAATTCGACTTCGTCTTGTTCATCCTCATCTCCAACATCTGCATAGTAATGAATTATTGCTTCTTGTTCTAGTCCTTCAGGAAAGGAAGGCAGATTTAAGCTTTGATCTTCTGTGTTGGATGGTAGCTTGTAACCCAAGTTTTTCATGGCATCCTCTAACCATTGTGGCGGGTTAACTTGACTTGGCAAGGACAAATCATTGTTACTTACAAAATCTGAAGACCCCTCCTTATTGTTGATGATGTTACTTGGGTTTCCAAGAGCACCGTTTAGCTCCACTCCATGTGTCTGCTTCCATATCATCTCTAGAGTCAACATTTTGCATGAATTGAGTTTCAGGTACCACCTCTTCACTGTCATTTAATTCAGGATTTATTCGTTGAGATAGGCTCAAAATGTTTGTGACAACATCAACAACTTCCTCACCTTGCATGTCAAATGCCTGGCTGCATGCCATGTCATTTAGGAGAGCATCATAATTCAATGGCCAAATACCAGTTCTTTTGAAACCTGCAATTATGTTAGATGGTGTTTGTGCCTTTTTTAAGGCTCTACTTGCAAGCTCAGCAATGTCACTCCTTTTCACATCTGCACATTTGTTCTCTGCCATCCATTTGGACCTCTCAGCTCTAAAATATGTCTTGAAAGGGCTGAACACACTCACGTCAAGAGGTTGCAACTTATGACTAGTATGTGTTGGTAGTGTTATCAAATCAATGCCCAATTTGTTTGCCTCCTCCACAGTTTGTAATGCTACATGGCTGCCATGGCCATCAAATATCAATAGGTGTCTATTATTTGGAGAAACACCGCACCTGGTACTGAACGTGCAAAATGACATAGCCAATTTAAAAACAATTCCTTTGTCATCCATGCATTTGGATGTGCAGCCATACATGCTCCAGGTTCACAATTTTTAATGTAATTCTTTATCATTCTCTTTCCCTTGAACAAATAAAATCTTGGGATTGACAAACCTGCTGCATTGACACAACACAATATAGTGATCCACTCCCTGCTCTTTGGTATTACCTTTGGGACATTACGACTTCCCCTCTTAGCAATTACGAACTCCACAATTTCTTCCAGCCTGCAAACCAGTCTCATCACAATTCCAGATTTTATGAGCGCCGTATGAATAGGTTCCATAGCATTTGGCCAAATTATCATAAAATTTGGTTACTATTGTAGGGCGCAAGTTTAAAGCTCTATCCCTGTCAAGTCCCTCAGTGGTTCGGATTGCAAGGTCTGGATGACGTTTTCTGAATCCAGCCCACCATGATTTACCAGGAAACCCATCTCTGAAGGGGTTTTGTCTTGTTTCACAAATCTGAGCAACATTTGCCTTTAGCTGCATTAACTCCAAGCCATGACCCATATCAGCCATTTCTTTGCACCATTCAACAATTTCCTCTTCTTCTTCTTCAGTTAGAACTATTGGAGGACCCCTCCTCTTTGTGTGGGTGAGACCATTTAGCCAATAGTGTAATGATGTGGGTGGAATGGAATACTTCTTTGCTGCTGCTCTAACTGAGAACCCATTAAACTCAACATCATCTATCGCCTTTTCCATATCTTCTTTTGTCCAACCTCGGATGACACTAAGCTTCTTTGTTGCAGATGTTCTTTGAACTGAGACAGTGGGTGGGTTTCTACATTCTGGTTCATTACCAGTTGGTGTTGAATTATCCTCTTCATCACTTAAATTATGTGATAATTGTACACCTCTCACTTTTGGCCTCCTTGATCTTCTAGCAATAGCACCTTTTCTCATGGTGTAAATGAAATACCTGATTCACAACATGAAAGATGATTGTTGGAAAAGAAACTATAAATATACCAAAAATGAATGCTGGAATATGCTAGAATATGAATGATTTTGTTTCATTTTTAGGAATTAATTGACTTGTAGTTTTCATTATGACAATGAAACTTGTATGGAATATGTTGAATACAGAAAGTGCTTGGATAGACAAAGTGTATATTTGACTAAATGAGCACAATGTTGTATAGTTCAACAATGTTGTATATTGCATTTCAGAATTCACTATATTGTTCGTTAGAAATATGGAAGGGAAAATTTATAATGAAAACATTAACGGTTGGTGGGTGAGCATTCAATGCATGGCGGTAGCCCGGACAACAACTGGCGCGGCGAGTGGACAACACTTGGTCCCATGCAAAAAAACCAACTTTTTTGACATCTCCACAAACGCGGATCGTCCACGTGGCGCAGAGGTGGCAGTGAGGTGGCGGTGCAATGTTGGAGGTCAAGAATTTGGTGCTGCATCCATTGGTGGTGTTTTTACTCTATAAATTTTCCCTTCCATATTTCTAACGATTGGTAACAACTTAGCTTTAAACTCTATAAATTTTCCCTTCCATATTTCTAACGACAATTCAGCAAAGGATTGGTTTCATCTAGTTGTTTAAATGGTTAGACATGTATATTTTGCAAAGAAGATAACAATTTTACCACTCTGTATGATGAATGCAACAGATATTATGGTACATACCTATATCTATAGAGTTTGACAATCCTTCTATTCATTTATTTACTCTTTTACCTATATCTATAGAGTACATACCTATATCTATAGTGTTTTTACTCGCCCAGGTGGCAGTGACGTGGCGCGGTGACTGTGCAAAGATAGGGTGCACCACAACCGGGTCCTCTCCCCTAGTTGTTAAAGCTAAGTTGTCGTTAGAAATATGGAAGGGAAAATTTATAATGAAAACATTAACGGCTGGTGGGTGAGCATTGCTAGGGGATAGGCACCGGTTGTGGTGCAGGGTCCAATAATGGAGATAGTGGGTGAAAGACATTGACTGTATTGTATTGTATTATTATTATGTAAACATGGAAGCATGAAATGTTGAATAAGACAGTTTTTAAATTGGTCAATATTATCTTATTCATTGATAGAACTAAAAATTTTCCTTCCATATTTCTAATGAAAGCTTGACAAACTACTGTATTCGTCGGACTCTTCCTATGTAGTTTTTAAAGTTATGTTTTCAATATAAAATTTTCACATATGATCATAATACTTTCCAAATTTCTATGTATACAATAAAACTTATGCTAATATCACAGTGATGATTGGAAAAAATACTTTTCAACTGGAGAATGAGATATCTGGAAAAAATGAACAATACAGTGAATTCAGAAATGCAATATACAACACTGCTGGACTATAGAACGCTGTTGTGGTCATATTCCGACAGAGTTGTATATTCCAGTAGTGTTGTATTTAAAGTTATGTTTTCAATATAAATTTTGCACATGTAATTAGAATACTTTCCATCTTTTTATGTATACAATTAAACTTATGCCTATATAGCAGTGATGACTATACACTAGAGAAGAAGAATATATGTTCCCAAAGAAGTGTATTTGTTGTTTGCACGCACTGTCATGGCATATGATTTTGCAACGTACAGAAGATATGGGTATCCTGATTAGGCAGTCCCACTGTTTCACTGGGAACAACAAACTGGTCCCCAACCCGATCAGTTTACATTTGACACCCTTACTTGACAATAAAAGTATTCAAGACATTAAGAAAAATGAATACAATATGATTTTCCCGGGTGGCATTCTCTGTTAATGTGTTGAATACGTTTACTGTTTATGTAAGGGTAAAGGTAAATGTCATTTTTGTTTATTTCACAGTGCACAATGTCTAGGTACACAAGTGGTTTGAGTGCATAACGGACCTTCCTAGCACGGGGACACTTCTGCCGTGACTCCTCCAGTTTTGACCTCATGGCCTGATCTCATGTTTGTGTAATGATCGTTGTTTTCAGAAATAAGCCACCTAGATAATCTAACCTTATGTTTGTGTAGCCATGGTCTTTTTCACAAATAGGTCAACCAGATGGAGAAGATATATAAGTTAACTGAGTTTTCAATTACGCCTTGTATTGTAGGTATGCTCCACTTATGAGAGAATTCTGAATGGACAGAAATAAGCCAAGGGTTCAGGTTGGAGTTTCCTTAACTGTAGTTTCTTAAAATGACTGTAGGATATGCAGAAAATGCTTTTGTTGGAAACGTAGGTGCACTGTTTGATAGAATTCCTCAAGGAAACGTGGTCTCATAGAATGCCATGATGGCAGGATATGCAGAAATTAGATTAGTTGAAAAGACTTTAGAAACTTTAAAGCAAATGCAATTGGCATATACAACTCTGCTGCAATATGCAAACACTGAAAAAATAAATAGAGGGCTTGAATTATGAAATAGTTTGTAATTCATAAGTGTCTTACCTGAATTGCATTGCTCCTCACTTCTTCAACTTTGAGAGATGAAAACTGCATGAACAAATGGAATTGTAATCCATCCTTCACTTTTATTCTATCATCCTAAATTCTGATTGGTTGATGTTAGTTGACATGGATTCACTATGATAGTTCAATCAAATGGTTGAGATTTATTGGGATTTAATCCAATGGATAATATTTTAGTTGGTCATTTTTATTATTTTATGCAGTTGGTTACACAATTTATTGTTCATATGGTACTGAGTTTTTAAACACTGTGAAAGGTGAGCCTGACCATAATTTCATTTATTGTTATGTAGGTGTTTACTTGGGATTGAAGACTCTTACATCAAAAATAGTGCATTATATTTGAGATCTGGTTTGGAAAGTCTTGAGAAATGACTTGTTGAAGTGACTATAATAGATATGATGTACATACAATGAATATATTACTTAATGAATAGTTGACTGTATAGACTTTGTTTTTGTACACTTGTATATAAATTAATATATATTTTTAGTTCTATCAATGAATAAGATAATATTGACCAATTTAAAAACTGTCTTATTCAACATTTCATGCTTCCATGTTTAAATAATAATGATACAATACAATACAGTTGGGTAATATTAATTTCACATATCATTCAAAATATGTTATTAAAAGGTGAATGTCTTTTCACCTACTATCTCCACTAATGGAAGTTTGCATGCATGTCTTAAAGGGCAATTTTGAGACAGGGATATGTGGAGTGGATTTGGCATCCCAAAATAATGATTCCATGCTGCGGTTATAATTACGGTTTCTCTCTAGTGATCATGGTATTGATAAGGGTTTTCATCATAAACAATCCTAATGGCGTCTTTATCAACAATCACCGTCAAAAATGGGATTTTCCACATATATGTAGGGCGTCAAGGATTTTGATTGGGTAGTGAAAATAAACTACCTCCATGTCCCGCACATATCCCATGGCTCATATTTTTCCTACCCAAATAATATATGTTATATGTGCTCCACTTTATAGTCTTGATCTCGCTCTTGCTTATTCGCATGAGTGTAATACACGCTTAAAGGGTTCAATATAAAAATGGGGATTCCAATAGGTTTCATGTTTGAAACCCAACCGCAATGCTTTCTTCTTATAGCAATTTTATCCCCTTTCGGTTGTAAGCTCGAGCAATTATGGGAAATAGTTGATGCCCAAATAATCATCAATAATTGAGCCCCTACATCGACAAGTCATATGAGCGATAGGTAGATTGTATATGTCAACCGAGCTTTATGACATCGAGTTTTTCGATTAGACGACATATAATTTATTAAATAAAATGGAGGCATGAATGGAAAGTTGAAATAAATGGGTGTGTATTAATAGTTGCAGCTTTAGTGTAATAAAATAATAATAATGTAAAACAACTTTGAATCGAAAGTTGAAACCCATATGCTCATTCCCAACACCTAACAAAGAGCTAACGGTCAAGATTTGTGGATGATTCGATGGTCAAGATTTGATAAAGAGTTTACGGTCAAGTTTGAAGCGAAGATATTGATTTATGTTGGATTGGATAACCAATAAGGAGGCATATTGGATTCCATGTTAAATATGGTTTTGTTAGCTTTTAAGGGGAGCATGGAATGCAAAGAGAGAAATAAGGAAGATGGGAAGGAGATTGGTTGGCTATGGTGGTTAGAAAAACAAGAGGTGAACTCGAGACTAGAGGTTACAATACACAACCTACCATGAAGTTTTCACGGAGGAT
This sequence comes from Taxus wallichiana var. yunnanensis, assembly GCA_018340775.1. NCBI lineage: Eukaryota > Viridiplantae > Streptophyta > Pinopsida > Cupressales > Taxaceae > Taxus > Taxus wallichiana. The sequence goes on along the minus strand of CM031238.1, from coordinate 247,608,350 downwards.
TATGTGTTTTGATAAAACCGTGAAAGTGTACGTGTAATGTCCAAGTTTGAAAGAGATTCCTTGTGTTTTTGAATTTAAGATATGATGTACTTACTCTAAATGTGGCCCCGCATAGAGGCAACACACAAAATAATGACTTAAATGAAAAATATATATACAATGGAAAACACGACAAATGGGTTGTGGATGAATAGGTGAACCACAAATAAACCCAACCACATCGTCTTGCTTCTGCAACATTTTATATGGCCCCTTTTAAGTTTTAAGTTCAAGTAGTTGTAGGGAAACAATTTATGCAGAACAACCATTGATAATTGAGCCCTCAAATAGTTACTCGTATGAGTAACAAGTAAGTGTTATCTATTGATCGAACTTTACAATTTTTTATGTAAGTTTTTTTACATCACCATGATCATCGATCAAATGGTGTTTGATTTAGAATCTTCTTTTCTAAGGCAAACTCATTTGGTGTGATTGCATAACATTGAACTTTCCCCAAGGTGTGGGACCTTGCAAAATGGGAAAGCTCTCTAGATTGAAGGTTGGTTCCTTATTCCTCTGTTTAGGTGCATACGTAGAAACTTGCAGAGGATCTGTTCTTAATCCTAATCTAAACTTTACCAAGGAGACAGGGATAGAAGGAATACATAAATTAAAACAAAGCTAAACTACATGAGGTGATGCACCGAAGGAATGATGAACACTTATTTTGCTAATAGACACAAACCAAAAAATGCATACAATAAACAAGCACATATAGCCAGATATATAATGGGAGACCAGATGAAAGCAAAAGAGACAAGAAAGGATCTAAAATCGATCACAGACGTGTTTTATTTCTCTGTAGATTGATACAGTCCATTACAAAGTAGCCAAGAGGTAGAAACGTAATGCAATTTTTGATGGAAGGCCTGAACCCCACAAATCCCTTTGCTAAGAGGAGAAGGAGCCTACAAAACAAAGAATGTCAACCCTTTACAATGAATCATGCCCCGTATTTATAGATTCAACCTGAAAGAAGAAAAAGAGAGAGAAGTGGGAAAAGTAGGTTGAAGCTCAACCACCATTATTAATGCCTCTGATGAAATCTCTCCCCAAATCCATCTTTATTGCATCAATCCTTGGTTTGGTGCCTTGAAGGAAGAGGAAATGGTGAAACAGATCAAATCTGATCTGGTTGTTGAGGCAAGAAGATCCTGCATTGAAATCTGAAGACGTTTCCTCCATTTTCTTCACCTAACCTCCTCAAAATTAAATTTTCAGACCTCCATGGCATGGGTGAGGCCGAGATCTTTCCAATGGCATCATATTTGCAATATTTCAAGCCCTGAGTCAAAAGATATGCCCCTTGAAGTTTGTATCGGGTCCATATAGGAGGGCGGGAAAACAACTTGAAAAATGGGTCCCCTTTTGATATGGGACACGTGGCAGCCAGATTGGAACAAAATTGGGCCTACGGGTCCGCAATTTATCTTTTTCCCTTTCCTTTGATTCCCCGCTTGGCTTTGACTCGGGCCCAAATGTTGACTTTTTCCTTGGCGGAGTTACAGGCCATTTTGCAACCTTTACCCCTTTTGAGATAACAAGGGGCAAAGAACCAACTTTTCCCCCGACGGTCCACTTTCCCCTTGGGACACACGGCGATCTAGCGCTCATTTAGAAACCTTTTCTCTATTCACCCCTTGAATCAGTGCCATACTGACACTTGGCATTCTCCGCTTATACCTTTATACTTAGCCAATTTTGAAGCCTTTTCTGTCCACCTTTTGACTCTGTTTCCTCTTATGCGGGATCGTGGTCGATCCAATATTTGGCATGGGGTGAAATATGGATAACAATTTGGTGACTCACAGGGTATCTACCTGCTAGATGAAAAGACCAATTGCCTTGTCATATCCATTGGGCATGGAGTTGAGAAAGATGGTTTGATACTAATTTTGCCTCTGATTCATGAGCCCGACTGCTTGCACTCCCAATTTTCATAAGAAATCTTGAAATGAAGGTTTCTAAGAGTAGAAAATTGTTTTAACCCAAGGCTTCATCTATCTCTCTGAATGGACTGCACAAAAGCCAAAAAACAACACCACACTATATACAAAATTTGAAATCATACATGCTCCAAATGGAACATGCAGAGCGTGCAAAGCACTTAGGAGAAAAGCAATCTACACTACAACAAGACAATGTGCATAAGCACTTAGAGGAAAGAGAAAACTAAACTAATATGTACAGGGTGAGAACTCCCCTTTTAGTAGCAGTGCTTAAGATAGATCCCATTTACTGGAATCTGTAACTCTTCACCCTCAATGTAGACAATTGGAAAGCATTGCTACTTTTGCATCTTGTGATCATATAGGGGCCACTCCAGATGGTGTCAAATTTGGAATGCCTTCTGGTTTTTGCTCGATCTGCATCCCATTTCAAAACCAGGTCTCCTTCTGGAAGGTCCTTTTTTTGTCTTCTTGTCAAAGCATTTCTTGATTGAAGCCTGATTCTTCTCTATTGCTTGGAGAGCATGCTCTCTAGTTTCTTCTAATTCTATCAGCTCTGCATACCTGGCCTCCATTGGTCCAAATTCAGACATCTCTAGTTGCTTCACGAGCTCCAATGTTGGCAACTCAAGTGATATAGGCAACATTGCCTCTTTCCCATAAACAAGCTTGAATGGAGAGCTACCATAGATCTCTTGGGGTGTTATTCTATCAGCCCATAAGGCCATTTTGAGCTTTGTGTGCCAGGTCCTCGATTCTCATCAAGAGTTCTTTTGATGATCTTTAGCAAGTTTTTGTTTGTGGACTCAGCTTGGCCATTACCTTGAGGGTAATAGTTTGATGAAGTACTCAAATAAGTCCCATTCTTAACAGCCCATCCTGTGATTTTGGAACCTATGAATGCTAATGCATTATGTCGATATGATGGTGGCTGGCACTCCAAATCTGGTCACTATCCCTTCATAGAAATCAGGATACTAGACTCATTTGCTTCCTTGAGTGCCATTGCCTCGGTCCATTTGGTAAAATAATCTATCGTTGTCAGGATCCATTTGTGACCTTGGCTTGAGTTTGGATTGATGACTCCAATGAAGTCAATCCCCATTGCATGAAAGGTTGGTCGACTGAGATTGGGTGCTAATGGAAGTGTTGCTAGCCTTTCCTTGCCTTTGAAGAATGCACAATTCTTGCACCTTTTGATCCATGTGTAGTAGTCACTAAACACTCTAGGCCAATAATATCCTGCTTTCATGATTTTGAGTGTTGTCACTCTTGGAGAAAAATGGCCTCCATTGCTTCGACATGGAATTCTTGTAGCACTCTCCACTGATCTGTCTCAATGCATCTTAACAGAATGCCATTGATGTCTCTTTTGAACAAGACACCATCGATAAGAACATATGGGATGGCTTGTAACCTGAAATGTCTCCTTTTTCTTTACCCATCCCATGAGGACACATGCTGTTTGAAGGAAGTGCACCATGTCTTGGGTCCAACAAGGAGTAGGTACATCATCTCTCCCTTCTTCTTGATCATCTTGTAGAACAAGAACAACCTCCTTTTCATTATCTGTTTCATCTTGTTGACCTGAGGCTAGTTGTTCACACAACCCCTTCCCACGGACCAGCTTGGTGACCTTGATCTCAATGTCATATTCCATGACATGGGTGATCCATCTGTGCGCTTTTCATTCAAGTCCTTGCTGAGAAGGAATTCTTTAACTCCCGCATGGGAGACCAATAGTTGGATTTTGTTGTTTGAAACCAAATGCTTAAACTTCTTCAATCCTCTGATTACCACAGGACCTGCTTCTCAATGAAGGAGTACCTCACCTCATAATCTTCAGACTCTGGTTGAAGAAAGCAATTGGTTATTATGTACTTTCTTTGTTTTGTTGCACCAAGATTGCAGAAATTGTGTCGCTGCCACCAAAGGCATACAATATGAAGTCTTTGGAAAAATATGGGTTCACAAGAGTTGGGGCTTGTGATATGGCTTCTTTGATAGCCTCAAAACTTGCTTTTCCTTCAGCTTTCCACCTGAATGTTAAGCTCTTCTTCAGCATCAACGTTATTGGCTTAACAAGGGTAGCAAAGTTTGGAACAAACCTATGAGACAAAATTGATTTTTCCCAAGAAGCTTTGAAGAGCCTTCTTGTGACTTGGCAATGGTAATGCTCTTATTGCTTGAACTCTCTCTGGGTCAATTGCCAATCCTTCCTTTGATACAATATGGCCTAGAAGCTTACCTTCATGGGCCAAGAATATGCATTTTTGGGGTTAGTGACACCCCAAAACTCCTGCATCTTTGGAACACTTGCCTTAGATGGAAAAGATGATCTGTTGCATTTTTGGAAAACATTGTAATGTCATCCAGATAGATCAACACTATTTTGTTGATCAGTCCCTTAAATGCCATATCCATTGCCCTTTGAAAAGTGGCTCGGCATTGGATAATCCAAATGGCATTTTCTTGTATGCATAGGTGCCCCATTTGGTAGTGAAAGTTGTTTTGAATTGATCATCTTCTTTCACCATGATTTGGTTGTACCCTGAGTAGCCATCTAGGAGGGAGAACCTTTCTAACCCAGACACTACTTGCAAGATCTGCTCCATTGAAGGGAGTGGGTAGTGGTCTTTGAGGGAGGCTCTGTTCAAATCCCTGAAGTCAACACACTGACCTGATTTCTCCATTTTTTTCTTCTGACTGGGACCAGATTTGCAACCCAAGCTTGAGTGTTTGATTGGAAATATGATGCTTGCCTCTATCAGCTTGTTCAACTCCTTCTTCATCAGAGGCTCTATATGTGGGTTGACTGGTCTCTGCTTCTACCTGATGGGCTGAGTAGTTGGATCAGTTTGATTGTGTGTTGTGCTAGCTTTGGATTGAACCCTCTTAGGTCTTCATAACTCCAAGAAAACACATCAAGAAATTCTTGGCAAAGTTGTATGAATTCATACCTTTCTTGCTCGGTGGCCACCTTGCCAATTTGAAGTGTTTTGTCTTCTCCAACTGGGATTGACTCTGAATCTTCTCCTTTGATCTGCATGTTAGCCTTCTCCTTTCTGAACTGATCATTAGGATTGAAAATAGATTCAGTGTCACTAAGCCTTTGGGAAGCTTGTTTGTATGCAGTTGTACTATCTTGATTCCTGTACTGCTGCTCTAGTCTGCTCTGGTTTATAGCTGAGAATTCAACTTCTTCTTGTAGAAAGTTAATGATCTGTTGATCATTCTCAAACACTGCCTATAGCATGTATTATTATCTGGCACTGTTGGCCTCACAACCACATGGATATGTGGTTGTTCTCTATCTCTTTTGATGTTGTCAACCACATCAAACATTGCCCCGACTATTTGCAAGTCTATCAGTAACTTCATTCTCCTTCCTAGGTATGGACACAATATTGAAGGCCTCAAAATCCTCCATGAGATCCCATACCCTACTCTTGTAGTTCTTGAGCAGGTCATTTTTGACAGCATTTAGTCCCTTGACTTGATTGCAACCAATTTCGGTTCACTGTCTTTGAACACTTGCAAGTTCTTGATCCCCAGACTTCCTTGCCCAATGAAGACCTTGGACTAAAGCCTCATATTCAGTGGTGTTATTTGAGCAAGAAAACTGGAATATGAAGGCTGAATAATATCTCATACCTTTGGGGGACACAATCATGGCTCCTCCTCCAGCTCCTTGTCTACTCCTTGAGCCATCAAAGAACAATTTCCATACCTCATTGTCATCCTTGTATTATGGCTTAATTAGGTCAGGAAGGGGATGATTCTCTTCATGTAGATAGTAGACACCCAGTTCAGATTCTTCCATCTCCTTATAGGGGTCAAAAGCATGTCTTTTGTTGGCCCACTCATCTAGGGTCAAGTCTGGGATACATCCCACCTTGGTATCTATTTCATTAGTGTTTAGGAGGTCTTCTTGATCAAAATTTGAGTAGTTGGCATTGATTGGGCTAGGCACATAGGATTCAATATGATAATCAACAATAGGTTCAGATCTGATTGTGGCCTTTGCCCCATACCTTGTCCTAAAGAGCATATGTGACCAATTAGTAGATAGGTAGCCTCAATTTTGGTAGTGAAGTCTGGATAGACACAAAGAAAAATGTGGTGGCAAATCTATGATTGACATGTTTTACAAAATAGTCACATTAGGGCAAGCGTGTAGAGTGAGACTCAGATCCTTGATAATTCCCATAGTGGTCATTGTTGTCCCATCTAATTGGACTACTCCTCTAGAGATGACTTCATATTGGAGACCCAACTGATCAACTATTTGTTTGGGCATCACAGAACTACTAGCCCCAGAATCAATCATACAATTGTGCACCAATTTGTCTCCAATAATCAATGAGACATAGAAAGGAGGAGGTCTCAGGTTTTTACCTTGTTGTTCTCCATGGTTTCTCCTGGTTGAAATTGCATTAGCAAGAACTCTCTCTTGCTTTGGTTAGGGGGTGATTTGAACTTGACCAATTCTACATGGTAGTCTGCAACAGATCCCTCTACCTGGAATGGCCAGTGACTCCCATAGTGAAATGTTCACACTTGTCCTTTTCATTTGCTCAATAATATTGAATGAGCTATCTTTTTGCTGCCCCTTCCCAAACACATTTCTTTCTTGCACATGGGTTGTTACAACCGGTGCCTGACTAGGTTTGGAAGGTGGTCTGGATTGGTTCAACATGTTGGGGTTGTACTTGGAGCACCAGGACCTTGTGGAGTGATGGAAGGTTGAGGGTCACCTGAGTTCAGTGGTTGGCCTTCTCAATATTTCTCCTTTTGGACCATGTGTTGGCAGCCACACCTTGAGGAGGGGACTGATTCATCCCACAGAAGTCTTTGACTACCAATTGACAAGCATAGTCTTGTTTGGGGGCCACCTTGTTGAGCTCCTTGTTGTTGACCTTCCTCTTGGCCAGGTTCTTGTGGCACCATATTGGTTTGCACCATCAAGGCCTGATTTAGAGCACCATTAAAGCACGTTGATTGGTTATGTGGCTGATCGCATGGAAAACACCAATCATATTCTGTGCCATATTGTTTTGTGTTGGGACCAATGCTCTTGATGTTGAAGTTGTGTTAGGATCATATGACTGAAAGGTCTAGCAGCTTGGGGTTGTCCTTGGTTCTAGCTCTGATTCATAGTCTGAGGTGGTGGCCTATTCTAACGATCATTGGGGTCTAGCTTGATATTGAGCCTGGGGCTGGTATGGCCTGGAACTCTGAGCTTGTTGTCTTTTGATGGTCACTAGCTCATTCCCAAAGTTTGAAGTTGCTTCATCACTTCTGAAGCTCTTTAGAGGTATTAGATGATGAAGTGGAAGCTTCAGCTGAGCTTTGACTCTTGGGGGTGGGTATAGGAGCTAATGTAGGTGCTTGGCTAGTATCTGGGCTTCCTAACTCAGGGTACAGAGGCATGGATGGCCTAGGAGTGATTTTTCCAGCTTGAATCAAATGGTTCTCAGCCCCTATGGAGAGGCTATAGGCTGCAGGTAATGTAGTGCCCCCATTGATTGAATCATCAGAGAAATATAGAATTTAAAGCCCTAAGAAAGTATAAGAAGGCACCTTCATTAGTGGGCTTTATTGTTGTTGGAATCCTATCCCAGGTCCACTAGAATATGAGGTTGAAGTTTATCAGTTGCTCGTTCGGGGCTCTCTTGATTGTTGTTAGTTGCTCAACAAAGACAAGTTATCACCTTTTTCCCCAAACTGATTGTGAAAGAGCCGTACATTGGTTCCGATTTCGGATAGAGCACTTCAAGACTCTGAACCATTGTGAAGCTTTCCCTTTGAATGAAGAGGTGAGCAACTTGACTGCAATGTCCATCTCATGGATCTCGTGGATTGTCTAGACATTTGCAATATCTTGGACATGGTCACCAGGAGAAGTTTGATTTTCCCAGTGAAATATGGGATGCTCTTTAATGCTGCAATCGGAACTGGGTTTTGTGCATTCAAGGTGAGTGGACTACTACCGGTGAAGTTGACATATGGATTTGGTTGTGCCATTTTGATTGGCCTAAGAACCCTTGTGACTGAAAGAAAGGCCTTGCAGGTGGAGGTGTTGACAAGGTTCTGCTTGGTGGAGATGGAGACCTCTGAACTCTTCTTCCTCTCCTTTCTCTTCCTAGGGATAGACACAAGTATTCAAATATACCTTCTTTCCTTGCTCTAGACCGGGTTTTCTCATGAATCTCCCAAGCTTGGGTTGCTGAAACTAGTAGATTTGTTTCTTTTGGAGTCACCAGATGTACAATTTTAAGGCTTCTTAAAAGCTAGAATCACAACAAGTGTACATCAATCCCTACTGTAATAAGATGGAGACTTCTTAGTCCCACTGGGCGTGCCAAAAATGTTAGTGTGAATCACAACACCCCCAAATGAGCTCTAAAAATCTACTTTTCTAAGGCAGACTCATTTGGTGTGATTGCATAACATTGAACTTTCCCAAGGTGTGGGACCTTGCAAAAATGGGAAAGCTCTCCAGATTGAAGGTTGGTTCCTTATTCCTCTATTTAGGTGCATACGTAGAAACTTGCAGAGGATCTATTCTTAATCCTAATCTAAACTTTACCAAGGAGACAGGGATAGAAGGAATATAAAAATTAAAACAAAGCTAAACTACGAGGTGATGCACCAAAGGAATGATGAACACTTATTTTGCTAATAGACACAAACCAACAAAATGCATACAATAAACAAGCAGATAGCGGATATATAATGGGAGACCAGATGAAAGCAAAAAGAGACAAGAAAGGATCTAAAATCGATCACAGACATGTTTTATTGCTCTGTAGATTGATACAGTCCATTACAAAGTAGCCAAGAGGTAGAAACGTAATGCAATTTTTGATGGAAGGCCTGAACCCCACAAATCCCTTTGTTAAGAGGAGAAGGGAGCCTGCAAAACAAAGAATGTCCAACCCTTTACAATGAATCTTGCCCCCGTATTTATAGATTCAACCTGAAAGAAGAAAAGAGAGAGAAGTGGGAAAAGCAGGTTGAAGCTCAACCACCATTGTTAATGCCTCTGATGAAATCTCTCCCCAAATCCATCTTTACTGCATCAATCCTTGGTTCGACACCTTGAAGGAAGAGGAAATGGTGAAACAGATCAAATTTGATCTAGTTGTTGAGGCAAGAAGATCCTGCATTGAAATCTGAAGATGTTTCCTCCATTTTTCTTCACCTAACCTCCTCAAAATTAAAGTTTCAGACCTCCATGGCATGGGTGAGGCCGAGATCTTTCCAACGACATCAGATTTGCAATATTTTGAGCCCTGAGTCGAAAGATATGCCCCTTGAAGTTTGTATCGGGTCCGTATAGGAGGGCGGGAAAACAACTTGAAAAATGGGTCCCCTTTTGATATGGGACACGTGGCAGCCATATTGGAACAAAATTGGGCCTATGGGTCCACAATTTATCTTTTTCCCTTTCCTCCGATTCCCGCTTTGGCTTTGACTCGGGCCCAAATGCTGACTTTTTCCTTGGGCGGAGTTGCGGGCCATTTTGTAACTTTTACCCCTTTTGAGATAACAAGGGGAAAAGAACCAACCTTTTCCCCAACGATCCACTTTCCCCTAGGACATATGATCGGCGCTCATTTAGAAACCTTTTCTCTATTCACCCCTTGAATCAGTGCCATACTGACACTTGGCATTCTCTGCTTATACCTTTATACTTAGCCAATTTTGAAGCCTTTTCTGTTCACCTTTTGACTCTATTTCCTCTTATGCGAGATCGTGGTTGATCCAATATTTGGCATGGGGGTGAAATATGGATAACATGTTCTAGGTTCGAAACCCAGTCATGCAATACTTGCTTCTTGTAGTACTTTGTAGCCCCCTTTTTAGTTGTAAGCTCAAGCAATTACAAAAAAATAGTCGATGCATGTGCAACCATCAATAATTGAGCCTCAACATTTATTGGTCATATGAGTAACATGTACATTCTATATCTTTGTTGAGATTTATGACAACAAGGTTTTCAATTAAACAACATTTAATTTGTTAGATAAGACGAAGACACGAATGGAAAAATGGAAATAAAAAGGTGGGAACTAAATACTTATTGGCTTCGACTTGATAAAAAAATCAATAATGCAAAAAAACTTTGAATCAAAAGTTGAAACCCATATGTTCAATCCCTAATGCATAACAAAGAGATAACGGTCAAGATTTATAAAAGATTCGATGGTCAATATTCAATAAAGGGTCGATAGTCAAGATGGAAAGGAAGTTATTTATCTATGTCGGATTGAATAAACCAATAAGGAAAGAATTTAGTTTATGTGCTAAATCTTATTTTTTTAACTTTTTAGGGAAGGAGGGAATGCAAAGTGGGAAGGAAAATGAGAAGGAGGTTGGTTGGCTATGGAAGTTGGAGAAACAAAAGGTGAATAAATATTGGAGATTCGCAAGGCACAATTTTCTATGAAGTTTCACCGAAGGTTTACATGTTTACTAATAAAATCATTAAATTGCACATGTAATGGGTAGGAAGTGATGCTCAAATTCATGGAAAATAAAAAATCACATATGTTGTTAATCCAGTGTTCGATGAGTTTATTAGTATTGGCGATTAAATCATCAAACTATATGTCACAAGTCATGCAAAATAAAAAAACTCATATGTTGTTGATTTGGAGCTCGTTGAGTTTGTCGGTATTGGTTGCCTTTGTCTCACTTAAATACAAAATACTACCATACACTTTATATAATTATCTTTTCCTCCTTTGACTCCACATAAACCAAAAGATGGAGGTGTGATGCCAAATTATTATACCTTATAATGATAAAAACTATAAAACTTCACAACTAAGCTAGTTTATTTTTAAATGGCAAAAATAAAAATGATTTCGTGACAAAGTGGAAAATGTAACTAGGCAAGATGAGTAAGTGTCAAGACCAACATTAATTTGAAGTAAAGAATATAAAAAATGATACCCAAATTAATAAAAAAAATTATTAGATAAGGTAAAAACAAGGATCGGCTCCCAGGGGCCTTACAAAAGGAGGAACAAAAACCAACGAGCAAGAAAGAAATAGAAAAGTCCATGAAAGGAGTTAAACATGCTTAACTCTTACAATGAAGATCAGGACTTTAAACCAAAGAGAGTAAAACAAAGAAAAAGAAAACCGGCTCTAAAACTTCAAAACTGCAGAAGTTCACAAAAGTCTGCCAACAATCCAAAAAACCCAGCTAATTTTTAGGAGATCCTTCACTACTACCAGCATGACTGCCTTTGATCTCAAAACCCTCAACACCCTTGACATTTATATCCAAATTAATAATTGATACGTGTAATTAAAACAAATAAAATTTGATATTTTAAAAAAGAATAATCTAAAGGAGGCCCACACAACCGATCAAGTAGGAAACTTGACTTGGCAAGTTGGTAGTTGATAGTGGTCATACGAAGACCATAATAGATCAGACAATAAATAATGTGTGGCATGGCTCGTGTGGGATAAGATACACTTATTGAACAAGGAATTTGCTTTGGTTACCTTGCCCTAGCTACATATGGTAAGTTTGGTTCACCTTGAAATTATAACCCGGAAGACTTGTGAAACTAATTGCCACATGTTGGTCACAACACATATTACAGAGCTCGTATGCAAAGTAAAAACTCATATGTCATTGTTGTGGTGTTGATTGTGTTTGTTAGTATTGGGTGCCTCTATCGACTTAAACAAATGCCTTTGGTGTAATAATTAAAAACGGAGTGAATAGAATCCCACCTTAAGAGACCACATGTTTAAGGTTTATGAAGGAGACTATATTCACAATTACACATGAGTTGTAAAGTATGTCGGGAGGCATGTCAATATTTTATTTCCCACTTTTTTATTTTCAATATGTTGATTTTTTTCACTATGTTGTATTTTGTTGAACAATTTGTTAACAAAATGTGTCCATAGCCCATTTGTTAACTTTGTACTCTCAAGTTCCCTCTTGACTACATTGTTGTGTCAAAGGTCTATGCCTTCTATTTTCCTTCAACCATGGTCTAAATGTAGTGTTCAAAGACTCATTGTAGTCATAAGAACCATCAACCTCTTATAGAGCTCCAAATAATGGTCACGACCACATCACAACATTCTCATAGTTGTAGAGCCCTTTAATGGTGGTACCCATGATCTCCGTAGACTTCACTAAGCCAAAATAAGGTCACTTGCAGCCTCAAATAATCTTCACAGCCCATGCACCGATGTTTTGAAGTCTCAAAGTCAAGAGGGAGCTGCAAAGCTTCAAACAATGCTACAATGGAGGTCACATGCGAGCCCTTTAAAAATTGTATGGAAATATTCCTACATTGGTAAGAAGGTCCCCATCCAAAGCATATATATGCAAAAGTTCCCTATTATGAAGTGAAGCTAAGGGAAAATAAGGTTCGTGAGTTCTAAGTATCATTTTGGTAATTAGGGGTGCAAAGTTGAGAGCTAGTGACAAATCATGATCTTGACATGTGTCGGGGATCTCGCAACACTCACACGATCCACACTAAGATAGAGCCTTGAAAATTTTCAGAGTCTATAAACTTAATGGGTATATGATTGTGACACATGTCACCATCTTGGATAGATTTCAACATTTCATGTGGAGACTTAAATCCTAGTCTACCTTAGACGTAGTGTAATTGTTTCATGAAGGGCTCATTGAGTCTATAAGAGCGAGGACTGTGATGGTGACATGTGCCACCATCCTAGATAAGAAGTCTCAAGCCCCATAAGAAAAATTAGGAATCACCCCAAGACAACAAAATGTCGTGATTAGGTGCTTTGAGGATCCATTGCAAAGTTGTCCGTCCCTAAGGCCCATTTGCGGGAAAGTGGTGCCCTAGAAGTTTAAAAGTCCATAACTCTTGAAAGAGAGCTCAAATTGGCACAAGTTTGGTCTCATTAGAAATATCTTAAAGAGAGATTTTGATTGAAACCACTTTTAGATTGATTGGGTGTTTATTGAGCCCATAATTCAATGCTAAGATTCATTTTTCTTTATGTGTGTTTTAAATGCTTTTCAACAACTCAAGGCCCATATTTAATATTTTTGCCCCTCAAAGATTCATATCACCTCTATATATGAAAAGAGTGTACCTATAGAAACATAAATTTAACAACTTATCCTTCGGTAATAATAAGTTTGGATTTGTTCCTTACTTATGAGTTACGCTCGCATTCTAAGCCTAATTGACATATCTTTCTCTCTCACATGACTTAGTTAACTCTACACACTTGCTCTATTAGTCATTCACTTAGTTGCATTTATCTAAAATAGTACATCTTTCATGAAATCTTTCTCTATCGCCATGTATTTCCTATTTGAAACCATACGATGTGGGACCAAGTCATACTATGGTCTAGGCTAACTCCGATAGCCCCATCTCCCACTCTCCAATGACTCTTTTCTCAATTTGAATATATTTTATGGGTCATTTCTTATCCTCCGAGTCAAGCCTAATGCAATACCTAACCTATGAAATCCTATTTAAGCAATTCCAATTCACTTAATAATTCACCCGACATTCTCAATATGACATATTATAAATTATACTCCAAAATCACTCAAGACTCTCCTAAATCTCCCTAAAGCAATAACACATCTATTAGAGAAGCTACCACATAGGTTTGAAGCACTCAAACTAGGTTCAAGAGTCTAGCTTCCTCCATTACCAAGCCTTCAAAGGTCATAGAGCCATGACATAACAAGAGCAAGTCATACAAAACATTACCAAAATCTTCAAGGGACAGAGGGATTAATTTAGCATTTGAAGTACATTACATTATATCACTACCCCATGGGGTACATCTCTATTCTATCTATAGTTGCACTGCTTTACTCTTTATGTTAAGACATACAAGTGAAACATAGGGGTTGGCTTGGATTTGTAAGCATTATTACACCTACACTTGGAGAACTACATGGAGATTACTCATGCTTGTGAGGGATATAATGCAACCTCTATATTGGTTCAACAAGGGTCAACTTCTAGGGTCATCCCAACTCCACCCACATATAAATTTATCATTTTTTTAATCTAATTGTGTTCATAAAGTGGTAGTGCAAGTTTATAGGGTTTTATCTATTGCAGGTTGTTATAGAAAGGTGTCACACATTGGTGAGCCCTAGTGATAAACAATGAAGCATATTTATAGGCCAAAAATGACCACCAAAAATTACAAAACCCAAGAATCTACAAGTCCAATAATGTATAACCCAAGACCATACCGCACTACACCCTAGTATAAGTTGTGTGATTATGTATAAGATCAGTTCTAAGCACAATTCCATATACGAAGCACTTCTAAATTCTCATTAACATGTACATCCATTCTACGCATCTAGATCACTTGTGTATATCCATGATCAACTAAGTACTCATCTGCTTTATATTTTATGTAGTCATTTCATCGTTTTATCATCATGTAATGTATCAAAAGTTTTATTCTAGTTTGCATATTAATGTTTGTTAATTAATTACAATATTCAACTTGTAAAAGTCTCATACCATTTAATAAGTAATGAAAAAAGTCATATCAAGCCCTATTTATTTATTTAGGTGTAAACATTTGTGAACCCAACCCTTGATTGAATCTCAAACCTAGGTCTCTATATGACTTATTAACCTTCTTTGAAGTGTGATTCTTCGTTAGCCCTTGGCTTTGTTTTTTGTGTGCTACCATGGTTCATCCTCAAATCATTAATGATCTTAGCCTTATGTTGAGTTGTGGAGCTCAATTACTTCATATTAGCATGTTATATTAAACTTATAGGAAAACACACTAATCGACATCGATTATGGAGGGACCGGCATCGGTCACCTATGACCAACATCGGTTAGGCAAGGAGGAACCGACATCGGTTAGGGCTAGCCAACGTTGGTTACCTGTGCGGGAGTGTTTTATTTAACTCTCGGGAATTAGAACTAAATTTAATATTAAATTAGATCTATTAATTGTAATTGCATGGCTAATGTTGAATTATTTTTTTGTGTACTACCATGGTTCATCCTCAAATCGTTAATGATCTTAGCCTTATGTTGAATTGTGGAGCTTAATTACTTCATATTAGCATGTTATATTAAACTTGCAGGAAAGCACAATAACCGACATTGGTTATGGAGGGACCGACATCGGTCACCTATGACCGGTATCGGTTAGGCAAGGAGGCAAGCGATGACATCGATTAGGGCTAACCGACGTTGGTTACTTGTGCGGGAGTGTTTTATTTAACTCTCGGGAATTAGATCTAAATTTAATATTAAAGCAAATCTATTGATTGTAATTGCATGGCTAAGTGCCCTAAGTTTGTATATGCCTATATAAGCATGAAAGCTAGGGTTTAGAAGTAAGAGGATTGTAAGAATTGATGATTATTGTGAGAATAATTGAGAGAGAGAATTCTTGGAGAAGAAGGAGAAGCTTGAGAGAAAGAAAGTATTGTACATCTGAGAGGTGTAGAAGATTGTAGATATTCAATTGTATATCTTTTGAAAGCTTTGGATAATAGATTGGCTTATTTCTTGGTGGATGTAGCCCACACTGGGTGAACCACGTAAATCGGTGTTGATTTATATCTCTTGTTTTGTATATTTGTTGATCAAAGAATACCTTTCAAAGATCACACAAGGAGTCCACGTGGGATAGAAGGCCCGGAACCAAGGGCGTGGAAGGATAGGAAGGACCCACGCGTGGAAGGCAAGTTCAACTTTCCGGACTTAGCTGATTTTGAGCATGAAGACCTATTTTTAGAAGGTGGTGTGTGGAACACACCAATGATGCAAGGACGTGCACGCCATGCATTGTCTATCTTTGGAGAAGTGGATCGAAGTGTTTTTACATGGAGACGAGCTGAGAATAGAATTAACACTTCAATTAACTGCAAGAGGACTATAGATAGCACACTTGCATGTGTGGCTATGCTTGTAAACAATGTGTGGCTATCAATAGCATGTGGCCTATTTTTGGAATAGATAAGTGGTGAAGGGAAAGTCCCCACCCTATATATATGATGTTAGGTACATAGTAGAAGTGTGTATGAATGTGTGAGGATGTATGTGTAACAGAGAATATACAGAGTGTGAAGTGTGCGTATACGCATATGACTGAATTACTATATCATATCCATACGCGCATTGGTATAGATTGACAATATTGTAAGGAGATTATGTATTTATTAATAGATGGAAGATATTGGTTGAATCTAAGTGTCATTCTGTGTGAAGTTGAGTAGTGCATGTTATTAATTCAATCATGATTACTATTTAAGATTGTTCTTTCATAGATCTAAGGGTAGCATGCATTGTAGAATGATGGATTAATTATGAATCTATATGTTTCTCCCTTCATCATGCTAACATCCTGCTACAACAACCCTAAAGAGGGACTGGTACCTTTATGCGCTTCGGGTGAGCGCTCAATCAAGGTTGAGTGATGTGCCAAAGATGACTAGGGTGTTATCTAGTAAATTCTAGGCTGCATCATTGGTTTTGTTGTCGGGACCTCTTTTTCAGTTGTTTTCAGGATGGTTTGTGATGAAGACATACCGGTTAACTCTAGAAAGTATTAAGGAGTGGATACATGATCTAGAGGAAGAATATGCACGATGGTTTAGTAGTGGATCTGAGTTTAACACACGCACTTGGGTAGAACAAAATATGTATGACAACTTATATGAGAGATTTTCATTATCTTTCTAGTAGAACTATACAAGTGGCTTACTGCTTATGCATCTCAGTGGAATTGGAGGTATCGCGCACTTGTCTAGACATAGGAAGAATTTCAGGCCCTCTATGATGTTGATATGATTTGGACTCACATGGATGGATACGTGGTTTCGTGGTGTTCTAAACAATTATATTTTGGAATATTCAATTTTGATGTACTCTTGCCCAGAGGTAGTTGAATTCTAGTTTTTATGGTATCTAAGAGGAACATATTTACAAGGTATTCCACTAGCGATCAAGATCTTAATGGTAACTTTGAACTGGAGAGTAAACCGATGGCTAACTAAACTTTGCCACGCGTGAGGGTAGGAACAAGTTTGGTTTAAGATGGTAGACCTAGCGGTAAAGAGACAAAGAGAGGAAAGGTGGCTTAAGTATAATGAGGTGCGTGAGAGGGAAATAGAGAAGTAGTGTTCCGTTGCAGAAAGTATGGCGAGAGATGGCTCGAGAGGATTTATCGTCACGTAGAAGACAGAGCATCTCGAACTCACACATCTTGGAAAGCATGATAGAGATCCCCCTCGGCCTCACACGAAGTGTGCCAACAGAGACTACCTGGACTACGGGCGTGCATCTTAATCCACCTAGTGACCTAGCCCTTGCGCTTGGTTTTTTAGTATCTAGTATGACAAGTAACCAAAAAACTAACTTGGGAAGTAGGAGAGCAGGAGTAAATCATGGATCAAGTACATCAATGGTAGGACATACAGATTTAATGTCATTTGGAGGAACATTCTTAGGCACATCATCCTGAAAATGTGAGCCGCGTAAAATGTTGGATTCACCTCTGGAAGTGGAACTACCTCACAGACTATAGGGGTTCAATATAGTACTATTGTCAGAGCACAAGGGAGTACATCTACATGCCCTATTCTAACTACAGGTGGTGGATCAAGAGGTATAGGTGGTTCAAGTTCGGTGGTTAGAGTAGGAGGAAACATAGGAGGTTCCAGATTAGGTGGTCAAGGTCCAGCAACCATAAAATATCTATATGGAGATGTCTCTTTGTCTCCGAAGTATAGAGGTATAGAGGATGTTGCCGAACATGTGTATATGTGTGAAATATTGTGGCGTGCTAAAGGGATCATGACTGCTGAGTGAAAGGCAAGTCAATTCACCACTACATTACAGGGGCACACGCACAACTAGTATAGAAGTTTGACCTTGATCAAACTTGTGTGGATTATGCAACATTGAGAGATGCTTTCTTAAAAGAGTTCCATATCCTTGAGTTTGAGTAGAAGAGTATAAGTGCGCTCAAGGATATCAAGCAAGGCACTACTGAGAGTGTACGTGAGTATGATGCTCATTTTAAGACACTTCTATCTAAGTTATCTTATGATATTCATGCTAGCCAACATGCACAGTGGTTCGTTGGAGGATTGATTACACCTTTTAGAAGGGCATTGTCACATAAGACATACATTGATCCTGTGAAGCACTTGGAAGTAGTTTTACATGCTTTGAGGTAGTTAGGAACATTGACACCTGGCGTTAGTCCATTCTTAGAGGCACAAATGTAGCAACTATGGAAAAGTAGTTAGAAAACCTATTAACAAATTTTGCCCATGAAACACGCTCAGAATTTGGTGTACAAATTATGAAGTGGAAGGTCACACAAGGATAGTTGCCCTCCTGCAGATCTATATGCTCATTCTTTGTTGGACCGTGAGATTTGCCATTTAAATCATGATGCTAGCCACTTGTCCTTTGTACAACATATGATAAGGAAGAATGTATCTTGCTTTTACAAAATTTTAGGTCCACGACCCATGATATCTCGAGGATTGTTAGCTGATTGGTCGATCCAAGATGCTATAGACCTTGGGGTACGATGACAAGTATAACAGATAATTCTAAGGGTAAGAATGAGCACCAAGATTAGGATCATAATCAAACGTGCTATGAAAAGAATGAGGGCATTTTAAAGGAGGTCGTGGAAGGGGACGTGGATATCGTGGTGGATATGGAGGATGAGGTTGTGGTGGAGGAAGAGGTGAGTTCCCTCGTGGAACATGTTACACGTGTGGATCATCCTAAACAATATAGGTGTAAATGTCCTCAAAATATTGCATGTTCTTTCTACAAAAAGAACCATAGCTATGAAGAGTGCTCGGACTTATATGAGCATTTGAGTAAGCAACATAAGTAAGAAAACAAAGGTCGGGATGGTTAGAATCCAACGGCAGTAGAAGATCAGTGGATGCCCAAGATAGTAGAAGGACCTGAGGCATTGATAGTGAAGATTACTACACGCGCTAAAGCAAGCACGTGCGAGAGAGGCATTACACCAAAAGCCTACGATCACCAAGGAGGAGGTTTTGTATGCAAGGTACCTAGATCCTTCTCATCAGAAGGAAGTTTACTAGGATACCATGGAAGTGCTAAGGAATCTTCAGGGTGAGATACAATACCTAAAGGAGTAGAAGAAAGCATCGAAGATAGTCCAAACTGATATCGATGATCTGTGAGAGGTGTGCAAGATGTTGCGCTGCTTGAGAGAACATTATTCTCGCTATTAGGAAATTGGTTAAGAGGGAACACTCTGCGCATAAGTCTTGAGACCAGGATGATGATTTTACATTCAAATCTTCCCCCTGATAGCGTTGACTATTACAAAGAAATTACTCGAATGTTGTTGTGGATGGGTAGTTGTTGAGAAACATATTGATCGATACAACAGTGCGAAGTAAATGTGGTTACATTAGATGCATGGGTACAAATGGGGAGGCCTCCATTGTAGCCATCATCTAATGTGTTATTTATGGAAACTGTGACTAAGGCCACTCCCATAGGAGTTTTGAAAGATGCATCTATAACTATATAAGGGCTAAGTTCAATGGGGATTTTGAGGTATTAACACTTGCAGAAGAAGACAATTTTAGCCTCTACTTGGGACGCCCTTGGTGTTATGTGAATAATGTTGACTTGAGATTCAATAAGGGTATATCAGCTTTGAAAACAAGGAGGAAAGGGGTGTGATACCTTTGATAGATGTAAATTCTACACCATATGTTGAGCCTCTAAGTGATGAGGACTTAAACAAAGTCTACGTACATGCTATTCAGGACCCAGAGGTCAATGAGCCATCAAAAGAAGGCATCCTACAATGGGAAGATTCTCATTCTATTAGTGATACTACGAGTATTGCTTGTAATATTGGGCCCATGGTACATATGAATTAGTAGGATGCGAGGTGAAAAGTGTGGTTGCGTGTAAGAATGGACTTTGTTTGATTCGAAAGATAGGTAGCACAGTACCTTGGTATACAAAAGATCTTCCTACCTTTTTGAAGGCCATGGAAACATAGTGGACATATCAAATTAAAAGGAGAGATATGTTAGTATATACACTGCGTGGGATAACAATGCGTTGGTGGGTAGTCCACAGAGATAATCTTATAAATTGGGAAGAGATTGGAGTCGTTTTGTGTACTAGGTTTATAAGGAACAATGCACCTACGTAAATATGCACTTATCATGGTGATCAACCTGTTTAACATCACATTCAATAGTGTGAAAGACTCTAGACAACAGGACAGGAAGCATTATCACCTTCACTCTGGGTGCATCGACTATATTCTTCGCTACAAGGATGCACACGTGCCTAGTATGTATATGTAGAACTACATCGAGAAACTAGAAATTGTAAGATTGGACTGCATGGGAATGATCCGGACTTTCGACTACTTCTTGACTAAACCCCTGTAGTAGAGGCAAAAATTTGTCAAGCACTTAACTATGGGAGATAGTGCAAAAGTATAAGAGCATATTAAGAATTATTCGGTGAGGTAGAGTTCGGATCATGTTTGAAAAGGAAGAAGAAATGGGATCCATACTACTTGAACGCGCGCTTACCTAAGAAAGAGAAAGGAAAGATGGTTTACATCGTGGATGATGAGGAAGTTGAGAACCACGGATATTAAACATTCACACGAGGTGCGCGAGGTCTTGGCGGTGCGAGAGATAATGATACGTCGTGCCTACCACGAACCCATAAAGACAAAGAAAGAAAATATAGGTTCGAGAGGCTAAGCCTAAGGAGGCCATAATTAGAGACTACTAATCAGACTCGGAGGTAGCAAAGATCATCAAGTTACTCAGGGATTATCATGACTTATTCCCGAGGATATCATGAACTTAAAGGCGTGCATGAATCACTTGGGGAAATGAAGATCAAACTTAAGGATGGTGCATGACCAATTAGAAAGAGACCTTACAAAATGAATCCTAATTTGCATGAAAAGGTAAAAGAAGAAATTGATAAAATGTTGAAATCTAGAATTATCAAGCCCCTTGATGAGTCAGAATGGGTTAGCCCAATGGTGATTAGTATCAAGAAGGACAAATGAATTAAGATATGTGTGGACTATAAGGAGTTAAATGTTGCATGTGTCATAGATCCATTCCCTACACCATTCATTGAGGAAATACTAGAAGGAGTTGCAGGGTGCGAAATATATTCTTTCACAGATGGATTTTGGTATCATCAAGTTAGGATTGCTCAAGAGGATCAAGAAAAGACAACATTTACTACTGAATGGGGCATTTTTTCCTATATTGTGATGCCCTTTGGATTGAAAAACGTGCCTGTTGTATTCTCACACATAGTTGTTCAACCATTCAAATATTTTATTCATAACTTATTACAGGTCTACCTAGATGATTGGACAATATATGGGCTTGTGAAAGATCATTGTGATAATCTGCGCTTAATGTTTGAACAATGTAGACAATTGAGTATCTCTTTGAACATCAAGAAGTGCATATTTGCTATGCCATTTGGGATACTTTTAGGACATATAATCTGTAAGGAAGGTTTGTTAGTTGATCAACCAAGGTTTAGTCATTTTAGGCCTAGAAGCGCTACTACAGTCAAAGTGAGGTATGGATTTTTAGGTCATACAAGGTTATTATAAAAAAATCATCAAAGGTTATTCCAAAATTGCACCTTTGGAAGAACTACTTTGAAGGGGAAAGCTACATTTTATTGGGAGAGAACCGTGGCAATATGCGTTTGAGATATTAAAAGAGAAACTTACTACCATGCCCATTCTACGCTTTCCCTCATGGGATAAACCATTTCATGTGTATGTGGACGCTTCTGGCATGGCCATTGGTGCTATGTTAGCTCAACCTAGCAAAGGTATTATAGATCATCCAATCTATTTTGCTAGTAGGAAGTTGACTCTTGTTGAATGGAATTATACAACTATAGAGCGTGAAGCTTTTTCAATGATCTATGCATTGCACAAGTTTTGATAGTACTTGTTAGCAACACCATTTGTGTTTTATACAGATCACATGGCATTAAAGTACTTGGTAAACAAGCCCATCTTACAGGGGCGTATATGTAGATGGGTGCTCCTATTTTAAGAGTTTGACTTCACAGTTGTGGTGAAGCTAGGGAAAAGCAATTATGGACCAGACCATTTATCTAGAATCAATTCAGGAGAGGATGCATAGACAATTGAAGAAACAATGTCAGATGCATAGTTATATAGGTTAAAATGCACACCACATGGAATTATAGGACATTGTTGTCTTTCTACGAATAGGTATGGCACCAGAAGGAATGAAAGCATTAGAAAAGAAGCAACTTGCTATACGCGTGACATCGTTTATGTTAATCAGTGGTGACCTCTACAAGCTAGGCAGAGATGAAGTATTACGTTGTTGTGTATTAGAGCATGAGCGTAAGGATATCATGGAAGAAGCTCATGGTGGTATTGCAGGAGGCCATTATGTAGGTGATGCGACATTGCCGGAAGATCCTACTTGTTGGATTATGGTGGGAGACATTGTATAAGGACTGTAAAGAATATTGTAAGGCATGTGATCATTGTTAGTGCCTAGGAAAACTAGGGTAAAGAGATGAGATGCCTTTGAGACCGATTACTAGTGCCGAACCATTTGATAAATGGGCCATTGACTTTGTAGGACCTATTTTACCAGCCGCACATAGACTAGATCGCACTATATCATTAATTGCACAAATTATCTCACACGGTGGGTAGAAGTAGCACCTACCAAGGATTGTACGTCAGCTACAATAGCTAGGTTTTTGTGGGAGAATGTTCTTACAAGATATGGATGTCCCTAAAGCTTGAAAAGTGATAGAGGTACACACTTTTGAATGAGACAATCAGGATCCTATTAGATGAGTTTATGGTTGCACACCATAAAACTATATCTTACCATCCTTAGGAAAACAAATGCTAAGGCATTCAACAAGATTTTTAGCCAAAATTTGACAAAAATTGTGATGTTGGAAGAAAGGATTGGGATGACAAAGTATATTGTGCTTTGGGCATATAGAACAACTTATAAGAGATTGAACAAAGCCATACTATTTGAGTTGGTGTTTGGCATGAAAGTTGTTCTCCCTATAGAATTTATGTTACCTTCTTTATACATTGTACGCACTAGAGGTCTAGCTAATGAACAAGCTTTAGAAGAGTGTATCGAAAAGATGATTCGATCTGGATGAGCACCGAGCCATAAGCACGATGGATTCAAAAGTAGGAAAAGGCCACGTAGAAGGCATGTCATGACGAAACATAAGGGATAAGTTTGAGATTAACAACAGTGATAGAAACATAAGGGATAAGATTTTGAGATTAGACAAATGGTACTTCTTTATGACTCAAAGTTCTTACGCCATCTAGTGCAAGCTCAAAGTACATTAGTTTGGGCCATATGTTATCACTTCTATACTTGAATCAGTGTGTTTTCCGAGTTAGAAGAACTTGATGTAACATGGCTACGATTACTTTAACGGGAGTAGGCTAAAGCCCTACTATAAATAATTCTTCTTGGTGTTTGTAATAAGCGCAAGATTGCCATTTAGTTTAGGTTTTCAATTTTGAATTTCCTTAATGTGTTTCCTTCATTGTCGCTATGCTTTGTCAATTTAGTCATTTTTGTGTAATAAGCACTTGCACCCATGAAGCTAATTACTATATGAAGAATGTTTATACACAGAGGATCGCACATACTTTTGTGTGGGGTGGTTGTAGTTATCCAAGAAAAATATTTGGGAATTGAAAGGTGACAGAGTAAGTCATACAGGTGTGCTTTAAGTCAAAAGAAGATTACTTCTCAAAAGTGACCAAGGATGGAGATGAATGAAAGAACAATATAACGCGAGGTAAGCGGAGACCATGATAGCTACTAGAGAAGGTACAGTGACGAGGTACTCGGGCACAGGAGCACGTCGTTGAAGAGAAGTCTGTGACCAGAGGGTAGGAAGGCGCGCTAGAAGGTTATAACTAGAGTGTGAAGATGTACCGTGTGGAATGAATGGATTTGGTCAATGAATGAGGGGATATTTGGTAGGTGAAGGAGCAATAAATGCATCAAAATTTGAAAAATTATATAAGGATGGAATGTGGATTCATTTTTAGCATTGAAACTAAGAGTATTTGAGGAAAGAGCCAAGAGCAAAGAGCCGAGTGATGAATTAAGGTGTGAAGGGTGTGAAACCAAACATGACAACCAAATCTGTGCGACAAGAAGGTTGTGTCTATGGTGGTGAAGGGTTTGAGCGAAGCAGGGAGATAGAAAAGAGATAGGTTATGAAGCTTCCACCTAAGGCATGATTGAATCGAGCTCCAGTTTGATTTGTAAAGTTACAGAGTTGAAGAGTAGACACTTGCAAGGTAAAAATGGCACCAAAGAAGGCATCTGCAGCAATAGTAAAAGGAAAGAAGAAGGTGGTCATCGAGGAGGAAGAGATGGCACCCGAAAGCCATTTTTCAAAGATGCAATATCCAGAAGGAGTCATCATCGGCCAAGAATGGGATTCACCCGTTAGAAAGAGAAAAGTAAGTGAATACAATCATAGGACTCTAGAGAACAAGAAGGAGCTCCATTCCTTGCTCACTGTTAGAACGAACAAGCACACGGTGGATGACATGCCAGTTTATGGTGATGCAGGTGAGAAGATTTTGAAGATATTTGGGGTCTACTAGTTGTATGAGCTTCCATATTTTGGGAAGTATGAGCCCTTGTATCAGTGGCTCATGAGCAGGGGTGCACGAAGACTTATTCTACTTGCGGGACACGAGTTAGAATCTCATATGTGTTTGTCTCGATAAATTACAGTGTCTATAGGCCATAAGAGAGGATATAAAAGGTAACCTTGTAGATAAAGCCACAATTTTAAAGACTAGACAGAGTTGGGGTACCGAAGGGTCCGTACGGAATGGACAAACAAATTGAAGAATTATCTGTTATGCAGTTGAAAGCACACCTTGTTACCAAGTTAAATGATCAAGAGCGGTGGTCACAAGTAAATACTATGTGGTTACATGTGGCGCGTAAGATGTTAAAGGGACAATCTACAACATTGCAGGCTATATTGCAGAGAAAATAGTCGAAGAAGCATGCATAGGAGGGAAGATCAGCTTTGGGGTTGTTCTACTATCACTGGTATTCATGGAGATCGAGTACTAGACGGATCGAAGGAGAAAGTATGGGAATACCCCATGGAGAACAAGTCCCTAGTTGAAAGATTCAAGTACCTATGCAAAGGGGCCATGACAGATGATGTAAAGCAAAGGGCAGGAGAAGTGGTATGAAAAGCTTCACGTGACATTTGGGGAAGAGTGGTGCATCCTAAAGGACCTACTAGTAGTGGTAGGGAAACAAGTTTAGTTTGTTGTATATCAACATTTTTACATCGCATGCTTCCCAATGAAAGATGGAGTCTGGAGCCCTTGGTGTAAATTGCCTTACGCATTCATTGTAAGGTATTTCCAAGCATCTGTTCATAGATTTACAGACATGCACCACTGGTCTTCAATGTAGATAAGGTAGACTACGACTACCATATGTTGAGGAAGAAGTATGTGTATCCTGGCAAGAAGTGCTTATACAAAGAGGATCATTTCAGAGGTGTTGAATATTAAGCCAATAAGTTTGGTTGTAGCAGATGTGGGGGCAACATTGGTGTATCTCCAATGAAGCCAAAGATGGAGAATAAAAATATGTGGAAGGTGAGTTCGCACTTCCAACACCACCAAAGGGAAAGCATACTGATGGAGAACATCCCAATGCCTAAGCCCACAAAGCCAATGAAGTGTAGGATGAGGAGGAGGAGCGCGAAGATAGTGGTGGTTTGGAGCATAGAGGTAGGAGACATCCTACAAATAAGGGTGAAGCATGTTACACCACCTCAGCCACAAGAGGGGGATGATGAAGACTTGAATGCAATCCAAGGGGAGCACAGGTTTAAGAGGGTATTTAGGAGAACAAGGACCCAAGGTGCTACTCTAACCACTATGTGCAAATCACCCAGACTCTCTCCACAGAAGGAGGCAACCGTGCAAAGGAGGAAACTAAAGTTAAATGAGGAGGCGGAAGAGTCAGAGGAAATTATGCCTAATTCTCCTACACTTCCAGAGAACACAGAAGAACAGGGTGAGGCATTAAAGGAAAAAGAAGAGGATGAGAAAAATACCTGAAGAGACAACTGCAAAGAATGTTCAGGACATGGAGACACAAGTCCCAAATTTAGAAGCTAAAGTTCCTAAGTAGTGAAGATCTAGAAGAACAAGTGGAGAGCACATTCCACCAACCATGGGGTATATGAGAGGAGGACAATTTTTCCACACCCGCTTCCAGAGCACAATAGCATAAAAGGATTTATTTGGCTGGGAGTTAATGGATGAGGATATGGCGACTATGCACACTCGAAAGCAACTATCATGGTCAATGCACACCCACATGGATGAGCTTGACTTTGATGTGTGCAAAGAGTCATGCATTTCGAGACGATTGAAGAAGGCACCTCAAGCTAGACACATGATAGTAAAGCCTACTGTCATGTCAGATGAGTAGGTTAGTAATGCATTGGTGAAAGTTATCTTGAGGTGGCTAGAAGAAACATGGGCAAAGTTGCATGATCAGAGATAGCGCCGCGTGAGGAGTGAAGTTCAAAGGACGCAGAGATAGCGCACATAACATAGGAGAGGGACTTCGAGAAGAAGAAGAACGAGGTGTTTATCAGCATCGCAAAGGAGATTGGGGACAATGTCATTAGAGCAAGGCCACACTTGGAGGCCAAGGTACCATAGACATTTCCTTCAATGATACACTATGTAGGAAAGTTGGTGGACTTGGTACTTGAAGATGAACCTCTACATATGCAAGTGTCGAAAGCTCATAACAAGATGTCAAATGAGAAAAAGCATCAGTGATGAGAAAAAATACATCTTATGAAGGGTCATTATAAGAATGAGTGCACTTATCAACATCAAGACCCTAGAAGAGAACAATGAGGTCCAGAAAGCGATGAAAGATGAGACATTGGGCTGTGCAGAAATACTGTCAATGATTAAATAGAAGCGCAAAAAGATTGTCAATGGGTAAATTCTTTCATTTTTGTTCTTCTATTCTTTACTTCAATTTTTTTTTGAGATACCCATTGTCGGGATGACAATGAGATTAGTGTGGGGTAATGTTGATAAAAGAATACTTGTTAAATATCACATAAGGAGTCCGCACGGATAGAAGGCCCGGAACCAAGGGCGTGGAAGGACAAGAAGGACCCGCATGTGGAATGCAAGTTTAACTTTCAGGACTTAGCCGATTTTGAGCATGAAGACTTATTTTTAAAAGGTGGCATGTGAACACACCAACAACGCAGGGACATGTGCACCATGCATTGTCTATCTTTGGAGAAGCGGATCGAAGCATTTTTGCATGGAGACGAGCTGAGAATAGAATTGACACTTTAGTTAACTGCAAGAGGACTATAAATAGCACACTTGCATGTGTGGCTATGCTATCAGAAACGATGTGTGGCTATCAATAGCATGCAACCTATTTTCGGAATAGATATGCGTGAAGGGAAATTCCCACCCTATATATATGATGTTAGGTACATAGTAGAAGTGTGTATGAATGTGTGAGGATGTATGTGTAACAGAGAATATACAGAGTGTGAAGTGTGCATAAACACATATGACTGAATTATTGTATCAGATCCATACGAGCATTGGTATAGATTGACAACACTTGTAAGGAGATTCGTATTTTTAATAGATGGAAGATATGGCTAAATCTAAGTGTCATTGTGTGAAGTGAGTAGTGCATGTTATTAATTCAATCATGATTACTATTTAAGCTTGTTCTTTCTTAGATATGAGGGTAGTATGCATTGTAGAATGATGGATTAGTTATGAATATATATGTCTCTCCCTTCATCATGCTAACATCCCGCTACAACAACCCTAAAGAGGTACATGGTACCTCGCAAGACTTCAGGTGAGCGCCACCTCGAGGTCAAAGTGAGTGATGATGTGAAGCAACTAGGGTGTTATTTAGTAAATTTATGCTGCATTAATATTTCTTCTTGTAGAATATCTACTTTTATTGCATGTATACTTAGATATGATATATTATCTATATAACCTTGTGCTAACCCCAACAACCGAGTATCGAGCTTTGTTTGAGGGTTTTGTGTGTTGACATATTTACTCATAGAGGGTTTTTCGATTGAGTGGGAGCTACAACAATGGCAGAACAAAACAAATACAAGGTAGAGAAGTTTAATGACTGAAATTGTCAATTATGGAAGATACAGATTAAGGATTATCTGTATCAAATATATTACACTTAGTTGGATGAAAATTCTAGACCTACGAGAGGCGATGATGAAGAATGGAAGATTCTTGATAGAAAGGCTTTGGGATCTATAAGATTGAGCTGGCAACATCCGTGGCTTCGATATTACAGAAGTGACTTCTATAATAGAATTAATGAAATATTTTACTAATTTATATGAAAAACCTAGTGCTTCAAATAAAGTTTATTTGATGAAGAAACTATTTAGTTCTAAGATGCATGAAGGTGGATCTGCATCTAGTCATATCCGAATGATTTTCGATCTATGTAAATCGATTAAAATTGGTTGATATTCCGTTTGATGATGAAGTGAAAGCACTCTTATTCTTATGTTCTTTGCATAATAGGTAGGATAACTTAGTAATGGTTGTTAGTAATACAATATCTGCTAATAATATTTTGAAGTTTGATGATGTGGTTAGTATAATCTTGAATGAAAAATTCACAAGAAAAGTATAGAGGAATCATCAACTAGGAATGCTTTGAATGTAGAAAGTAGAGGGAGGCGGAAGGAGAGATCAAGAGTAAGAATAATGGGAAATCAAAGTCAAGGAATAGCAGATCTAAATCTAGAGGTAAGGGAATTACCTGTTGGAAATGTGGAAAGAAAGGACATGCAAAGAAATATTGTTGGTCAAAGGATAAAGAGAACCAACACCCAGACAAAGGTAAACAGTCAAATAAGGAGGTAAATATTACAACAGAGGTAATGCAAGATGCTCTTATTCTTCCTTTGGATAATAGAATAGAATCATGAGTTTTAGATTCGGGAGCTTCTTTCCATGCTGACCCCTAATAAGGGTTATTTAGAAATTATGTCTAGGGCAATTTTGAGCATGTTTATTTGGGTGATGATGAACCTTGTAGTATTACTGGTAAAGGGGAAGTTCATCTAAAATTACAAAATGGAAATACATGGGTATTGAAAGATGTAAGGCATGTGTCAAGCCTTAAGAGGAATCTTATTTCTGCAGGGCAACTAAGTGAAGTTGGTTGCATGGTTACATTCACAACAAACTCTTGGAAAGTCACCAAGGGTGATTTTATTGTGGCAAGAGGTAAGAAGGTAGGAACATTATATTTATCTACCTGTATTATTAATTCCTTTTATGTGTTATCTACTTTGATTCAGATGCATGCATGTGGCATAATCGGTTGGGCCATATGAGTAAAAAAGGAATGCAAATATTAAAGACTAAAGGAAGCTATCATATTTGAAAGATTTAGATCTTGATTTCTCTGAGCATTATGTCTTTGGAAAGAAAAAGATAGTGAGATTTCTCAAAGTTGGGAGTAACTAAGAAGGAGAGTGGTGGAGCTTGTACACTTAGATGTGTGACCGCCTAGGTAGCTTTTCATGGAGGATCCTAGTATTATGTTCTCCATTATCCAAACTTCACCCTGGGTTAATTTGATAACATGCATTAGAATTCTCAAGTCCCAGGCAAATGGATTGATTTAGGGCAAAAATCATGTTTCTAGGGTCCCCTCGGATTTTTATAACTCCTGGCCAGAAGAAGGAAAAGAGCAAGCTCTGAGGAAAGGTGAAAAAGCGGCAAAAACAAGCTTGGGATAGGAAAAATCGTGAAAATTGGCTAAGTCCTAGTCCTCGCAAAAGTTGGAACAGTTGGGACATCGAGGCGCGGATCGGCCGAAAAGCCTCCAGGCGGCCCGTGAAGCAAAGGGACATCTGGGACATCGGGACGCGTGGGACACGGAAGCGGTTCGGTAGAAGGAGAAGAAAATGACTAAGCGCTCGAGACATTTGGGACATGAAGATGCGAAGGTGCGAACCAGCCCGGTTTGGCCGAAAAGGAGAACTTTTGCACTAAGCATTTGGGACATCTGGGCCGCGAGGACGCGAAGGATGCGAAAAGGCGAAGTGGCCGAGAGCAAAGGAAGCCCATTTCGGGCGGTTCGGAAGAATTTGTCCCAGACAGTCCGGGACAGTTGGAACAAATGGCGCGAAGAGGATGAGGAACCACCAGTTTGGCGAAAAGATGGGGAACCAGCATTGGGACATGCAGGACAAAGGGACGCGTGGGGCGCGGATAGCAGAAAATGAAAGCCAATCAAGCAACGCCCACGTGTCATCGGTTGAATGAGGGCAAGAAGCCCATTTCGGGCGGATCGGGAGTTTTGTCCCAGACAAGTTTGGGACATCAGGACAAATGGACGCGGTGGGCGCGAAAGAGCGGCATGGACCCGCGGACCAATCAAATCATGACACGTGTCACAAGGGAAAAGTCCAAAAGTCAAAGGGTGAGTTTTGAAGGGTCGGCCGAGCCAAGGAAGAGGACACGTGTCTATGGAAGAAAAGGAATGTGGAGAAGGGAAGGAGAGAGAATTACTCATCAATCAGCGCTTGACACGTGTCATCAGGTGGCGAGCGCGGGAAAGATTTCAAAATCCGTTTTGGCCTATTTTGTGCCCTAAATCTTGGATCGTCATATCTTTCGATCAGAGCTCGGATTTGCATGTTCTTTATATCAATGGAAAGCTTATGAAATTCTCTACATGATTTAGGATCAATCTTGCATTTTGGTGCAGTCTAGGAGAGAGAAAATTGAGAAAACGTCTCTGACGCGTGGTAATGCCAGAAGTGACGCTTCAACAACCAGCTTTAATGCAGCAGACAGTTCGCCACATTAGACAGCCCGCATTTTGCTGAGATCCGCCACTTCTGCCATAATGAGATGATTTAAAATACGACCTAGAAGTGGTTGGGGCAGATTCTGAATTTCCTCTCTTTTCCCTCTCTCATTCTTCCTATATATTGTAAAGAGGAGCTTCTTTCAAAAGGTCGAACATTTTCTGTTTTGCTCCTCCCTTCTTCTCCTATCAGGCGAATTTGTGGAGTTCGAACCTCTCATTTGAAACTGTAATATGACTCTGCCTCTTGGCATTCTGTAGTGCATTGTATCAATCTTTGGAGCAAGTAATACATGTCTGTGGATGATTCTCAACCCTCTCTGTGTTCATTTGCATCCTCTTGGTCTTTCACTACAAGTTTTATTATGCATGCATGATCTTATATCACATTTGAATGATACGTGTTTATTGGCAAGATAGGTTGTTCTTCATTCCTCGGTGCATCACCTCTATTAGCTTAGATTTATTTTTATGCATCTTCTTACCCTGTCTCCTTGGCAGATTAGATTAGGTTTTGAGCAAACCCTCTGCATATTTCGTGTGCATCTGAACAGAGGAATAGGAACCAGCCTTCTCTGGAGAATCCTTTCTCACTTTTCAAGTCCCACACTTGGAGAAAGGATTCAATGTTATGCAATCACACTGGATGATAGTATGGTCAACCTAGAAACCTGACCAGCATCCAGGGGTGCTGTGATTTTGCACTAACAGTTTTGGCATGCCCGGTGGGACTAGAGGTCTCATTTTTATTGTAGCAGGGTTGATGTGCATCTGCTGCATTTTTCTTGCTTAAAAAGAGCTATTATTTGCATATCTGGCGACTCAAGGGAAAAATCAACTGGTTTCAGTAGTGCAGGCCTGAAAACTTATGAGAAGAATCACAAGGTCAAGAGTCGGAGAAGAAGAAGTGTTGTTTGAATACCTGCAATTATCTCCGAGAAGAAGGCAAAGAGGAAGAAGGATTCAAAGGTCTCCATCTCCACCAAACAGAACTCTCTCAACTCCTCCACCTGGTAGGCCTTTCATTCAGTCAACAAGGGTTTTAAGACCAATTAGAATGGCTCAGAACAACCCCTACGTCAACTTCACAGGCAGCAGCCCACTTGCTCTCAATGCACAACATCCAGTCCCTATTGCGGCCTTGAAGAACATTCCCTACTTCATTGGAGAAAATCGGACTACTCAGGATCATGTTAAAGATATTGCTAACCTTTGTGCAATTCATGAAATCAATGAAATGCAAGTGGTCATCAAATTCTTGGCATCTTCCTTCAAGGGTAAAGCATTCTGATGGTTTAGGAGCCTTGGAGCTGGTTCTATCACAAATTGGAATCATTTGTGTATTGCACTTCATGAGCAATTTGGAGAGAAGGAGACAACTTGTCTCTTTTGGAGCAGCTAACAACCATCAAGAGGGCTCCCAATGAGCGGTGGCCGATTTCAACTTGATTTCAAAAGACTTGGGAGAGGATTCCGGTGGCGGTCGAGAACAATGCGAGAAGGTGCTTTTCTCATACTATCTCAAAGCTTTAAATTATGATATTTCTATGTTAATTCAGTCCATGGGAGGCATAACAATCCCTATGGCTTATAGCATTGCCATTAGGGCTGAAAATTGTTTGATTCAAGTGGCAAACTTGCCCCTAGGCCTCATGCCATTGTTTCCAAGTTTAGAGAGTCATACACTAGACTCCGAGCACCTAATTTGGCTCCTTCCACTCCTAGAAATCGGAGTTCAAATGAAGCTTCCACTTCATCTCAAGTGAATGAGCTTGAAGGTCATGAAGCCTGCAAAACCTAGGCAATGAGCTAGTTACTCTCAAGAGGCCAGCCCAAGGTTTGGACCTTCTTATCAACCCCAAGCTCAACCTAATAGGCAGCCATACCACCACAAAGACCACCTAATCCATTAAATATGAATCAGGCCTATTTGCGATAGACCATTCCAGCCCTATAATCCAAATGGCATATAGCCTCTAAAGCATTAGTGCCAACACAGAACAACATTGCTCAAGAATACGATTGGTGCTTTCCATGCAACGAGCCTCATAACCAATCCATGTGTTTCAATGGTGCCCTCAATCAAGCATTGATGGTGACACTCTCGGTGTGGAGGGTGAGGGCGTCGAGAAGCGATCAACAACAAGAAACATTCCAACAGCAATCAGCCCCAAATGACACCACATTGGTGAACTGGCAAGCAGAGGATTTCTGTGGCATGAATCAAGTGGTTTCTCAAGGTGTTGCAGCCAACACAAGGTCAAAAAGGAGAAATTTGGGTGAGGAGCAGCCACTAGCTCCAACAGCCCACAACCTTCTATGACTCCGAAATGATTGGTAAGCAAAGTCCCGTTTCAAATGCACAAGGGCAGCCAAGAACAACCCCTAGGCCAACTCAAATGCATTTATTGCTGCCCACGTACAAGGAGTAAATGTGCAAACCAAGGGACAAGAGAGATCCTTCATCACCATTCAATATCATTGATCAGATGAAGAAGACAAACGTCAATATATCTATGTGGGAATCCCTATCCATCCAGGCCAAAGAGATCTGCTGCAAGCTACCATGAAGGATTGGCCAACTTGAATCAATAGGTTCGGATGTACGAGACAAAGTGCTTCTGCAAATCTTTGCCCTTGACTGAAGGAAGTCATAGAGACAACAAGGTAAAATGTTGAAGCCCCCTCCTTTCTATGTTTCATTAATCATTGGAAATCAGCTAGTACATAATTGCATGATAGACTCTGGGGCAAGTAGCTCAGTAATGCCTAAACAGATAGCTGATCAACTAGGGCTCCAGTATGAAATAACATCTAAAGGGGTAGTGTAACTAGATGGGACAGCAATAGCAACAGTTGGAGTGATTAGAAATTTGAGTCTTACCTTGCATGCATGTCCAAATGTTGTTGTTTTACAAGATGTATCAGTCATAGACCTTCCACCACTCTTTGCATTGTGCTTGTCAAGAGACTTCACTGCTAAAATTGGAGGCTATCTTTTGGCGGATTGGTCTCACATGCGTTGTTTAGAACAAGGTATGGAACTAAGGCTACAATTAGGTCTGAACCTATTGCAAACTTCCATATTGAGCCTTACACTCCAAGTCAGATTAATGCCAATTGCTCAGCATTTGATCAAGAAGATCACCCTAGCACTGATGAGGCTGACACCAAGGTTGGAAGTATCCCGGATTTGACTCTTGATGAATGGGCAAGCAAGGTGCATGCTTTTGATCCTTATCAAGAAGTAGAAGAATCTGAGCTAGGGGTTTATTGTTTACATGAAGAGGATCAACCTCTCCCCAGCATCACCAAGCCAGATCATAAGGACAAGAATGAAGTATGGCAGTTGTTCTTTGATGGATCAAGGAGTAGACAAGGTGCAGGAGGAGGAGCTATGCTCGTTTCACCACAAGGTATAAGGTATTACTCAGCCTTCCATTTCAGTTTTCCTGTTCAAATAACACTGCTGAATATGAAGCCTTGGTGCAAGGGATACATTGGGCAATCAAGAAGAAAATAAAGAACTTGCAAGTCTTTGGTGACAGTGAACTAATCGTCAATCAAGTCAGGGGACAACATGCTACAAAGAATGAACTGCTAAAGAACTACAAGAACAGGGTATGGGACCTCGTTGAGGATTTCGAAGCTTTCAATATCGTGTCCATACCTAGGAAGAAAAATGAAGCCGCGGATAGGCTCGCAGTTGTTGGAGCAATGTTTGATGTGGTTGAAAACATCAAAAGGGAAAAAACACAGCCACATGTCCATGTGATTGTGAGGCCAGCAGTTCCAGATAATAACACCAGCTGGCAGGTGTTTGAGAACGATCAACAGATCGTCAATTTCTTACAAGAAGAGGCTGAATTCTCAGCTAGGAATCAGGACAGATTAGAGCAGCAGTATGGGGATCAAGTAGTGCAGTTGCGGACAAACAAGCTTCCTAGGGGTTTAGTAACATTGGAGTCTATCTTCAACCCTAATGACCAGTTCCGTAAGGAAAAGGCTAACATACAGTCAAAAGAGAAAATTCAAAGCCAATTCGGTTGGGGAAAACAAAACACTTCAAATTGGCAAGGTAGCCCTTGAAGCAGGAGAAATCAGATTTCATACAACTTTGCCAAGAATTTCCAGATGTCTTCGCTTGGAGCTATGAAGACTTGAAAGGTTTCAATCCCAACCTGGCTCAGCATACCATAGAATTGGATCCAGATGCTAAGCCCATCAGGTAGAAGCAGAGACCAGTCAACCCTCACATTGAGCCTCTAATGAAGAAAGAGCTAAATAAGCTAATAGAAGCAAGCATTATATTCCCGATCAAGCACTCAAGCTGGGTCGCAAACTTGGTTCCGGTCAGGAAGAAGAGCGGAGAAATCAGGTTGTGTGTAGATTTCTGAGACCTAAACAGGGCATCTCTCAAAGACCATTACCCACTTCCTTCAATGGAACAAATATTGCAGGTAGTATCCGGTTCGGAGAGATTCTCTCTCCTAGATGGCTACTCAGGGTATAATCAGGTAATGGTGAAGGAAGATGACCAGTTCAAGACGGCTTTCACCACCAAATGGGGGACCTATGCCTACATGAAGATGCCATTTGGGCTATCAAATCTTTGGAGCCACTTTCAAAGGGCAATGGATATGGCATTGAGGGTTGATCAATAAAATAGTTTTGATATACCTTGATGACATCTTTGTATTTCCAAAAATGCGGTGGATCACCTCTTTCATCTGAGGCAGGTATTTCAGAGGTGTAGAAGATTTGGGGTATCATTGAATCCCAAAAAATGCATATTCTTGGCTCATGAGGGAAAACTTCTTGGCCATATTGTTTCAAAGGAGGGATTGATGATTGACCCAGAAAGAGTTGAAGCAATTCGAGCATTTCCATTGCCAAGTCATAAGAAGGCTCTTCAAAGCTTCTTAGGAAGGATCAATTTTGTCCACAAGTTTGTTCCAAACTTTGCAGCTCTCGTAAAGCCCATCACAAAATGTTAAAGAAGAGCATGGCTTTTAAGTGGACATCTGAAGGCAAGGCAAGTTTTGAGGCAATAAAAGAGGCTATATCTCAAGCTCCAACTCTCGTCAATCCAAACTTCTCCAAGGATTTCATGTTATACGCCTTTGGT
This sequence comes from Taxus wallichiana var. yunnanensis, assembly GCA_018340775.1. Taxonomy (NCBI): domain Eukaryota; kingdom Viridiplantae; phylum Streptophyta; class Pinopsida; order Cupressales; family Taxaceae; genus Taxus; species Taxus wallichiana. Next base: position 247,572,202 of record CM031238.1, on the reverse strand, counting down.
GGTGGAGATACAATTTCTGCAATCTTGGCACAACAAAACAAAGAAGGATTAGAACAACCAGTTGCTTTCTTCAGTCAAGGCTTGGAGGAATACGAAACTAGGTACTCTTTCATTGAAAAGCATGTACTTGCAGTGATCAGGAGTTTAAAGAAATTCAAGCACCTAGTCTCAAACAACAAGATCCAATTATTGGTCTCTCATGCGGGAGTCAGGGACTTCCTTCTAAACAAGGATCTGAATGAGAAACGTGCAGGATGGATAACTCGTGTCATGGAATATGACATCGAGATCAAGGTCACCAAACTAGTACGTGGGAAGGGACTATGCGAACAACTAGCCTTGAGTCAACAAGTTGAAGCAGGTAATGAAGAAGATGTTGTCTTGGTACTACAGGATGGTCAAGAACAGGAAAATGATAATGTGCCCACTCCCTGTTGGACTCAGAGTATGATACACTTCCTACAGACAGGCCTATGCCCTCCAGAAATGAGCAAAGCGAAGAGGAGATACTTCAGGTTGCAGGCTGTTCCATATGCCATTGTTGATGGAGTTTTGTTCAAGAAAGATGTGAATGGAGTGCTTCTGAGATGCATTAGCACAAATCAGATTCAAAGGGTGTTGGAAGAGTTTCATGGTGGACCAGCTGGTGGTCATTTTGCACCAAGAGTGACAGCTCTAAAAATCATGAAGGCTGGTTATTATTGGCCTAAAATCTTCAGTGATTGCTATGCATGGATCAAGAGGTGTAAGAATTGTGCATTCTTCACAGGAAAAGAAAGACTTGCTGCCCTTCCATTACATCCAATCTCAGTTGACCAGCCATTCATGCAATGGGGTTTGGACTTCATTGGAGTCATTAATCCCAATTCAAGCCAAGGGCACAAATGGATTTTGATAGCCACGGACTACTTCACCGGATGGATGAACAGTAGTAGCACTCAAAGAGCAAATGAGTCTAGCATCTTAGACTTTTATGAGGGATAACTACTAGATTTTGGCATACCTGCTACAATAATCTACGATAATGCATTGGCATTCATTGGATCTAAGGTGAGTGAGTGGGTATCGAAGCAGGATCTACTAAGCACTTCATCAAACTATTACCCTCAGGGTAATGGCCAGGCCGAGTCTACAAACAAGAACTTGTTGAGGATCATTAGGAGGACTCTTGATGAGAATCAGAGGTCTTGGCATACCAAGCTGAAATCAGCCTTATGGGCTGATAGGATCACTCCCAAAAGATCCACAGGTAATTCTCCATTCAGGCTTGTCTATGGAAGAGAGGCAATCTTGCCCATGTCACTTGAGTTGCCAACATTGGAACTCATGAAGCAGTTGGAGTTGCTTGAATTTGAGCCCATGGAGGTGAGGTATGCAGAGTTGATGGAGCTGCAAGAGATCAGAAATCAGGCATCCCAAGCAATGGAAAAGGATCAAGCTTTGATCAAGAAGACCTTTGATAGAAAGGCCAAGGATAGATCTTTTCAAGTTGGAGATCTAGTGTTGAAATGGGATATGGACAGAGCAAAACCAGGAAGGCATTCAAAATTTGATGCCATTTGGAGTGGCCCATACATGGTCACAAAGTGCAAGAACAACAATGCTTTCTAATTGGCCTCATTGGATGGTGAAGAACTGCAGATTCCAGTCAATGGAATCTATCTCAAGCATTGCTTCTAGAGGGAAGTTCACTACCTCTGTAAATATTAGATTAGATTTTCTTTCCTCCAAGTGCTTGTGCACATTGTTTTGTTGTAGGTTAGTCTTGTTTTCCCTAAGTGCTTTGGCACAACTTGCTATCCATGGAGATGTTTAGCAGTCCTTGCTTTCATCAGGTGATATTCCATCTTCCTCCTTACACATTCTTAGTCAATTGGGATTCTAAACTGAATGTTTGATAACTCCATGCCCAATGGACTACTTCTGGCTACTGGTCTTTTCACCTAGCAGGCAGGTACCCCCGCTGAGTCGCCAATTGTTATCCAAAATTCACCCCCCAGGGTTAATTTGATAACATGCATCAGAATTCTCAAGTCCAGGAAAATGGATTGATTCAGGGAAAAAATCATGTTTCTAGGGTCCCCTCAGATTTTTTCTAACTCCCCTGGCCGAAGAAGGAAAGAGAAAGCTCTGAGGAAAGGTGAAAAAGTGGCAAAAACAAGCTTGGGATAGGAAAAATCGTGAAAATTGGCTAAGTCCTAGTCCTCACAAAAGTTGGAACAGTTGGGACATCGAGGTGCGGATCGGCCGAAAAGCCTCCAGGCGGCCCGTGAAGCAAAGGGACATACGGGACATCGGGACACGTGGAAAAGCCGGTTGGTGAAGGAGAAGAAAATCGACTAACTACTTTAGGACATTTGGGACATGAAGACGCGAAGGGTGTGAACCGCCCGGTTCGGCCGAAAAGGAGAACTTTCGCACTAAGCATTTGGGACATCGGGCGCGTAGGACGTGAAGGACGTGAAAAGGCGAAGCGGCCGGAAGCAAAGGAAGCCCATTTCAGGCGGTTCGGAAGAATTTTTCCCAGATAGTCCAAGACAGTTGGAACAAATGGACGTGAAGGGAGGCCTTGGCCGGCGATTCGGCGAAAAGCGGGAACTTCAAGCCTTTAGGAACATTGGGACAAAGGGACGCGTGGGCGTGGATAGCGAGAAGGAGTTGAAAGCAATCAAGCAACGCCACGTGTCATCGGTGAATGAGGACAAGGAAGCCCATTTCGGGCGGATCGGATGTTTTTGTCCCAAATAGTTTGGGACATCGAGACAAATGGACACGCGGTGGCGTGAAAAGCGGCAGACCCGAGACCAATCAAATCATGACACGTGTCACGAGGAAAAGTCCAAAAGTCAAAGGGTGAGTTTTGAAGGGTCGGCCCGAGCCAATGATAAAGAGGACACATGTCCTATGGAAAGCAAGGAATGCGGAAAGGAAGGAGAGAGAATTACGCATCAATCAGCGCTTGACACGTGTCGTCCAAGGTGGCGAGAGCATGGGAAAAGATTTCAAAATCCATTTTTGGCCTGTTTTCGTGCCCTAAATCTTGGATCGTCATATCTTTCGATCGAGCTCGGATTTGCACGTTCTTTATATCAACAGAAAGCTTATGAAATTCTCTACATGATTAAGGATCAATCTTACATTTTGGTGTAGTGCTGGAGAGAGAGAAAATTGAGAAAACATCCCTAACACGTGGTAATGCGAAGTAGCGCTCCAACAACCGGACTTTAAACGCGGCGAGACAGTTCGCAGCCACGCTTACATTAGAAGCCCCGCCATTTTGCCAGGATCCACCGCTTCTGCCATAATGAGATGATTTAAAATACGACCTAGAAGTGGTTGGGGTAGATTCTGAATTTCCTCTCTTTTCCCTCTCTCATTCTTCCTATATATTGTAAAGAGGAGCTTCTTTCAAAAGGTCGAACATTTTCTATTTTGCTCCTCCCTTCTTCTCCTATCAGGTGAATTTGTGGAGTTCGAACCTCTCATTTGAAACTGTAATACGACTCTGCCTCTTGGCATTCTGTAGTGCATTGTATCAATCTTTGGAGCAAGTAATACATGTCTGTGGATGATTCTCAACCCTCTCTGTGTTCATTTTGCATCCTCCTGGTCTTTCACTGCAAGTTTTGTTATCTGTGCATGATCTTATATCACATTTGAATGGTCTGTGTTTACTGGCAAGATAGGTTGTTCTTCATTCCTCGGTGCATCACCTCTATTAGCTTAGATTTATTTTTATGCATCTTCTTACCCTGTCTCCTTGGCAGATTAGATTAGGTTTCGAGCAAACCCTCTGCATATTTCGTGTGCATCTGAACAGAGGAATAGGAACCAACCTTCTCTGGAGAATCCTTTCTCACTTTTCAAGTCCCACACTTGGAGAAAGGATTCGATGTTATGCAATCACAAAGGATGATAGTATGAGTCAACCTAGAAACTCCGACATCCAAAGTATTGTGATTTTGCACTATGATTACTTTCATTGATCTTCTTGCAAGAAAGGTATGGGTTTATCGTATTAAACTTAAATCGATGTTTTTGATACTTTTAAAAGATGGAAAACCCTTGTTGAGAATGAATCAAATTCAAAGTTAAAGTGCCTTAGATCTGACAATGGTGGTGAATAATGCAACAAGACTTTCAATGATTATTGTTCAGTGAATGGAATACATAGAGAAATGAAAGTTCCAAGAACACCACAAGAGAATGGTGTTGTAGAAATAATGAACATGACAATCATGGAACGTGCTAGAAGTATGAGGATACAAACAAGATTGCCCTTGCAGTTTTGGGCAGAAGCAGTTGATACAATGTTTATTTGATTAACCATGGCCCTTCAAGTTCACTAGATGGAGGAATACCAGAGGAAGCTTGGACTAGAAAAGAGGTAGATCTTTATTTTCTTAAAGCTTTTAGTTCAGAAGCTTTTGTGCATATTGATAAGGAAAATAGAAAACATTGGATGTAAAATCCAAGATATGCACTTTCATTGGTTATGGATCTGGTGATTTCAGATTTCTTTTTGGGATTTAGAGAATTATAAAATTATTAAGAGTTGTGACATTGAATGGAATGAAAAGAGAATGTACATGGATCAAATTTTGGTACCCAAGGATGAACTAGTTGAGAATTTTGTGAATGAAAATGAACTCTCAAATTTAAAAATAATACCAATAAGGTTACACAAGAATCGGTGTTGTTGACCCCGACACATCACTGTGAGCTATCGGTATCGGTTACAAAAGAGCCAAACTAACATTGGTTAGCGAAACCGCGTTGGTTACATGTAACCGAGTGTTGGTCATTGTCAGAATTGGAAACAAATGTCTAGGAGGTCTAGAATGAGCCTTGGTACCCCAAACTTTTGTGAGAAGGTCACAAAGGGTAAGTAAACCTCCAAAAATATTTACATCTTCTCTATCTTATTTATTATTTACTTATAATGGTGAACTAGAAAGTTTTGAAGAAGTAATGTAGGATAAGACCCACATATAGTGGGAGCATGGCATGGATGAGGAGATGGACTCCTTAAAACAAAACCATACTTGGGATTTGGTTAAGTTGCCAACAGGTAAGAGGAAATTGTAGAAAAGTGGGTTTAAAAGGTCAAAGAAGAAGAGGGTGGGCAAAAAGATATAAGGCAAAACTTGTAGTAAAGGTATTTGCACAGAAAGCAGGTATTGACTTTGGTGAAATATTTTCTCATGTTGTTAAAATGACTTCCATATGTACTATATTGAGTATAGTTGCAGTACATGATTTGCATTTAAATAAACTAAATATGAAGATGACTTTCCTTCATGGTGATTTAGATGAAGAAATTTATATGTAGCACCCACTTGGGTATGAAGTCAAGGGTAAGGAGAAATTAGTGTGTAGGTTGAAAAAGAGTCTATATAGGCTCAAGCAAGCTCCAAGGCAATGATACATGAGGTTTGATAGTTTCATGCATGAGCATGGTTATGTGAGATATGAATCTGACCATTGTGTTTATTTCAAGAAGCTTGAAAATGAGAGCTATATTATTTTATTATTGTATGTGGATGATATGCTTATTGTAGGATCTAGTATGCAGGACATTGGTGAGCTTAAGAGAAAGCTAGCTCACACATTTGCTATGAAGGATTCAAGAGCTGCAAAAAAAATTCTTGGCATGCAAATACACATAAATATAAAAAACAAGAAATTGTATTTGTCTTAGGAGGATTATATCAATAAGGTGTTGGAAAGGTTTAACATGCAAGATTAAAAACTTGTAAGTACACCTATGGTTGGACACTTCAAATTGAGAAAATATCAGTGTCCTTTATCACATGAGGAGGTCAAATACATGACATGAGTACCATATGCTTCAACAGTTGGGAGTCTCATGTATGTTATGGTTTGTATCGGACCAAACATTACATAGGCAGTGAGAGTTATGAGTAGATTTATGGCCAATCCAGGTAAAGAGCATTGGAAAGCAATCTAATGGATACTTAGGTATTTGAGAGGGACATCTAGCATGTAGTTATGCTATGGAGGTTTGGATATTTCTTTATGTGGATATGTTGATTCGGATATGGCTAGAGATTTGGATGGTAGAAGGAGCACTACTAGATATATTTTCACAGTAGGTGGGATGACATGATTAGTTGGATTTTGAGATTCGAGTAAGGTTATGGCTTTGTCTTCTATAGAGGCAGAGTATGTCATTTACTGAGAGGCTAGCAAAGAGATGATATGGATGAGTAGGTTCATGGAAGAGTTGGGAAAGAGCAAGATGATTGCAAATTATTCAATGAGAATCAAAGTGAAATTCATTTGGCAAAGAACTCAACGTTTCATTCTAGAAAGAAACATATTTAGTTGAGATGTCACTTCATATGACATGTATTGGAGGATGGGAAACTGAAACTGGAGAAGATTCATACGAGTGAAAACCATGTGGATATGGTAACGAAGCCATTAGCAAAAGAGAAGTTGGAGCTACACTCCACTTCTGTTGGTCTTCGAGTTAGAGACTTGAAGAGGAATAAACAAAGATAAGGAAAGGATCCAAGAATGACGTTGTATAGGTATAGTGCAGTAATTTATCTCCAAGTGGGAGATTGTTGAGTTGTGGAGCTCAATTACTTCATATTAACATGCTATATTAAACTTTCAAGAAAGCACAATAACCAACATCGATTATGGATGGACCGACATCGATCACTTATGACCGACATCGGTTAGGAAGGAGGTACTAGCATCGGTTAGAGCTAACCAACGTCGATAACTTGTGTGGGAGTGTTTTATTTAACTCTCGGGAATTAGATCTAAATTTAGTATTAAAGTAGATCTATTGATTGTAATTGCATGGCTAAGTGCCCTAAGTTTGTATATGCCTATATAAGCATGAAAGTTAGGGTTTAAAAGTAAGAGGATTGTGAGAATTGATGATTATTGTGAGAATAATAGAGAGAGAGAGAATTCTTGGAGAAGAAAGAGAAGTTTGAGAGAAAGAAAGTATTGTACATCTGAGAGGTGTAGAAGATTATAGATCTTCAATTGTATATCTTCCTAAAGTTTTGGATAATAGATTAGCTTCTTTCTTAGTGGATGTAGCCCATCTTTGGGTGAACTAGGTTAAATTTGGTGTTGATTTATATCTCTTATTTTGTATATTTCTTCCGGGAGAATATCCACTTTTATTACATGTATGCTTAGATCTAATATATTATATGTATGACCTTGTGCTTAACCCCAAAACTTAAACCTACATGTCCATTCCCTCAAATTGATATGGGCTAGCATTCGTTTACCTAGGTCCATGCTCATACTCAACTTGAGATAATTTTACCATATGTTAATTCTACTTGCCTCATGGCTCAACCTCAAGTGACTCCTACTTATATTGATGTACAATTTGATATCATTCATATTACTACAAAGCATTCAAGATGTTTTTCATCTTCTTATGTTCTTGGGAATCCAAAGTCAATGTAGTTACTATAAGGTGCAATGAGAAACCCATTGGGGTAATCCACCTTTACCCTCGCTTCCTTTTTCTTCTATCACCAAGCCTAATACTCCTCCCGAAGGGACCATATAATTAGAACAATTAAGCGACACCCCTACTAAGATATCTCTTTTGTAATTAATCAAGATAACACATGTCTACAAGGATATTTTATATGATGTCTTGCAGTTTATTATTTTACCTATTAATACTTAGGCACCTTTGCATCTATTATGGACACATTCAAAACCATGGATAAATCAATTGATTTTAGTCCCTCTAAGATCTTTTAAAATACAATATCGATCAATGCTCACCTTTACTTAGTACTTCTCCTCCTTTAGGGATTTCTCATTAACCATGTTTTGATTGATAATAGGTCTAGTTTGAAAATTTTCCCTAGCTCCTTGCTCAAATAAATGGTTATTTATATGACTATAATTGATAAGACTAGTACTATTGTGTGAGTATTTGATAATATCACATGATCTACATTGGGTAACATCACTTTGGATCTCTTGGTTGGCCCCAAGAAAATATCCACCACATTCCACATCATGGAAAATGTTCTTTATCATGATCTCCTCTTAAGACATACTTAGATTCATGTTATGGATGTTATCCTATTCACTTTACATCAATGTGTCAAACTTATACATGATGGTTATGAATACATTATTTCCATAGTTGAAGAGCCTTTCAAATATTAGAAGATTAAATCCTATGATTATATTAATTCCATCATTACCCCTCTCGTTGTATCCCATCCCTTAGGATAACTTACACATATATGTGGATGGCGAGTCAAGCAATAATTTTGATACTGATTGTGACGCTTAAAAGGTATCTAATGAAAGTAATTTGGGGATTACTTTCCATGTACTACACACTTTTGTTATTATTTGACATTATAGCCTTCTTGGTTACCAAAAATATGACATACTACATGTTATGGCTAAACAATGACAAGCCTATACTAATTAGGAATACATTATGACACTATATAAACTTTGGGAAATGGGTCAATTAAATGGCCATTACTTTTGAAAGTTTTATATAGGTTTGATTTAGGATTGATAGGCTTTGATCCCAGAGAATATTATTTGTTTGATGTCTAATAACCGTTACTTTCTATCCTCGTATTCTAAAAATACAAAAAGCATTCAAATAATCACATAGTAAAAACATTCAAATATTTGTAAAATACAAAATTAAGACATACATATGATTGGATATGCTAACTTGTTACTTTACATATGTTGTTTGGCATATGGTTTGATAGATAACATATTTTCTATATACTCTTTACACACATGTGTTCACGAGGTATGTTGAGCTTGATGTGATACATACATAGATTGCTACACGATGCAGGTGTCAACCTTAAACCTTCCCAATCAATATTGATCTTCCGAGGGTATCTCCCACACTATTAAGGTGTTTTTGTCTTGGTAAAGTTACTTTCACTTCCTCATTTCAATTAATATTTTAAATTACGTATATGTTACCTTTTGGATGAAAAAAACAACACACCTTTGTAACATTAACTTATCTTACTCTATGGGCGCATGGCCTCTATTTACTATCGTATTCACTTGCTCGATTAGTTACTTGCTTCTTTGCTTCTTTGCATGCAGTCTATGCGCCTTCACTATGCTTGTCTTGTGACACTTTGGTGTCCTATGCTTGTGGCTCCATGCCTCTTATGTAAATGATAGTGCTTTTATACTTATATACTTGCTTCTTTGTATGTGGCATATGCACCTTCATATGATTTTCTTGTGAAACTTTTATGTCTCATGTTTTTTGTTCCATGCCTTAATCCTACTATTTTACATGAAATTGTTTGTGTACTTATATACTTGTTTACCTCTACACTTGTTTTCTCTTATACATGATTCTTGTTGTGATTTCATTTATCTCTTATTGCATGTTGTTATATTTTTGTGTCATGCTCTCTACCATGTGCACCTCCCTTTAGGAATGGGATCCCACAAGTGGTCACCAAAGACAAACCTCCGTGTGATCTAACATAGACTATTAAATATATGAAACATGTGTACACACCATTTGTTTTGATTTGTGTGCTTTATCGACACATCTCACTTGCCTCAAAAGAGGGGGCATTAAGTGGGGTATATTGAACACATATTGATGATACAAACAAAATTCAACACTCATATACAAATTTTTATGTGGAAAAAATCCTTATAAATAATTACATGTACAAAATAGGAACATAATTCACACTAGTACAAAACCATCCACTAGGGATGAAACTAGACTATGCTATGGTCTAGGATGGACATTTATGTCTTGGAGGTAAATTTATAAGATATTTAAAATTTTAAAATTTTGTAGATGGTTATAAAATTTTGGTACATATTCATATACAAATTTCACAATTCGAGCATGTTTCACTACATAAAATAGGGGTGTGAGTACTTCATTCCATATTCATTGCATCATTCAAATACAATGTATTGGGGCATGGCCCTTCTTCTCCTTTTAAATTAATTAACATTTGCACACAATAAATATAGTATTTACAACACACATTGGGGGAATAAGACACAATTCATTCCCTTTTGATTTTGTGTTATCACATATTTGGGCCTAGATCCTTCGAAAATGGCGTGGTCCATGGGGTTGGAAGATATCAAAGTGGATAGATACTTTGTAAATTTTTCTTCCTTCCTCACTTTTTAATGGGAAGATATCGAAGTGGCTAAATACTATATAAATTATTCTTCCCTCTTGTAGGGTGCTTTGGGACAAATGTCATATGGTACCTCTCCCTTGGCTTCTCCTTTAGAAAAAATGGGGGATGATCATCCCCAACCATTTAGAAACTCAACACAAATCAAAGTATTCAAGTACCATAATGTAAAAATCCTCCCTCAATAAAGTGAACAAGTGTATTCCTTCCATGCTTTGCCTCTCATTACTTTACTATGCAAAATTCTATTTACAAAGTTATAAATGCATTATTCACAATTTAGTTATATTTCAATTTCTTTTATGGAGATTTCCTACACTCGTGTTGCGGGTTTCATCATGGAGTGTGTTAACACCAATCGAATAACAACTTCAAGCAAAGGAAAAGTGTGTGTGCAAACTCAGTTATTTTTTTCCTTTAAGTATGCAATTTTCAATTTCACACTTAAAGGGGGAGAATATAGACACACAAATTTGTCAACTTATCCTTCGACAATGATAAGTTTTACTTTGTTCCTATATTATGACTTACACATGCATTCTAAGTTGAATTGACATATCCTCCTCTCTCCTTAATGACTTGTTTAACTCTACACATGGTTGTTTCATTTATTAACTCGGTTTCATTGATCCAAAGAAGTACTTTACTATAAGATCTTTCCCAAAATCTTGCTTTGTCATCGTGCATTTCCAATCGAAACCTTACAGTGAGGGACTAGACATGCTATGGTCCTGGGATGACTAGTATAGTCCCATATTCTAGTCCTTTATGAATCTTTTCCCATTTTTAATATCTTTTATGGGAAGTTATTTATCCCCTAGGTTAGCCTTGATGTGATACCTAACCTACGAAATCTTGTATAAACAAGCCTAATCCACTTGAGAACTCACTTGGCATTCTCTAGAGCACTAATTGTAAATTACACTCCAAAATCACTCAAGGATGTTGTAAAATCCCAAAGCAACAATTCATCTATTAAAGCACCCACCACATAGGTCTGAATGACTCATACTGGGTTCAAGAGTCTAGATTCCTCCGTTACTAAACCTCAAAGGTCTTAGATCCATATCATAACAAGAGAAAGTCACACAAAGCATTTTCACAGTCTTTAAGGGATAAAGGGAATTAGTTTAGCATCTGAAGCACATTACACTATATCACTACCACATAAGGTACATCTCTATTACATATATAGTTACACCCACCGATCTTTACACAAGGGAAACGTGGAGGGTTGGCTTATATTCACATATACTATTGCACCTAAACTGGGAGAACTACATGGAGTTTACTCCCACTTGTGAGGGGATGTAGTGTAGCTCTTGGATTGATTCAGTAGGGGTTGATCGCTAAGGTTAGTCTAACTCCACCCACACACGGATTTATCATTTATTTATCTAACCATGTTCATGAAGTGCTTGTGTAGGTGTTATAGGGTTTTATTTATTACATGTTGCTACATGAAGGTGTTCTATATGGGCTAACCCTAACAACATATAAAAAACATATTTCTAGGGTGCGAATGACCACCAAAAGTTGCGAACCTAAACATCTACGAGTCCAAGATCGTATAACCAAAGACTATGTTATATTATGCCCTAGTAGAAGTTATACGGTTTCGTATAAGACTAGTTTGTAAGCATAATTTAATAGAAAAAACACTTCCAAATTATCATTAACTTGTACATCCATTTTACACACCTAAATCACTTTTACACCTCTCTCCGATAAGCTAAGTAATCATCCCTCTTTATGTTTTGAGAAATCATTTCATCATTTTATCATCATTCAATGTATTAAAAACTTTATTCTAGTTTGCATATTAATGTTTGTTAATAATCAAAAATTCATCTTATAACATTCTTACACCATTTAATACATAAAGAAATGAACACATATCAAGTGCTTATTTATTTATTTAATGTGTAAATTGTCCCCCATACCTCAAAGAACAACATATTTGATTTGAGCTCATTACATGTGGCTCCCATTTAATGTTTTACATGTCCCAAAGCTTTGCAGTTGTCACTTGAGAGCATGCAACACATTTTTGGTCACTTTGGGTGGATTTTTGGGATTACAAATAGAGTTTTAATTACTTTAAAATGTAAAGATTTTATAGATATTTGGGTGTTCTTCGATTATATCTTGGATATGAATCTCTATAGTAGCATGGGTGACATTCTTGTGGTAGTTTCAATGAATTTAATTCTTTGAGCCTCTTCTTTCCCTCTTATTTTTGAGATGGCATAAATACAGAGAATCTCTCTATATTTTTGGACTTTTTACACAATTCCTTAGACCCGTTGGGGCCACATTTTATTTCATGTTGCTTCTAACCTTATTTACTAAATATATGGATATTTGACCTTGTTATGTGCTTGTCAGAATCTTGCATTAATTTTTAGCATAAATATAGGTTATTGTTGGGGTTAACCATATAAAAATGTTTCATAGATCTAAAATTAGATAAAGCATACAAGCAATGAATGCAAAAATAAACTAGAAGATAAAATAAACAAGAGAAAGATAACACCAAATTTAATGTGGTTCACCTAGTGTGGGATACGTCCACCAAGAAATGACCAATATTATTATTCAATGCTTTACAAAGGAAATACAATGAAGATATTCTATCTTCCAACACCTCACAGGATGTTCAATGTTTTTCCCTCACTCAACTACTCTTTCTTGCTCACCAAGGAAACTTTCATACAAAGAATTGCTTCTTACTTGCTTACATACCCTCATACAATGCTTACATGCATTTATAACTATTCTGGGAAACTAACTATGCTTTTACAATCAATAAATCATCTTTAAAGAAAAATATTTAATCTAATTCTCATCTAAAAATAAAAATTTGTTGCACAAGTCAATCGACGCCGGTTCCTCCCTATGACCCTTGACCGATGTTGGTTGTTGCTTGACTGATGTTACCAACCCTAACCGATGCCTGGCCACTATGTAGTCCAACATCATTGTAAAATCAAGCTTTCTATGAAGTAATTAAGCTCCACACTCAACAATCTCCCAAATGGAGATCGATTTCTATACTGTAGTGTACAACACCATCCTTAGATCCTTTTCCTTGACCCGTTTCTTCCTCTTCAAGTCTTAAAATCGAAGACCAATAGAAGTGGAGTGAAGCTCCAACTTATCCTTTTCCAATGGCTTCGTCATCATATCTCGAAGGGTTCTCATGTATGGATTTTATTCAACTTCGCTTGTCCCTCCTCCAATACTCGCCATATGAAGTGATATCTCAATCGAATGTGTTTCATTCTCGAAATGAAACACTAAGTTCTTTATCGATGGATCGTGCTTTGACTATAATTGTATAATCTATAATCCTCTTGTTCCTTACCCAATCTTTTCCATGAACCGCTCATCCATATCATTTCCTTGTTAGCTTTCGTAGCATTTTGTAACACACTTTGCCTCTATAGTAGACAAAGGCCACAACCTTTTGTAATCTCAAAATCCAACTAATTGTCGTTTTACCCTCGTGAAAACATATCCAAAGGTGGTGCTTCTCCTACCATCCAAATATTTAGCCATATCTAATTAAACATAGCCACATAAAGAAGTATTTAACCCTCCATATCATAACTCCATGTCGGATGTCCCTCTCAAATACCTGAGAATCCATTGGACTACTTTCCAATGTTCTTTACCTAGATTAGCCATAAACCTGCTCACAACTCCCACTGCCTGTGCAATGTCTGGTCAGGTACAAACCATGACATACATAAGACTTCCTATTGCTGAAGCATAGGGAACACATGCCATGTATTCAACCTCCTCGTGTGATGTAGGATATTGATCTTTGCTCAATTTGAAGTGTCCATCCATAGGTGTACTAAATGGGTTTTGAACTTTCCATGTTAAACCTTTCCAACACCTTATTGATATAAGTCTCCAAGACAAATACAAATTCTTATTTTTTCATGTCTCTGTGAAATTTGCATGCCAAGAATTTTCTTCAGAGCTACTAAATCCTTCATTGCAAATGTGTGAGCTATATTTTCTTTAAGCTCACCAATGTCTTGCATACTAGATCTTCAAAAATGTTATATGTCGTGTGTATGGTGAGTGCTAAGGACCATCTACCCTATAAAATGATGTTTGATGTGTTGTAGACTATGTTGCACTGAAGAATTCTATACGACTTCCCCTGGTGACATGCATCCAAGAAGGGTCGGGGGGCACCAGCGCCACTTGCCTTGGTGTAGGCGCTGGTGTTCATGCTTTATGTCAAGGACCCAAGTCAAGATCTGAGCCCTATCCAATGTGGATGAATGTGATGTCTTGGAATTGTGTTGTGATGTGAGATGACTTTGGACTATTTTATGGGGTGACTGATTCACCAAATGATGCCCCCTCATTTTGGGTGCATGCAATGTCGTTGGGGAGTATATGGAAAGGAGGACCGACCATTATGTGAAATTGATGCCATGTAGGGGGAAGGGAGTGTGCTTGGTATAAATAAAGGCACATGCAAAAAAAGTGGCTAGGAGACAATTGTTAGAGCAAACAAAGATAAACATGCATGCAGCAGAAAGCAATATGTAAGCTAAGAAGACAATATGTAAGCTAAGATGCAAGAAGACAATGCAGACTACGAAAATTGGGTCAGCAAAACATGGGACACTACTTAGGATTTCATAAGACATTCAAGGTTGACTAGGCTAAAAGCATACAAGTGTGCACACAAGACAAATGGAAAAACCCGCAAACAATGGAAAACAATGACAAGAAATGCAAACAATGTAACATATAACCATGAAAGCAAATAGCTCAGATAAAAATGTTGCACATGAAGCACCTATTAGCATGTTAGAGAGATAAAAATATGTCAAAGCGTTTATAATCCAATAAATTAATGTGTTATGAAACAAAATGAAACAATAACACATGTAGTGTATGAAAGTGGATGCCCCAAGCAGCCGTTGTGGATTGGTAAGTAATAGGTACTTGCACCAAGCATCCATGCTTTGCGTGTGTAGATATGTAGAATATGAAATCACAAGTACAAACAAGTAAACATGCATGTGTGTATAGAAAAAGATCATGACATATAATATATCTATCTAGCATGTGTAAAAGAGTGTACATGTAACAAGGAAATGTAAACAAGACTAAATGCGACCAATATATGCAATATATTATGAAGTGTAGATGAAATAGAATATAGAGTGAGTGTGATAGATCCATGTGCCCCCAAGTGGATGTGTATGCATGATATGAGGTTCATTTATACATGCCCCCTCAACAGTCAAGAATGAACCATAGAAAAAGAGTGCGTCATCGGGAAATGGTTTGAATGTATGTTCTAAAAATATGTGATCGCCAAAGAAAAAAGCATAGAGTGTAAGCATGTAAGTGAAGGGGTCAGTGATTGAATTTGTGAGTGTGGTGAGGTCCATTTGAGATATAGACCCTCAACAAATCAAGTATGGATCATGGAACCAAAGTACATCATAGTGTAATGACCACAACGTGTAGAAGAAGATGTCTAAAAGATATTTCATGAATTCATAGATTAGATATTGCGTATAGAAGGAGAGATGAATGTGCGATGTGTAAAGCGTGTTGTGTGTAATGTCTATTAGGTGCATTGTAGTGTGTAGTGTGAGGTTCATGTGTATAGGATGCTCTCAACGGCCAAGTGTGAACCATATCATGAGAGTGCGTCATCGGGAGATGGCGATACAAGGGTGTATCAAAATGTGCATGATGTATGTGAAAGATTAGACGTGTAGTGTGAGACACATAAGAATGGTAGGAGGGTGGGAATAAGTATGATGCCCCCCAAGTGTGATATATGATGGGGATCTATGTACTGATGCAATAGGTACCATGTCATTATGGGAGAGTGTTATCTATGTCATGATAAAAGAGTGAGCTTGCAGATAATGGTAGGACCATGTGATGGTGGTGGAGTTTAAACATGTCTTGGAGATTAGTCAAAGGATTAGTTACTTTGAAAAATTGATTGGTTGGAGCTTATGTGGGATTGATGACACTCTGCAAAAGACTTGATAAGAGAAGAAGGTGGACTGATTTTGAGAGGTGGTTACGTAGTTTGACTTGGTAATGTTTGGATGACTTGAGAGGAGGAGTGAGACTGATTTTGAGAGGTGGTTTCTTAGTTTGAGTGGATTACATAGGTAGTGCTTGAGTGATGGAAGAAGAAGCATTAGAAGTGATGACATGATGCTCATTAGACATGGAAAATCAGATTTAGGAACCCATTGAGATGTAACAAGTGGAGAGGACCATGTAACAAAATGTTGTGTAGTGAATGAGATAAAACCTTAACGCTCAAGGTGCTTGATTCTTTATTGTAAAGCATAACAATCATTGTCATTATGTTCATTGATTCGATGATAATTTTAATATGGATGACCTTGATATTTTGTAAGTCGATAAGGAGGATAACAATGTGTAGATGGCAAGTTGATTAATTGATGAGCTATGAGTGGAAGAATATCATGTTGCTTAACATTGAGTTCAAGCTTGAGAGGCATGGGGAGTGGAAAGATTTGAGGTTCACTGACATGAGCGCATGTAAAAGACATAAAATGAGGATGAGAAGATGAACTAGCGTGAGTTTGAGAAATGTCCTTATGATGTTGGATTTAAGATTTTAGAGATGTAATCGTGGACTCCATAACCTAAAATTTATCTTGAAACAGAGAATGTAGATCTTGAATTGATTTACAAATAGATTGATTAGAATTATAATGAAGAGAGTCATCAGAAAGATGATCTAAGATAGCATTGAGTTGAGTAGGCGTTGTATCTAGAGGGAGACAAATATTGTGTATGGACGCTTTGAGAGCATCTTTACAAGATGGGTGGATTTGGAGAAATTGAATCAAGGGGACTTGAGGAGCTTTAGAAGCCATGAAAGAATACTTAATAAAATGAGAAAAATGAAGATCCAAGAGTGTTCAAACTTTGGGCTCACCAAAAATATTAAGAAAAATATGAATAAAGGCTATAAAAATGCTTAATCTTATAGCTATAGTAGAAGTAAATAGATAAGTAATGAAATACAAAAAAATCCAATCAAACTAAGCTATAAAATGTGAAACCTAGTTGCAACGAAGGGATATAATGACTTGGATATTTCACATATATGCCAAAGGTGCAAAGATTTGGAAAAATAGAAAATCCAAAGCACACACTATCGCACTAAAGCTCAAAAAATGCAGATCTAGAGGAGTAAACTGGATAGGGGCGCCCAAAAATGGGCAGGTGGGCCAGCAGCGCCACAAACCCTATAGTAGGAACCTATGAATATTAAAATGCTCAAAAACCCATATCTTATTAGTCACAAGGTGTTCCATGTCCTTCTCACCTTTGGCCACTATTATGTCGCACAATGATCACCAAGGTCACTTGAAATCAGAATGAAATAATGACCTGCAAAACCCTTACAAAGACATCAAATCCTAAAAAAGAAAGATGCAAAATGAGGGGTAGGATTATCCTCAATCACAAACATGTGAACTTAAGACCGAGTGTTACACTACATTTTAGATCCAATGTAGTTTTATGTGTGGTGTGTGCGTTATCATGCCCTAGGTGGCTCTTTCGCATGTCGCACTTGGATATCGAGCAAGTAGATAGATGTAAAAGATGTACATAGATGTGTGCAATAAATATAATAGAATCCCTCCAATGAAGTGTATGTAGAATAATGCAGTCCCTTGCCCTTGAATGGATGCTTGAATGCTCTTGAATAGCCTTTGGATGCAACCTTAGGTGGTGATAGCTAATGCTTAGTGCTTGGTCCTTTATTATGATCATATAACTTTATATCTATATGATTCCCTTGCTTGAATTTCGTAATCAACCTGAAAAATATGACTACCAAAAAATAAGATGCTCAAATGGCTATAAATGACCAAAAATATGTGAACAAAATATAAAGATGTCGTGGGCACCTAGAGGGAATGGTAGAAAGACTGGTGTTGGCATCCGCTAGGCATTGGTGTCCTGGAATGAGAAATGTCGAGGTATGAAAATACAGATTGAGCTATAAAGAGTATAAGACCAAAAGTAACAATAGAAAGAAAGCAAAGATGGCCAAAGACATGGGTTAGTTAGTACTTTTCTTACTTAGGAATCATATGAATAGTAGTATGTAATTAGACTAGATAATTACCCAAAGTGCGTGATTTTGTGTCTATAAAAGGGGAGTTGGGGAAATAGGGAAAGAGAGGGTTAAGTACACATTTAATTAGAAGAACACAAAAATGAAAACCATGATAAGACACAACAAATCATAGACACATACTTCCATGAATTCATTCATCAAAGGCACAAACACCTTTCTTGGTTTTACAAGATTATCATATATGAAAATTTGGAAAGAGAGAGTAGGGGAACATAAAAAAGAAATAAAAGAATTACAACTTTTACTGGTTCCCTAAGACACCACTGAAGAAGTGAGAATTTTTTTGGGCCTTCTTCCTCCACCTGGATCTCAATGTTTTAGTGATAGCTCCAAGGTCGGGAATTATAGCTTGCTGCATTGTCCTTAGCTCAATTTCAAGCACTTATCAATCCACGAGAAATTTTCTTTAGGAGTTGACATGATATTGGTTATCAGAGCACCTTTAGGAGTTTGATACAAAATCACTTCTTGTTCATTGTGGGAAAGCTCCGCCATTGGGGAAGACATACTTGGATGTTCTCGAAGAGAAGGAGGATGCGATGGATCACCTTTTCTTGACTCACGAGGCTCACATTTCTTTTCTTTTCAAAGGGAGATTTTGGATTTGAGACACGATGTTTCCAACTTGTTCACTTAGTCAAAATGACCTCTTTTGATTGAGTGTTCAAGAAAACTATGACATAAAGTGAAATTAGAATGATTCCTCATTCTTGCATTCATGATGCCACACATGAAGATCACATTTTTAGCCTTTGTTGCTTCAGACTACATGAATGAGCTCATACCTGGGGTGCTTGCATACCTTCATGCTCAGATTCTTCCGATGAGTTTCTCATTTATTTATGACTATGATGACCTCCTTTGATGATCTTGTATTTCAATGGAGCCATTGACACCTTTCAAATCCTTTCATACCGCACAATGTCCCCAACTTTCACCCGCTACGCCTCGATATGCTTGTCATGTTCCTTGACATAATTATGGTAGGAGGATGCTTCAAGATTCTTGTGAAGGGTTAATTTCCTTATTTGAGCTAAGAGGAAACATTACAACCATGTTAGGATGGAAAAAAGTAGCGAGATGACTTAAAACAAATCCAACATGTTGGCGAGAAAATTTTCAGGTGGACAAACTTGTGGATTTCTTGCCAACGCTCTGGGAATCTAAGTCCCTCTACTTAACTGGTGTAGTTGCCGTATGTGCATGCGCATGAAAAGGTGGATTTATGTGGTGGCCTTTCGACCGGGGATCCAACAGGGGCACTCCACTAACCCTACAACAAAGCTAACAATCTCTTGCTAGGGAAGACTTTTTCGAAGAGTGGGAAAGGGGAGTGAGAAAGAGGTAGGAGAACTAATGTTGTAGGTAGAAAATCAGATTCCTGCACACACACTAGTTAGAAACTTCATCACATGCATTTATGAGAGGAAACAACCCGAAAATGGAAACAAGACCAAATAGAATTTGATGAACACAAAGTATCATGAAACCCCTTAGTCAAAGAAAGCTAGAAAATCCTTCTTCTTGTATTGATTGCTTAGACAAAAGTTGTACATAGTGGAGAAATGGAAGAAATTGAGAAGGGGGGGAATAGAAGAAAATGGCTATCTCCTTTGTTCTCTCAAGGTGTAATATACTCTTGAGTTTACAAGATCAATCACCAACCCTTTGAAATGGGAATGGCATTACAATTTATAGAATGAGAGGTGACTTATCGTCTTCCTCATGACCCTCCATATGCCTTAATATGACTTAAGATTGTTCATATTCCACTTTAAATATTTAAGTCCCTATTATAATAACAAGGCGAATTAATTTACATTATGTTTCTAAAGTCACTTTTAAGTGACTTAAAGGCATATCAAAAAGTGCAAACCCCAACGTGAAATTAGAATATTGGAAAGTGAGAGAAAGTTGGGGGGAAGAGGAGAGAGAAAGAGAGGGAGAAGAAGAAGAGGAGATGTCATTCCTGATGAAGTCCGTTGATCCTCGCTGATGGAAAGCTTTGATGCGACAAAGTTTTGAATGTCCCATTGTGCCAAAGTTGCTCTTTGAGTGTGGCTCACTATTTTTAGTAAATGCCCAGATGGGGGACTTACTATGTTTAGTAAGTGGCCATTTTCACTATTTTCTACTCCGGATAATCATTCTAACCTTTTGGATATGTTTGGTGCACACTGCTCTTTCCATAGCCACTTTTGATGAAGACTTACCAAAAATAGCAAGCATGTGTATGAAAACTTACTATTTTTAGAAAGGGGTGTTTCCAGTACTTGATTTGCGATGGAACATAATTTTTTGGACTCTTCTTGTTATTATAATCACACCCTTTGAATTTCACATAGTTTTGCCCACTAGAATGCCTGGAAATAAATTTTGAAATTTTGACACTGGGCAAATGGCTTCGGGCACGGAGCTGCCATGGCACCATTAATGGAGCTCGAAATTTGCAGGTCTGGTTTTTGTATCCGTTTGCAATGAAAACAACTCCATTGTGATAGGTTTTTCATTTGGAGCTCGTGTGCAAGTTTTTAGCTCGTTTCCATTGTCGGAATGACGGAAATCCAACAAATGTGAGTCGGTGCATAAAGAGAGGGTTTTGTTGGAGTAAATTATTCTGGGCATCATTTGACCTATTTTTTGTTGCATTTGATCACCTTGAAAATGAGGAATATTCAAAAGATAACATCACGATCCGACTTGTATCTTGTGAGATATGAAGATTTTTCGATCGAGTGACTTCATGGTTATCTGGCAAAAAACCTTCATTTTCTCCCGTTCTTTGTCATTTCACTCCATTTTCTCTGAGACCTGCATATTTCTGTGTATTCATGGTGTGGAGAGTTTATGTGGCCATGGAGGAGCTGGTTTGGAGCAACAATGGTGGACCGGGTGTCTGGACAATCATGTAAGGAGCCATGGCAATGTATGAAGTTGTGAAGGAGAAATGAGGGGGAAGAAGCGGTTAAGTGTTGGATTTAAACTTTAAAAACATGCACATGGAGGGGCTGGGTGAATTTTTATGTCCCTGATGTCCGACCTTAGGGACATGAGGGAAATCAATTTCCACGGTGGTCAAGGTGATGCCATGTGTCCTCGATCCGACGCATGGGATTTGCTTGAAATAAGCACACTGGGGTTGAACTGTCAAGTCTGGAGGTCATATGAGGGTCCCAGAGGTCACATGGGGGATGGGTGCATTTTTCCATGTCCTTATGTCCCCACCTCGGATACATAAGGGACATTAGTTTCCACGGTAGTCTTGGAGGTGACACATGGCGCCCGATCCAATGATGAGGAATGGATGCTCCAAAAATGCACTGGGGCCGAAACTCGGTCACGTGGATGTCAAATGAATCCCCATAGGGCCTAGGTGCATTTTTCAAGGTCCGATGTCCCCCACCTTAGGTGCATAAGGGACATCAAATTTCACGGTGGTCTAGAGGTGACACGTGGCGCCGATCCAACGGTTGGGAATGAATGCTCCAAAAATGCACCTGGGGCCGAAACTGTCAAGTTTGGAGGTCACATGAGTATCCAAGAGGTCATATGAGGGCTGAGAGGGATTCAAGGGGGCTGGTGCAATTTTCCAAACTTAATGTCCCCTGTGACCTTGGGGGACGTCGGGGACTCAAAATCCCACCGACTCCCGGGTGCTGACACGTGTCCTCCCAAAAAGTGGCTAAGTCCTAAACTTGTGACAGTGATAACTTGAGCTCCCGATGGACCTTTTTGGAAAAATTCTATATGATCCTAACTAGAAATGGCCTTTTGAATCCAATGGTGGGGTATCATGTATTTATTATTCCATTTGATCCCTGAAAAATCAGATTTTTGATTTTGTACTCCACATGTGCTCGATAAAAAGCGCCGCAACCCCGATGCGCCAAAGTGTTGTGAAAATATTATTTCACCATCATGTAGGTCTTGGAATCCTATTTTTGGAGATATTTTTTTTTGCTTCGAATCCATCCAAGCTCCTAGAATCTTCTTCTAAAGCCCAACAACTGTTTTAGGCATGTGTACCGCCTAGGCTTGTGAACCCTATTTTTACTCAGATTGCTCCAAGTCTTTCAAAACTTCCCTAAACCTTCCAAAATAATTTCCATGATGTTCCAAGGTCTTCAATTCACCTCCATGTTGAATTTTGGCCCTTCCGTTCTGCTCCATGGTGGTTGATCTAGTCTTGGGAAGGCCAGTGATAACCCTTCCCAATACTGCCAGAAGATAGTATCTTTTCAGAAATCCCTAAAATCACCTAGGGAGAATGAATAGACTTCTCTAAATCACCTAGGGGATGAGATAACATTATTTAGGAGGTCATTTGGATTGACTGGATAGAACCAAGGTGTCTTGGAATGATAGGACTTGAAAAATTTAACATTGGGGTATCGTTGTCGTGCTTGGAAATTGTCAATTTCCTTGTTGCACATTTACACGACAACACAAGTGTAACTTTTTGCATTGAAAATTGAAACTTTCTATTTTTGGCAAGTGGGACTAGGAGTTGCTATGTGGGAATTTTTTACTTTTTTAGTCAAACTTGTTCTTTTGAATCTCGGACACACTTAATTTAACTCCATTGATGATGTTTTACCCATTTTAATAAGTTCCTACTTTTAGAAGTAATTTTTTTAGAACCTGCTATTTTGGGAAAATTGCCAATTTTGCCTTGTTTGCTATTTTGCATTGTTTCCGAATATGTTGAGTGACCAGAGCTTGTAATTTTTAGAGGGTTGCTATTTTTAGTAAGTGGCGTCACTAAAAATTTCTATTTTTTAGAATTTGCACTTACTTAGTGGTCATTTGCAACGAAAACATCATCATTGGATTCACTCTACGCATTGTGATCTTGTGCTCTAGTTTTCGTTGTGTTTGCTAGAATTCTTGGATCAAAAAGGAAGAATTTTAGGATGGAGGGTTTCAGGTATGATGTTGTGTGATGGCATAAATTAATGGATTCTTGGAGATTTGGTGATCATAAGGAATCTTGGGAGGAGAGCAATCAAATTAAAACTTTGTGCAATCATGTTTTTGAATGAAGAGTCATGGGAAAAGCTCTATTTTAGCAATCATGGCTGGCCTGGAATGATTTTGAAAGCATGGATGGTGTGTTATGATGTTTTTTTAGGTTTCATGGCTTCAATAATGGATGAAAGGTCAAACTGGGTGAAGAAATAATCTTGGGAATTAGTTATTGTGTTTTTAAGCTACCCAATGGTTGTTTTTGTTTATGGATGCACAAACAACGTATGATTTAAAAATAGGGTTTCAATGGCTTAGCATGGGGAATTTTTTCTATCCATTGCACCCTTGAGAATGGGGATAAGATGGATAAGAAAATGCACTTCAAGTAGATCATGCCAAGTGTCACTACGAGGCGTAAGGATGGAGAGATGGAGAAAGGCATGTTTTGGCACATGAGAGCTGGATTTAGGTCGTGTGGAGAACCTAAGGAGGGGATATGATGGGGAAAATTTTTGTGTCCCCTCTTCCCTCTTTGGAATGGGGACAAGAGGGGAAAAAAATTAATCCTCACCGATAACATGGCAAGTGTCACTTTGTGGTGCATTGTGGGGGAGATGAACTTAGTTTGATTAGTACTGTTAGGTTGATTTGGGTCATATGGAGGACCAGAGAGGAGGGATGAGGTGGGGAAATTTTTTTCCCCTATGTACCCTTGGGAAAGGGACAAGAGGGACACAAAATTTCACCATGAAGCCAGAAGGTGACATCTATCACTAAGAAAAATGACTAAGTACGAACAACACACCTCCATAAGAGAGAACTTGGAGACACGATTCCCAGAGCTCCAGAAGGTATTTACATATGAATATTTATATGATTTTGACTCCCAATATCATTTCAAGAACAATGGGATAGGTTTTAGATTTCAATTCTTCATGAAAATCCAAAAATTGGCTCCTTTGTCTTCGGGATAGTAGGGTGTGTCTACACAAATTAAGCTTCCTTGAGAAACACTTGAGCCTTGTGAAAAATGTGAAGCTTCCAACATGTATATAATTCATAGATTTCCAATTCCTATTTTATTTCCTCTTAACTCCTTACAAAGCTCCCAAAATCATCCGGTGAAGTTTAGGTTTCAAATTTACTCTACACTCCATACACTTGAAAAACCCGACGTTGCACAAACTATCCCTAAACCTCCAAATATTTCCTAAATCTTCCTAAATCACTTTAAACACCTTATTATCTCTTTAATACTACCTCTAGATGATTATGAGATTTTAAAATCCTCTTAAAGGATGCATATATACCTTGAAATGGCCAAAATTGGCCTTTCCGAGCCTACAGAGAGCTAGTCTTCAGTTGCTCTTCACTAAATGAAATTGATGACCTTGAAACATCAATTTGATCATTTTAACATTATTATTCTAGTATATTTAGAGTACCTGTAAGGTCCATAGGGTCATGATATTGAAGACAAACTGATCGGAATGGGGATTTGGGAAGACTCGGGAGCAAATTTTGCACTATGGGCTTAGTTGTCATGCTTGAAAATTTGAATTTTTGGGCTTGCAAAAATGCATGACAACATTAGAATATGATTTTCAACGTTATTTCTAGTCTTATAACATGTAAATATTTGTGTGTCATCTTTATTTCTCTTAACAATAGAAACAATGATGCCTTCTACCCAACACTTCCTTTTTGAAATTTGTATTTACAATCTTTTACCCACACTTGAAATTTCAAAAACACGAGCTTCATCTCACTCGTAGGATGTAAAATTGTGCTTTTATACCAAAACCACGATCACAGTTAGGGGGTCAAGCTAGTAATTGGATTAGACCATACAACCTAAAAATTTATTTATTTCACATAGTGAATATAATACAACTTACTAATTCTCCTTTGATATCAATAAATAGTCTTATAACCATGTAGGATCTACACTCCTAGTCTATCCTTAATTTGTTTCGCAAAAATATTACAATCTATTTCTAAAAGGGATACAAATCTACCCCTATGGACCTATAAGTCCTATTATGTGTGCTCCTATCAAGTCTCAACATGCGAGCTATTTAAACACTACTCTTTAGGAAGCTACATTATCTCCTTATTGCCAACTAACCAATCTCGGCTAATCTTGAGGTTCATTTCGAGTGCTATACTACTCTATGAGCTACTCTTAATTATTTTATTTGAATTGCCCTCAACTCCTCCCATGAGGCTACTACCATATGTTTCCTTCCTTTGAGGAACTATTTCTCTTAAATCCATTCTCTAAATCTAGGAGTTTTCTTGCAAAAATGCTTTGTCCTCTAAGTGTTAAACTTGACATCTTCTTCATCCATGTCAATACTATTGCTTAGAGTTGTCATGGGCATTAATATGTGATTTCCATTGGAAAATGGATTTGTTTGGACACTCGATAGATTAAAGTAACACACATCTAGATGGGATACTTTGACACTTTGTAGATGTGAAACTCATTCTCTCAAACCACCCGCCACATGTCATAGAGAACATTGTGCGAGAAACTACCGATTCTTGTAGAGATTCATAGGCTTCTTGAAAACACATTGTTCGAAGGAAAACATGTTGGATTTCATAGGATCTTAAATCGTAGATGCTTCAAAACACTTGAGGTGTTGAAAGCTAAGCAATCGTGATGTGACCTTGCAATCACATATGAACATGTGCAATCTCGCAGGAAAGTAAAATCACAACATTTGCACAACCTCACAAGAGGTTGTTGAGTGCTATATTGCCCAACCTTGTCCCAATCAATATAAAGATGTGAGGACATATTTTACTAACTCTACTTGTTTTTGGGTGTTGTGGGATTACTTTTGGACCCAAATACTTTTACATCAAAAGGCTTAGAAATAACGAGCTATTTTCTTACAAATTCAGATGGATAGGTAATTTTGGTTTGAATCCTAAATTTACTAGTGCACTTGTGTATTCATGAAGGACCTTGAATTTGAACTAGGACCATATCGACATGAAGAGGAGACACGACGGGTAGGAACAATGACAAATAAATCCAAAATTATGAGGGAAATCAAATTAGAGTCAAAAGGGCCAACAAAGGCAAGTAACCATTTTCATAGAGATGTGACCAAATTTGTAGGTACAAAATTGGTCACAATCCCGTGAAATTGTCAAACAATCCAAAACAAGTTAGAACCCAGGGAAAGAGAAAGAAAGTCAAAAGAGAGAGGAAACATGAGGAATATAAGAAATGAGATAGAACACGACCCATACAAAGAAGAATAAAAAGTCAATTATACGTAACAAAGTAGAGGGTGTCAAGAACACAAAAAAGCAAGTTGAAAGTCGATAATTATAAGAAAAATGCACCACTAAGACTTTGATTAAGATCAATAATCTATAAAAATGTTTAGCAAGCCAAAAGGTCGTATAAAAAAGAAGAGTTTATCCATCACACGTGTTTGTAAGGTTAATGGTCAAGCAACCAATTGATTGTTTACCACTTTTTAGTGTATTTTTAATTAGTTAGATGACCATTCAACCTTGCAAACATATGTAATCTTTAGATTGTGCGACACAAAAATGTGTTTCTTCATTAACTATAGAAGCACCCATAACACACTCATAATATGTTAGAATAAAAAAATTCAGAGCACCACCTAAACCATGGGGAATATTTGTCCATGTTTCACATGATGTTTTTCCAATAAACTTGATAATCTTGATAGCTAAGGCGAGCGACAATTTCTTTGGCATTTAGCAAAGCAAATAGATTCCCAAGAAAACATTATCCCAAAGGCGTGCTTCTTTCAACCTCTATGAGGCGTGCATCTTTCTATGTATGTATCATCCACGTGTCCATTTCTCCTTGCATTCAAGGGAGAGAAACGTTTTATCTGCGTCAGATCTGCGTGCAAGACGCCAAAACTGCACGCTCATTAACCACGCCTGTAAATTTATAACGTTCCGCCAGCAACATAAAAATGTTTGGACGCAAATATTTCTAGTCAGCAATCACAGAGGAATAGCAAAATTCAGGAAAAAATAAATAATAAATCACGCAAATTTAAATTCTTGATTTTTAAAATTTTAACGATGTAATGCTTCAATGGTAGTAGTTCAAAAAATTTCATAAATTTGAGTTTTATGTAGTTGTAATTTACACCGGAATACAATTTTCAGAGAACATAAGGTGCTGTGGTGATCTCACCTGGGCGGCTTGAAAAATATGTGATTGCAGTATTATTTGTTGAACATGACATCACCATAAATTTTCTGTTTTGGCTTTAAATTGGCGTCTGGTCCCAATAATTTTTAAGCTGTTCTGAGCATCACCTTGAGTTTCACAGAAAATGGCAGGTTATTTCAAGGGAATAGGTGCCTTTGGAGCTTTTTGCTGCTTTCATGGGGTAAAATTGTACAAAGACTGGTTTTTATTTTTAGATCTTTGTATTATAAAGTAGTTGTTTAGTACATTTGAGTTTGTTTAATGGAAAGGAATTTGTGTTCTTGAAAGAGAAGTCACAAATTCGAAATCTTATAGGAGGTATGATAAGATATGTATCTCTTATAGAAATATTACAATCTAAAAATGTAATATCAAAACTAGACTCAGATTATATCATTAGATCGAACTTATTTAGGCTCTGCGTTATCAATATAAATATTACATGGACATATCCATATTGATGAGGTATTTAATGGTATTTGAGCAAGGGATGCCGTGGAGTTTCTAAGAGGAATATAGTATGTAGGGTTTATATGATTAGAATCAATGGAAGAAAATTATAGTATGCAGGGTTTATATGATTAAAATCAATGGAAGAAAATTATATCTTTGAGAAAGAGGGATAATGATTTGTGTTTTTCTCTCTTCTCATTTTCAAGTTTATGCACTTCCTATTATTAACTGTATACCACTGATTTGATTGGTGTCTTTGTATTTATTTGGATTTTATTTTGTTATAAAATAAAATATTATGTTGAATCTATGGGTGCAAGGGTGTGTTGTATGGTGGGGTTTAAGTGCTCTCCGCTGAAAATTGACAAGTTGTGGGTTGTTTTTGTGGGTTTAACCGTATAATACTAATAAAAAATTTAAGTAGCCGTAAACAACAACACATTGAAAATTTATAAAACCACATATATATTTTAAAGAGTTGTGAAACGGTATGTGTGTGTGAATGTGAAGAAATTATAAAAATAAGTATAGAAAAAATTAAAATTTGCACTCTTCGAGAGAGCACTTGTTTTTTTGTTGAAGGTGTGGACTAAATCCAGTCTTCTTTAGTTTAAATGCAAGCTACGAGGGGTATCCATTATGTGAAAGTCGCCCATTTTGAAGAAGCCTTAGCCTTTGCACTCGGCAAGAATTGATCCCTAATGGGCTTGTTGAACCCAACAACTTCACCAATGGACTAAACCACTCTTAGCCACCTTTATCAACAATTTTTGATCGCGACAGGGGATAAATACTTTGAAATTCAGGCATGTTCCCTAATTACCCACTCAAATTCTAATTCCCTAAACCCTAGGGGACCATTTACCCTTGCAATTACATAGTTCGCTAGAGAGTACTCCCCTACATTTACAAACCTCGAAGTCAAACATCAATATTTTTGAGATAAATCTAGAAAAAGAAAAACCTTTGAATATAATATAATATTAATAATTCTTAGTGGTGCTAATTTTGTAATCAAACAATACTAATAAATTTGTCTGTTTTTCAGGCCAAGTCAGTGGCAGAGTATTTACCATCACAAACAAGTGTCCGTACACTATCTGGCCAGGCATCCTAACAGGAGCAGGGGGCCCACCCCTAGAAGGAGGAGGCTTCACCCTAGCGACCGGCGAATCTCGGTCACTGAACGCCCCGAAGACTGGTCTGGCCGGTTCTGGCCCCGAACTGGGTGCACCTTCGACACCCCAGAAACCCCCGCCACCTGCTCCACCGGTGACTGCGGCGGCCTCCTTCAATGCAGCCAAGTCGGCGGGGTCCCACCAGTGACCCTCGCGGAGTTCACGCTGGCATCTGACATGGACTTCTATGACGTCAGCCTCGTCGACGGTTTCAACGTCCCGCTCAACGTGGAGACACTTGGCGGCCACGGCGACTGCAAGGTGGCAGGGTGTCAGAGCGACTTGATGGACACGTGTCCGTCAGAGTTGGCCGTGAGTGAAAATGGACGGGTTGTAGCCTGTAAGAGCGCTTGTGCTGCTTTTGGAATGCCACGGTATTGTTGTACGGGGAGTTTGGGAGCCCTCAAACATGTGGTCCCTCTCCTTATTCGGTGATGTTTAAGTCTGCTTGTCCGAGTGCTTATACTTATGCATATGATGATGCTTCTAGTACTTTTACTTGCACCGGAGGAGATTACAAAATCACTTTCTGCTCCTAATGTTTCAAGCAACTCTATTATGTTGGTTTACAAGGCATGGGGAATGGCCCAATGCCTATGCACTCTATATTATCTAAATGGCGTATGATAAGATTATTGTGTCGTTAATATATTATTTTCGTTTCACGTGTTTATTTGAAGGAAAAAAAGTAAATTTTACATTTGTCTTTATGATATTTGAATCATGTTTTGATATTTGTATCCAAAGTACAAAAGTACTCACGAAAGTGGATAGCGTAAACGAGTTATTTGAAGAGGCAAAGCTTAAAAATTGTTTGTTTTTGATCAAGATCCATTGTAAGAGGGTCTAATATTGAAAGAAGTCTACAAATATCTTAAATTTGTGGCTTTGGTCCCATAGACTATTTGATCTCGTAGATGTTATTAAAATATTTCATTCATTCATTCATATCTATGCAACATATAAGATACACTATGATTTACTCTTACCCACTTTATTTTAAAATTGATACTTTTATAAACATATCCCATCACAATTAATTGGATAGATCATGAATAATCTTTTTCCAAAATTTGAATTAAAATAACTTTGGGATAAAAGCTCCATTCCATAATTAATTTGTTAGTGTCTTTCCTCTCACTTTTTTTTTAACAAACTTACAAGCGTTTTCCAACACATTCTACGAGTTTAATATTGTAAATGATTTGCAAAAACATTTTTCCATGTAACATAACCTTTTATAGGGTCATTGTTTTCCTCTATGGACATGTATCACATGTCCTCTACGTTTTGTTTTTGTTTTCCATTCAAATTATATATATATATATATATATAATTTGATTTCTATATATTTTTAAACATCTTAAAATCATTTCTATGAGTAGTTACTAAATTGAAGATATGATTTTAGAATTAATTAAGTTTTGTAATATGCGTATGTTTATAGCTTATTGGTTCAAATTAGTCTTTTTGGCATGTGTTATTATGTTTATTGATTTATCAACTTATTTTTCTTATGTTATCGACATCTTTCACCTTGTTTTTCTAATTGATCTCTCATTCCTCTTTATGTGGTCCTCATTCCACCTCATTTCCTCTATTTTCTCTACCTCTTTGGATTTGTCTCTCCTCCCTTGGTTTTGATTTTTTGTTGTTTTGACATTTTTCGTACTTCATGACCTTTTTCGCACCATGCAAAAATTATCAACTCCCAACGAAAAATGCGAATGTGTGTTTTTATGGGCCCTTTTCTCTCACGTTTGATTTATTCGATTTTATACCCCTTTCCTGCACATTGTGTATTAGATTGAGTGCTAATAGGGTCCAAATTCGAATTCAAAACCATTTATAAATATGTGTGCTATTGCATTTAGTACGTGTGAGGTATGAAAGAATTTGTAAGTTACATAAGCACATCCATATCGAAGTTATAAGGAGTGAATGTATTATTTTTAAAGCATCCTTATACAAATCCCGATTTCAAGCATATAAAAGCAATTAGAAGATCCTAATTGGCACATGCATGGTAAATATATGGGTTGGGTCTATCATACTACACATGGGTGTTTGTTGAATGCATTAGTTGTTGATTTCACACCTTTGTCATATAGGAGGGAGTCCTAATAAATATCAAGGAAGCTCACATTTTCTTTAGTTTAATAAAGGCCCCAAAACATATTTGTTTTCCTTGAGCATTTTGCAAACCTAGAATTCTAATCAATATTTTTGAAAAGGAGATTGATTTCTAGTGATCTAGAGTGAATGAGAAATGTTTTCACATATTTGGGCATGAAGTCCACATTTGTACCATCAAATACACTTTTTCGTGATCAACGCTAGATTTTGCATGAGGCGATGATTTTCACTCCATTTATAAATGGTTAGTCGTTG
This sequence comes from Taxus wallichiana var. yunnanensis, assembly GCA_018340775.1. Lineage (NCBI taxonomy): Eukaryota > Viridiplantae > Streptophyta > Pinopsida > Cupressales > Taxaceae > Taxus > Taxus wallichiana. The sequence continues at coordinate 247,540,600 of CM031238.1, read as the reverse complement.
ATGAAAAATGGTCACCTAAATTACAAGCTCGATTTTTTTAGGAGATGAACACCTTGTTGAAACTAAATTTCCTTTAATTTCTTCTCACAACTATTTTCATAAGTGTGTGAAATGAAGTATTATCCTATAAACCCTAATTATCCCAACACTTTATTATTTCATTATTTCTTACATGGTTTAGATTAGCCTCTTTTATGCAATTGGATTTGTAGTCATTGATTAAATATGAATTAGGTATTATTGTAATGTGTTGTGGCTATTTTAGTGCATTTTAAAATGTAAAACCACTTTCCACGAATCTATATATATGTATAAACTTGCACTTATATCGAACACAAAATGTGGGGTTGTTTCTTTTAATAAACCCTACACAACCTATACTCATCCTAGGGTTTTACATTATGTAAACCCTTATTTGCTTGTTACATTTTTGGGATCACTCTAACCTCTTGTTGATTATCCGAGGGTTCACATATACAATGATTACTTTCTTTTTTAGTTGTTTCTCTATGATTCTTTGTATGGTTTTTCTTAGAGTCATATTATTTGTAGCCCTACTTATGCAATGCATAATGTAGTATATAATGTTTATAGTTCTACATGTATCTTAAACATTGATATAGTTAGAGATATTGTTATATACAATTCCATGATGATATATACTTTGTAATGTTTAGTTTCTAATGGTGTGTCTCTTTCCTATGTATATATTGTTATTTCATGCTAGATTAGTCTTTATAACTTTATATCATAGAATGTTTTATAGGCATTATAAAGTTGTATGTGATTCTAGTACTTTGTTTTATGCCTTCCTTCCCTTACATATGATAGGGAATATTTGAACCTTCTAGTGATATATACTTTGTGTTTCTTATTATATGATGACTACCCATGAGGTGAACCATGTCACGAAAAGGTGAGCTATAGTACATAATATTATTAGTCCCTCCTACCATTCCTAAATCTCAAGAGGGAGTAACACAAAATTCCCTCTAGCTCCTAGACTTGGTTATAGGTGGAAAACTACTACATGATGTCATATAGATAAATTATAAAATTTGAATGCCAATATATTTATTCTTGAGTTTCTTACCAAGTCTAATGTGTATAAGGATATCATTTACAAATCATTAATATACCACATTACCATGTAGCATCGAGCCTTTTTCAATTTGAATAAATATTGTTAGATCGTCACTAAATGTGAGAAAAGGTGTTCCTTTGAAGCTACATAAATATCTCTATGAAATATAGTTGTTGAACATCGTCCCTTACAAACTCAAGTTACTATAAACCATATAATGATAAAAAAGGTTTTAGTTGAAAATGGATCAAGATTTAACATCGTGAAATATGATTTGATCATCAAGGGTTGCGATAACCAACCTAGTCTAAGGACCATGTGAGAAGTCGAATCAAACATATTGTTCATTCTTAAGACTAGAACCACACCAAGTTATATACAACTTGAAGCAATATATAATATCAAACTTGTAATTCCTTTGATAAATGGTATTGGAGGAGTACATCATATATATATATATATATTGAAGATCATACATAAAGGAGTCATATATACATGTCCCATCAATGATGTACTATTTAGATTTTGTCAAGTAGTTGACATTCTAGATGTCTTTTAAGCATCATTTGAATGAAGCGAGTTGGATGTTCTATCACTTTGAGGAGTCATACCAATGGAAAAGGTACACACTTTTAATTTGGTGAGTGTAGTAAAGATCACAATGCTAGTGACAATAATGACAACAATTTAGATAAGATTAATTTCACACTTAATAGTTTGGGAGAGTATAGAGATAATATGAATACATTTGAAATTAAATAAAATTATCTTTCTCCTCAATAATATGGAAGATCAAACCACACATCACTAAATTCCCTTGAATAACCAAAATATGCCAAGGGTAAAGGTCTTATGGTAGATAATTATCACACTATAATTATAGAAAAATACTTAGATTGATTCAAACCAATTTAGAGATGTCAGATGGATTTTTGTATAAATGTACACAAATATAGGACATAAATGTCAACACCTTTGAAAGTGTGAACAAAATATAATAGATCCTATTCTAGCAATAATAAAAAATATTATATAAAGAATTAGATATAACATTTAAAAATCAAGTAGATTAAGAAGATATTAAAATTGAAATACATTTTAATATAGACCACATATATATTTGAGAAATGATCCACAATATAAAATCACACACACATATACATGCTCAATTTAAAAGTATATAACAAATCACAATCTTGAGATGACTAATATAATGCATATTTTAGAAAAACATGTATACCCTAAATTGATTTAAAAAAATGACATATCATGTGTCACCATCCTTGAATATCTTTTCCAATGATGAATCCAATATATAATATTTTGGAGCTAATGATGATTTACATACATAGGTCATCATAATAAAATATTCCCACATACATTGGGAAACCATGCTTATTTCATGGAAAGTGAGTCCTCACACAATGATAATGAAACTATCTTATATTACCTACCACACTATTTGTCAAACTTAAATCTCTATTATTAAATTAATACATAATTGATATTGATATTGGTACTAGTGGGGCACCTAAAATGTTAAAATTAGGAGCCTCATTTACCTTGACTAAGAAAAAATAGTATTGCTCTATTAATATAATATCCGGATATATTTGCATGGTCCTATATAATATGCCATGGATTTCCATTGATATCATGGTGTGTAACCTTCTTGTGTATACATATGCCAAATGTGTAAGGAAAAGGATTATAAATATATGCATCCTAAAGTGGCTATACTAGATGAAGGATAAAATATTAAAGTTATTTGACGAAGTGGTTTCATATGACCTATTGATTACTCAAATTTGATTTCAAACATTGTCACAATTGGAAAACCAACCGGGGCTTTAGGATATGTATGGAATTTAATTTCTAAAGGATGACTTCCTATTATCCAATATTGATATGTTTATAACTCTACAACTACACATGAGATGCTTTTTTCATGGATGGGTTTCTTGTTACAAGCAGATCAAGTTCAATCCTAGTTATAAACACAAAACCACATTCGTAATCCCTTTGGGTACATTTTCTATGTATTCATGCCCTTGAGAATTAAAAACACAAGAGCTACTTGTCAAATAAATACGACACACATACTCCATGATTACATGTGCATAAAATTATAGAGGATTGTGGTGATGATCTATGCTTTCGAATATTGTAAAAGAGAATCGCGTGGGTCGATTTCACAAAATATTCAAATGATTGAGACAAAATTTGGTTAGGTTAAATTCTAAGTGTTTGTGGTGTTGCACCAAGAAATGTGTTTTGCTTCATCATTTTAAAAGGGGTATAAATGTATGTCAACGAACATACAAAAATTATTTAAATGTATCCTTGAGGAACCTCAAGAAAATACAAAGTTGACAAATAAAAATGCAAGTTGTTCACATATTTGTTTCTCAACTCTTTGATAGAACCCAACCATTTTTAAGGTTACTTAAAAATGACACTAAATTGAATGGGATGACAATTTTCAAAAGGCATTTGATGTTATCAAAGAATACTTATCTAGTCCACCATTTATGATGTCATTTATCCTATATAGACAATCGTTTCTATCATATATGCTAGTGAATATGAAAAAAAAAATGATTTAACAAAATTAAATCTTAATCAGAGGACTGGAGTAAATCATATATATTAGAAACACATAATATACCAAAGTTCAATGATGAGAAAGTAAAAATAAGAAGAAAAGAGTGACTTAGCGATGTCTAGTTATCTGGACTAGATCCGAGTTGGATTTGATGGTGGAACATGATTAGTCTGAATTGTATATGCTTCATCTAGAAAATAGTGATATGAAAGTTTATTTAGATAGTAACACCTAGAAGGGGACATTATTTCATGAGTGCTAGTGTTTAAATTGGGAACTAGTGTTCTAGTGATGAGTGCAAATATGGTTCTTTTAATGTCTAATAATATGGCCTTCACTTAGATCTATGTCACATCCACTTCATTGTAGGGTTCTCATATTGCATGTGTTCCTACAAAATAAACCCTAACTACCTACACAAGACTCAAGCATAAATTAGACTAAATAAAATTTATGAAAATGTTTGAGTCGGGGATGACCTCGACAGTCGGCAACCGAATGTGATTATCATGAGCGTGCACAACTAAATTTTAGAATCTATGTAGGTATGGTGTGTATGTGTGATAGAAATTGTGTCCCTTAAAGCTAGGTTGCATTTATGTAAGTTACACTAAGATAACATGCTAATCCTAGTTTGCCTCTAGATAATGTGTGTTATGGAATTCCGAATTTCCCTTCTTATGTAGTGAATAATGCAACCCAAATGCATTCACCAAGTTTCTCCTTTTTTCTCAAGTAGTAGATAGGAAATCATAGTAGCCCAGTGCCCCTTAGAATAGTTAGTAGGTTGTGTATCTATATGATTCCTTTGTTTGAATTTTGCCATTAACAACCTTAAAACCGACTCAAAGTAATAAATAAAAGTTTAGAAAAGATAAACAAGTGGTATGTAATTTAAACATGTAAGAACAGAACTAAGCGAAGGGACATAAGTGCCCACATGGGGACAATAACGTCGGTTGTTACTTATTCTTTACTAGGCACTTGTATGTCTAAAAATCTCCAAAGATAAATTAGGAAATTCTCAATTGAGTAACACATTGTGTGATGTCCAAAAGTAATGGGATAATTCTATAAAAGTAGAGGATGAAAGCATGGAAAGATAAAACAATGTCAATGTAAAGCAAAACAAGTGTTATCAATGTCTAGTTTTCTTGCTTAGGAATCATGCATATAACGACATACTAGAGGCATAATGTAATAGTAATAAGTGCATCCTGTTATGTCTATGTTTTCCCCACTTTATATTGGTGAATGAATATTTAGTAGCATAAAATAGATAAGAAGATTGTACCTTATGGAGAGTCGAAGGAGATTGTAGTTGATAACGTGTTGAATGGAAATTGTAGGATGCGTATCGTGGATTCAAACATGGGATAAGAACCCTAAGGGTGACTTGTGCGAGTAGTGAAAAAGATATGTAAAATCATATAATTGTGTCCCACTTTTTTCACATTTTGTACCTTTAAAAAAATATGTTTGAAAACAAAAACATGACCAAACACATATAAAATGATCAAACACATATTTTTAAGAGCTTAAATATACCAAGGCATAGCGCATCTTGAATTTTAAAGATTTAATATTATTTTTAAAGATGTATCTACATGCTAGATTTTAAAATATTTTTGGCCACCAAGTGGGACACACTTACATGCTTGAGATTTGCAACATCAACATCAACATGCTTGAGATCATCCTTGTTCCAGGTTTGTTTTCTTTTTTGGGATAAGGATGGAACTACAAAGGAAGAAAAGTGTATTCAATGTTCACAATATATGAAATTGAAATTTAACTTTAGAAAAATAGAATTCTATGCATGGAAATGTGTAAAATAAACAAGTGAATCAAGGATAGAGTACACTTGAATCTTTGAGAGAGAAATGATAGAATGTCCTTGTGTATTGTTTCCTTAGAGAACTTTGCCTTAGAGATGGTAGGATGGGTCGAGAGTGATCAATTCCCAAACTAATGTGAATGATATTAGGATTTAGGTGTTATGGTGCAAGAGGAAGAGTATTGGGAGAGCGGTCAAATTTTCCCTTTGTCCATGATACTTTCCCAAAAAACCATGGATAAGTGCCACTAAAGATGGTCACCAACCTAATAGTAACTAGTCACACATGATGCTTCGTTCTAGACATAACATTGCCCTTTCATATGCTCTAGGTGCCACTCCTTGTTAGAAACCAGTAGGAAAAATGTGAACTAAGAAAGAAAAGCGGTTAGTTCCCTTTCCCAAAATATGAAACATGCTTTATTGATTTTGTTCCTTTGTTCTGGATAGTAAACTAAAGTTGAATATCTATTGTTATATTTTGTGCAAAATTGTCATTGAGAAAATTTTCCCACTATCAAATGTTTGTTGTTTCCCCAAGACAAAAATGCCCATGTGGGATAATAACACCAACCAATTCCTATCTGCTTTGGGTGATTTTGTCCCTCTATTGTTTATGGCCCATGTCCGATTCCAAACTATTTTCTAAGTATTTGTTCTTCTCAATTCTTCTTTGTACCATTTTTTATTTTATTCTTGAACAATTGAGAGGGTGAAATAATCACTTGATGGTTTCCCCCTCATTTGGGGTGTATGATATGGATCAATATGGGCATGGCCTAAACGAGAGGACTGGATCTAATGTGCACATCGAAGAGTGATTCTTGCAAGGGGAATAGGGTATGTGCATGGTAACAACCATGACACATGTAAAACAATGGAAATAAAGCTAGAAAGAAGTGTTAGTGATAAACAATCATAACATAATGTAATAGAAATAAGTCAAACACAAAATAATATATCAAGAGGACATCATAGATATCTTTGGTATAAAATATGGAAACCACTCATGATCTCACAATACATTCAATCCCTTCAAGGCCATACAAGAAAACAAGAAATCATAGAGCATAACCCATAGACAATGGAAAATAAGTCACAAGAAAATACATAAGCAAGCAAGTATAAACAAAGATCACCATGGTTAGAAGTAATCTGCAAGACAAATGCTACACATGAAGCACCCATTATCGTGTTAGAATAATGGACAATATCTCGACAATGTATACATTTGAATGAGGTAATGGAAATGAAAGTAATAAATATTACGATGATAACACCTAAATGTGGAAAGGTAAGGAAGGTAGAGGCCCACATGGTGCCTTGATGGGACCGGTAGAAAATAGTGTCAAACATCATGCATCGTGTGATAACATGTATATAACATGCATTCACCTCAAAGTACCATGTGAATGTGTATGTGTACGTATAAAAGGATATAACATACTATGAATCAAGTTAACATGATGGAAAAAATGTAACATGGAACAAAATAAATAATCAAAGATACATCCAACCAAGATCTAAGCTAATGTTTCTATATTTTTAAAAATATATGAATGTTTTTTATATTATTAGAATATAATATCCTATGACTAAACAAGGGAAGCAAGATTTCCCCGGTGTGTATGTGTGCAAAGTGAGGTTCATGTATGTAATTGCGTCTCAATATCCATGTTTGAACCTAGAACAAGTGTTATCGGGTAACATGGGGAATTAGATGCCCTCAAGTGCGAATTCCATAGTGATCTATCTATTGTCGATAAAAATTAGACCAACAACTAATCAACCCTTTCACCTAACGCAAAAGGTCAAGATGGAATCAGACTAGTTTAATTATAATTATACTTAAGAATTGGCTTAAGTGTGGGTGGTTTAATATAAGTTCAATGATGATTCAACCTAATATCTAAGAAGTTTCTATTTCTGGACATCATATGATATGGGTTTACTTGGCTTATCACGTGTTTTCGTTTTATCAGATTGATCATATTTTTGTCCTCATTTAGAATCATCAATTGTTTTTCCTTTGTGATCATCATTTTGAGCATAGTTCTTTGTCCAAGTTTTGGGTGTTCGCATTTACATTAGAATCAACAAAGCAGAAAATTTCTGAAATATTATTACCTTTAGCAAACTTCCTAACCTTCTCAACAGCTTTACACATGTTAGGGTCATGGTCTAGTTCACAAACTCCATAATACATCTCTTTAGGTTCGGATTTTGACTTTCCCGAGTCCACTCTTTACCTTACGACCGACCTCGTGGGTGTGTTTTTGAGGATGATGGCTGGTCATTTAATTGTGGCCAACTCATTACCCAAATTTCAAATAACATTCAATTTTTTTGTATTTTTAGTAGAAGAGTTAGATGATGATCTATCTTTGAAACCAATTTTCTTCAACTTCTTTTCATACTGCAAACAAAAAGTAAGAGTCTCTTCAAAGTCATAGATCTCTTTATCCTCTAACATAAGCCTATATTTTGATGGTAAAACATTACAATAATATAGCCTTGCTAGATTCTTTGGAGGTCTTACTTTAGAAGGTATCTTTTGTTGTAGCTTGGTGAAATGAATAATAAAATGGTAAATAGTCTCACCAGGGTCCATAGTCATGTTAGAAAGCTCATTCACGAGTTCAAACTCATCCTTATCTTTTCCAAAATAGTCTTCTAACCAGTATTCTATATCTGACCACCTAGTAAGGGATTTTGAAGGAAAACTAATAAAGGATTTATAGGCTCTACCTTCAAGTGTTTGTGAGAAGAGTCTTAAATAAGACCTCTCATTTTATCCCTATGGTTTGCACATATAAATTTGAATGAGATAAGGTGATCTTCCTAAGACGAGCCATACTCACCATAAAACTTAGGTAATTGAATTCCTTTTAAGGATGGTAATGTTGTATATATCTTTTCCCTGGTAGATATAGAAAAGCAAGAGAATGGAGAAATCAAAGAAGCTCAAATCCTTGACATGCGCCCAAGGCGCCTGAGAATGGAAGTGCACGACACGGAGTGTCGAAGAGAAAATGGTGCGCCCTTGCAAGTATGGCGCAGAAATGAGTGTCGACAATGAAAATGGTGCGCCCAAGGTGCATGTAGAGTAATGGGTGCACGACATGGAGTTTCGACAGAGGAAATGGTGCGCCTTTGGCGCTGAAGTATGGGCGCACGACAATGAGTGTCGACAGAGGAAATGGTGCGCCCAAGGGGCACAGAAGTGGCGCACGACACGAGTGTCAACAGGGTAAAGGATGTGCCCTTGGCGCATGAAGAGGATGTCGACACACACATGGATGCGCCTATGGCGCACCTTCAGGAGGCGCAACATTTTGGCGCCGACAGAAGCGAGACCTACTGCGCGAGATATTCAAATGGCCATAACTTTTGACTGGGAGCTTAGATTCATGCAAGGTTGGACTTTTTGGAAAGCTTACGAGGTCCTCTGTCTAACTACAACTGGATATATTTAATTGGGTGAGAACAAATTCTTAAAAATGCAAAATACAGTTCGCCACTTTTGGGTTCGCTGGGGTTCTCACCTACCATCATAATGAGATGAGTTAAGTGCATTCTGGAGGTGGTTGGGGCAGATTTCGAATTCCTCTCTCTTTTCTCTCTCATTCTTCCTATAAATTGTAAGGAGGGGCTTCTTTCTAAAGGTCGAACATTTTTGTTTTGGTGCCTCCTCCCGTCTTCTCTTTGGCGGGCGGAGTTGTGGAGCTCAAACCTCCCATTTGAAAGCGTAATGCACCTTTGCCTCTGGGCATTTTTGCGCAGTGTGTTGTATCACCCTTTGGAGCAAATAAATGCATGACTGTGGATGTTTCTCAACCCTATGTGTTTCATTTTGCATCCTCCGATCTTTCACATGAATATGTTTATCTGTGCATAATATTGCATTCCATTTCGTAGTCCTGTGTTTAATTGGCAAAACATGTGTTCTTCATTCCTCGGTGCATCACTCCCTTAGCTTAGGTTTATTTTTATGCATTTCTCTCTCCATGTCTCCTTGGTAGTTAGGTTAGGTTTTTGGGGTAAACCTCTGCGTTTTATTGGTGCATCTAAACAGAGGAATAGGAGCGCCTTCATCCGGAGAGCTTTTCCGATTTCGCAAGGTCCCACACTTGGGAAAAGCTCCATGTTGTGCAATCACACCGGGATTCTCAACCCATCGAGTTGCGAGTAATCCCGAGTCTTGTGATTCGACACCAACGAGGTAATTGGGGGTTTCTTCAAATATCAATTGGATTTTCCTTAAGCCAAGGATTGAGGTTATCTTCTTCATGGTCTGATGATTAATCATCAGTAACATTATCCTTATTACATTCGAAACTAGGGATCATGTTTGATTACGATTAGGACTAGGAACCCTTTCTCTTTCTTCTCCATTTTGTCTTCGTTCTCTCTCACCTTCATCAGCCATTTAAAAGGAATTAGAATAAGAAAACACAAGTTAAGATTTATCTAACAAAAATGTTTAAGAAGATTCTTATCATTCACAATATCCAAAGGTAAAACTTTAGACTTATTTTCATATTTTAAAGTTACTTCCCTTTCATCTTTAACTTGTTTATTTCTCTTTACAATGTCACGTTGGGTTTGAATACTAGACCTTGCGAGCCTTTGAATATCAAGGGCTCTATCCTCTTCGTCGTTAAGAACCTCACTAGCTTGTGTAAACTGTGCAACATTGATGGTTGTGGAATCCCAAACAACAGTTTGAATATCAGAATTGATGTCTAATTGAGTACTTCCAATGAGTAAACCAACTTGATCAAGAGGTGAAAAACCTCTAATGGTCATTGATGAAATCCAAGAGTAGATAGTTATAAGAAATATACTCTATGACAAAATCGAAAGAAGAAAAAGTAGATAGTTAGAAGAAATCCACTTAGAAACAAGAAATTAAAATGTGTCCCGATGGAGCTGCTAAATTTGTTGTCGATAAAAATTAGACCGAAAATAATCAAAAATCTCACCTAACACAAAATTTCAAGATGGAATTAGACAAGTTTAATAGTAATTATACTAAGAATTAGCTTAACGTGGGTAGTTTAATATAGGTTCAATAATGATTCAACCTAATATCCGGGAATTTTTATTTCTGAAACAAAAGGATATACACACTCTAACAAAATAACAAGTAAAACAAACCAAAAGACAAAACAAGACCACATGAAAATAGATTAGATTGATGAAGAGATATTTTTAAGCTTGAGGACTTTATATGCCGATAATCACTTATTAATTCGAAATGATACTTTGATCTTGGAGATGAAAACATAACATCAAACTTTAAACAAAGAAAATAAATGATATTAACATATAAACATATTTACACAAATGATAATGATGAAAATAGAGATAGACATGATGAAGAGAAACAAATTTTGCATTGGTAAAAAAGTAAAATGATTGCTAAAACAACGTCTTAACAAGGTCATGACTCAAATCAAGGCTAAGATGGCTACAAAATTTGCATTTATTTCAAGATCGAAATGAAGATATAATCAAGGTCCTTTGGATATGACAGATAAATATATGCAATCAGTATAGATAAAATGCAGAGCAATAAATCAGATAATTAGAAAAATAATATTAAATCTGGATATACCTGCTACATTTGATTTTCATACTCAAACCTCAAAATAATGTCACCAACGCTGTAAGGTCACTTTGCTAAGAAAAACATCACACAAAAATAATTCGAATAAAATAACCTTAAAAATAGCTACAATACCTGATTTTTCATCCCCTAAAATTGTCTCTTCCAAGCCCTTTTATAACATCTTCTTGAACAAAATTGGTTATAACCGATTGCTATTATTTGAATAATTTCTAAGTAAAATAAAATATAACTTTATAATAAGTCATTACTTATGTCTTAGGTGACATTTTATAATAAAGTTTTGATTATAATCAAAGGACTCAGGTAATTTTAAAACATTTTTTTGACATTTAAATGAGGCACGAGTCATTAAAACAGGGGCCCACTAGATACTCCATACATTAAATAAATGTAAAACACAACCATAAAGCATTCATTCTTTTTAAATCAAAACACATCATCATCATTAAACAACAATTAAACTCAAAATGTCATCCACTTATATGCATATAGATATAATAAATTGTCATCATAAGTTTACCATAATCCAAAAATATAAAGTATATGCAAATGATTAATATGTTTATCAAGTTTTCCAATCCCAAAACATCATAATCAATCCTCTTCAATCAAGTCCAACAATGGCGTTCCGTTTCAAATTGTCATTTCAACGTATTCATATGGCTCAACCGGTAGAATAGTGTGAGTAATGATCCTAGAATCTTCCTCCACTTCCAACTTAACTCTCTTTATCACACTTGTCACCTTAGGCACTATGGAAGAGAACCTAGAACACTTAGAGGTTTGTGGGGATTCATTTGAAGGCACAACTTGGTTCTATGCCCAAGTAACAATGGCAAAGTGGTAACAAGTAAGAATTTTCGAGGAGGTATATGGGATGGATCAAATTGGGAAAACCTGTTGGAGGTAGACATGGTATGATCATCATGTGCATGTTCAACATTATGCAAAGGAGGGTTATTAATGCTACGGGAAGGTTGGGTGTAAGGATAAGATTCAATCACTTGCAGAACTTCATGAAGGAAGGGTTCATTTGCATCGAAATGTACGAAACACGGGTGGGGCCATGTCTAACAAAAGGTATCCTCCCTCAAAGCGTACTAGCTCCCCTTCGGCCACCCTTAGGTGAACCCATTTTCCACTGTGATTGACCTTGAAAAATATTATGCCCCCATGAGTGATGAGACCCAAATCTTCTAGAACCCCAACCATCCCATCCAGACATGATTGCAATACTGAAAAGGAGATATAATCACCAAAATTTAGCATGTAGAATCATTGATTTTCTAAAAACAAAGTCAACTCCATATCAATCAAAGTAACAGGTGGCAGTCATTCATAAGAGAACACTTAGCTATTTGAAATGAAAGAAACATTTATATACATTCTCAATGAATAGTGTAATTCAACCATTGATTTTCATTTCCACAAAATCATCTTAAACAGTCAAGAAACAACCATCTCTAGAATACCATTTTTCTTTTTGAAACACATCGAAATGACTGTAAATTTTTTATCTTTTAAAAAATATGAAAATTCAAAACAACATACTCCTTCGAATATGCATGCACATACAACAACCGAATTGTTCCAAAATATTCCATTATTCAACTTATAACCTGTCTCAAATGGATTGAATGCATAATATAACTATTAAAGTCTTATATACTCAAATCTTCACCATTGCTTTTTCAAAACAAACTAACCGAGTATATAAAGCAAATGCATGCATGATAGGGTATTTATTATAGATCTGTATAATATTGAAATAAGTTTATTAAATAGCCAAATCGAAACTATAAAAGTTTGAACTTCAATATACAATCAAAATTCACCCACGAAAACCATTAAATGAGAAAGAAATCATTATAACAACTTGTATATTATTCTATTTTCATCAAACACTTACTTTTTCTTTGACCTAGAAAAGAGAAATGATGAAACAAAATTTATATCTACACTTAAAATGAGCAACCAAACCTTAAAATGAGCACTTTTCACCCATTAAAACTACGGTAACCCCAAAAGAATGCATGCATGTTTTGAAAAATGAACCAAAATTCAAATAAGTGACCATTTGTTTAGCATTCAAGTGATATCCATTTCACTTTATGCAAAAATTCTTGAAAAAAAAATCCAGGATGGGTATGCAAAATAACGACTCGGGTGAGCTTATAATTTCATTGGTAAAAACATCAAATATGTAATGGGAAAAATGTCATGTCAACCTTACATGCACACAAACCAACTCGAGAAAGAAACACAACTGTCAAAAAAATAGTTCATACCTGTTGAAAATTGTCACATATTTATTTATACTATATACTCAAGCTCAAAAACAACAATATCTACTTGCCGAGAACTAGAAAACTCGTAGCTTTGAATTCCGTTCCAATGAAAAATGAAAAAATGACCCAAAATCGAAAATAACTCATTTTTCAATGCTCATACGGCTCATTCACCGCCCATTAACTCACCACCACTAGCTTCACCACTATACTCCCGCCAACCCATATGTTGGAAATCAATTCTTATAAATGGAGGCTTATACCATGGTTCAAGTGAAAAATCATTCGACATGCTATATTATCAATTACTTTAAATCACCCTTTCAATGCCATCCAACCAAACCAAACTTTCCATATCATACCATGGCAATAGGAAAATTAAAGTTATGATATATTATTGAAATGGAGTGGTCCCAACCTTATTGATTTGAAATTCATATTTCATGTACAAGCAATACATTCAATTGAAAAGCTACGTAGTGAAAGACAATCCATTAATTGACTATAGCAAAATGAAAATCACTTTCAAATATCAACTTCATTATGTCACCTTCAATAATCATTTCTAGAATGGAAAAGTCAAAAATATCAAAATATGAGCTTGAAAACCAAACAAAGATATCATGAAGTGAAACTTGATTTCCATGATAACAACTCACCATCTATGTTGACAAACAAATGATAGATATATATCGATCTTATGATGATAGACAAAAATTAAAGAATGCCACAAAACCACTTAGTGTTAGACAAATAAAATAATGCATTAAATACCTAGTGGCCTTCGTAAGACTCATTACGAATAATGCAATAGAAAACAAAAATTAATAGGGATATTTATGATTTATTTTGAAAAAGAGAAGGGGTTGTCAACATTTTATCAATAACACTGGTGACCATATTGGCTGGTTTCTTGTGACAAGAGACTAGATTGCATAAAAAATGATTAAATTTTAATAATCTCAAGAGTTCAACGTAGGTTCATTGTTTCTTGAGTCAATCTGCATGGACCCCATTGTTAGTTTAAATTGAAAGGGATGAAAACCCGGCGATCATGAGCGAAGAAGGGAATATAAGAGATTGGGAAGTGAGGGTTGGACAAGATCAAATACAGAGTTAGCCTTCATTATTTTGAAAAACAAGTATGACCTCTTTACATCAAATATACCAGAGAAATATCATTTATGAAAATCTAATTGATGTATTCTATAAATCACCTTAATCGAAAGCTTCAAAGAATCTTACCATCCAAGTAGTTTGATGAACATCCACATCTTCTTGCTCCAAAATACTTGCAAACATGTACTATATATTGGTATTTTCAAATATCATGCCAACTTATTAAAATAAAACAAAACAAGAAAAATAACAAACCAAAAGAAATGCTAGCCAAAACAAACAAAATAAATGAAAAACATACATAATATATAATGAAGAACTCAATTATAAAAATGTTTCATATTTTGACCGTTTAATGTAAAGCGTATCTAATCACCATCAATCTCTCTCAAATGAAATTCATTATTTGAGGCAATGATAAGGACCCAACCATAAAGAATCAAACTTGTGATGCTAAATCAAGGATTCTCACTTGCTTTATCCAAACACATAACCGAATCCCCAACCTTATAACTTTTTGTTGTGACCTTTTTGTTAAACAACTTCTTTAATTTATCTTTACCATTTTCCAACTTTTGTAAAGTAGTGACCCTCATTTGATCTAAAGCCAAAATTCATGTAAATGTAACTTTAAGTCACTTAAGTCATATATGCTAAAGTTTAAAGCAATATGTGTTGAGGATATTTGTAATTCAATAGACATATTGGCTTCAAAATCATAAGCAAGCATGAAAGGTGAAAATCTAGTACTTGATTTGACAATAGTCCTATTAGCCCATAAGGCTTCAAATATTATGAGATGTCAATTTCTTTTGTTATCATTGACCCATTTTTTCATGATGTTGATCAAATTTTTGTTTGTGGATTCAACTTGCCCATTACCATGTGGGTAATATTTTGATGCACGACTTGATATGATGTAGTATTTACTAAGAAACTCTAAGTATTCCTCATAAATAAATTGTGGACCATTATCGTATATGACTTCCTGAGGTACTCCAAAAAGTGAGAAAAAAACTTAACAACTTCGCTGGTAATAAAACTTTTTAAAGCATTTGCTTCAGCCCATTTAGTAAAGTAATCAATATCTGTTAAGATGTGTCTATGACCAACAGAAGAAGGTGGATGAATATCAAAATAAAATCAATTCCCCATTTTGAAAAAGGTCTTTCTAGGATGACAGGATTCAAAGGCATGGCTAGTAAATGTTCACAACCAACAAACATTTGACAAGGAGCACAAGACCTTACCCATTTGTATGCATCTTTGAATAAAGTAGGCCAATAATAACTTACACGTAATATTTTATGAGCAGTTGTTTTGGCAGTAAAATGTCCACCACAAACACCTTCATGACAACTCCTTAAAGCACACATTCAATTTGGTCATGTGTCAAGCATCTTAAAAGGATGCCTTCACGATTTGTAAAAAAACAAATTTTCTAAAAGAAAACTTAAGAGCTTAAAAATGAAGTTCTCTCCTTGTCCTTTGTCTAAGTTTTTAGGACATGATTAGTTTTTGAAGTAATAAATGAGATCATGATACCAATCATCTTGAGATAATAAACAATCCCATTCATGCATGTTGAAACCTATATTGAATTTAGATGATAACTCATTACCTATCATAGTTTGAAAATGAGGAACAACATGCAAGAGATCATCAACTACTAGGATGACCACATTAATGTTGGAGTCAACATTTTCAGCTAGATGTTTAGCAAGTTCATTTCCTTTGATAGTTTTTCATGTTTCTAACTCCAAGTCAAATTGTTGGATTTTGAAAATCCACTTGGCTAACCTTCCGTCAATCACTGGTTGCTTAAGAAAATAAGCTAAAATTGGGACATTAGAATGAACAATGATTTTATTTCCCATCAAAAAATACTTATATTTTCCTAAGACTGAAACTAATGTAAAAACAAATTTTCAATCAAAGGATACCTGAATTCAACATATTTTAAAGTTTGACTAAAATAGGCAATGGGTTTCTCATTGTTTGCCTCAAAATATTGAGTTATGACAACACCCATAGCTTTATCAAGTTGCATTTAAATATTAAAAAAGGCCTTGATAAATTAGGTTTATCCAAGACAAAGAAAGCAATATCTCTGTTGAAGATCACAA
This sequence comes from Taxus wallichiana var. yunnanensis, assembly GCA_018340775.1. Lineage (NCBI taxonomy): Eukaryota > Viridiplantae > Streptophyta > Pinopsida > Cupressales > Taxaceae > Taxus > Taxus wallichiana. Next base: position 247,523,906 of record CM031238.1, on the reverse strand, counting down.
GCATTGAGAGAGGGGGTGAATCGCAGTGCATTAAAACTTTTACTTAGTTTTAATTTTAAAATCTTTAATGATGTGCAATTTTAAATTATGAGAAGACAATCAAACATATATCATGCACATAAACACTGAACACAAATATTTACCGTGGGAAACCTTTTCAGGAGAAAAACCCACCAAAAAACTATTGCTTATATTACACAAAGGACTCATAAGAATATAACACATCTTACAATATTTGTTTAGTAAGGCACTGACCCTACATGGAGCACCAAACCCTAAACTTCTGTTGATATTATGCACAAAAAGGACTCTAATGAACATTACACATCACAAGAGATTTCTTGTGTACAACAAGGAAGCTACAACTCCCTAAATGTGCTTAGCTACAACTTAGACTTGATTTATGTACATATTATGATCATCTAGTTACAAAAATTTCTATTACAATGAATTACGATCACTTTCCTAGCTCTTGTTTGTGTTCTTTTACTCTCTCTACTGCACAGTCTAATTCTATCCCCTCTACTCAAACAATTTGCCACCCCGATGCTCTTTTCATCCGATGGATCTTCTCTTCATGATTTTCTATTCTATTTCCTTTTATACCTCTTTCTATACATATTATGATCATCTAGTTACAAAAATTACTATTGCAATGAATTATGATCACTTTCCTAGCTCTGTCTGTGTTCTTTTACTCTCTTCTACTCATACAGTCTAATTCTATCCCCTCTACTCAAACAATTTGCCACCTTGATGCTCTTTTCATCTGATGGATCTTCTCTTCATTGATTTGCTATTCTATTTCCTTTTATACCTCTTTTTCAGCTTGATGGCATCATTTATCTCTCTTACGTAACTCTTACTTAGCTCGAGTGACTCTTTATTCTCTTTCAAGAAACATTTTCAAATGTCTCGTTCAAAATTCTATATACACAATCGACTCAATTTCTTACTTCAAATTGTGTATCGAGCTCCTTCCGCTTAGTGGCTTGAAAATTTGACTCATTAAATGTACATGCATCTTACCCAAATGAGCGAGTTCATTTCCTTCTCCATTTTTTATTTCACCTTGAAACTCGTGGTCACATGAAGAATGTAACTACATTTGCATGAAGTCAACAAGCATTAAATGTTGGCAGCTGGAACAATATATTTCATAGTTCTTTGTAAATCTCAAGTCGTGCATGTAACAAAATTATCTCGACAATCAAATCACCATCAATTTTGGAGAATAATCTCTAAATTATCTAATCTTGACACAATTTGATTTCCTTGACCACTTTGGATCCATACTCCATCAATTTGAGGATTTCTTGTGGATTTCTTCAGATCGCGGCACTTTCCTTTGTTTGGCAACTTTTCTTCTTCTTTGGTGAATTTTTAGCTATCCGCGGCTCTACTATGCTTCTTGTGGCTTTTATAATGTCTCGCGGATTTCCTCATTACTTACTACCTTTGCAAAGATTGTTCCATATCCGCAACTCTATCTCTTCTTCTTGCATCTTTTGTAGTCTTCTACGGCTATCATATGTCTTTAGTGGCTCCTCTAGTTCTTCGCGGTTTTCTTCTAAATTCCTTTATTTTGTGGCTTCTTCCTTGATTTTATTTACTTCCGTGGTTTTTTCTAGTGCTTGGCGGATTTCTAATGACTTTGGCGGCTACTCCAAGTCTTCGACGGATATCTCTAGACTTTGGCGATGTTCCCTTGTCTCCGCAGATTTCCCAAAAAATGACTAAGTCCCTTAGGACTTATCCTCGATTACCTTGAATCCTCTATGAGTTGACACTATCAATCAACCTTCATCTTTTCAACTTGCTCACTTTACCAATTCACTCCTTTTTCCATCAATGTTACTTGACATAAACTCGATTCTTCTTGACATCAATGAAAAGACATTTGACTCATGACAAATGTCCAACAATCTACCCCTTTTTCACTGATGGAAATCCTTATCTCATCTATATTAGAAACCTACAACTTTGATGGCATAATTTGATGGCAAAACATTTTCCATATATGGTTCTAGTAACTCTCCCTTAGAAATGAAAAGATGGTTTCATGTGTCTCGTGGCTTTCAGTTGGTCTCCTCCTTTGACACTTTGAGCAGCTTGGTTTATAACGCAACTTTTCTCCCATTTAACAACAATGAAAAGTTCCAACTATGTTATTATCCCCTTTGGGAATATTCTCCTCTCTTTAGCACTATTTAGAAGATGATATTTCTTTAGAATGCCCCCTTATATTTTCTGCATTGCCCTCTAGTTGTTGGCGGGATCAGGAATGACCCCTAATTCATTCCTTAAGTGCTCAAATGTTGCCTTTGGTAACAACTTAGTCATTATATCTGTAATTTCTTCTTTAGTGCTCACATATTCTAGACTGATCTTCTTGTCATTCACTTGTTCCCTCAAGAAATGATATCTTATTGGTATATGCTTGGTTTTTGAGTGGAACACTGGATTCTTGGAGACACTAATTGCACTTGTACTATCACACAATAAGGGAATTAGATGTTCAGATTTTACCTTATAATCCTCCAATGTCTGCTTCATCCACAAAACTTGAGTGCAACACATCACAGTGGATATATACTCGCCTCACATGTTGAAAGAGCCACTGATGATTATTTCTTTCTTAGCCAAGATACTAAGCAATTTCCAACAAAGAATGCTCCACCATTGGTACTCTTCCTATCATCAACACTTCCTACCCAATCTACATCTATGTATGCTTTGATATTGAAATCACTACTTTTGGGGTACCATAGACCATACTCAATTGTGCCCATGAGATATCTCAAAATTCTCTTGACCTCCTTGAGGTGTGTTTCCCTTAGATCTTCTTGAAATATTCCAACAAGGCCTACCGCTTGCATAATGTTTGGTCTTGATGCAATGGAGTAAAGTAGACTTCCTATCATGGATCTATACAATGTTTTGTCTACCTTTGGTGATTCATCATTTATGCTCAACTTACATCCAACTTCCATTGGTGTACCAATTGGTTTGTAGTCTTCCATCCTAAACCTTTTCAGCATTTCTTTGATGTACTTGGTTTGGGATATGAACACACCTTTATCTGATTGATTGATCTGTAGTCCCAAAAAGAATGACAGATCTCCCAACATTGACATCTCAAACTCTTCTTTCATCATATTAGAAAACTCATATGTCATCTTGTCATGGTCTCGCCAAATATGATATCATCTACATACACTATTACAATGAGCAGATGTTCACCTTCTTCCTTGATGTAGAGATTGTTGTCTACAACACCTTTTCTGAATCCTTGCTCAATGAGGTATGAGTCCAATCTACTATACCAAGCTCTGGGAGCTTGTTTTAATCCATACAAAGCTTTCTTCAACCTGCACACATAGTCTTTATCTTCAGTTAGTGAAAATCCATCAAGTTGTTCAATGTACACCTCTTCATTCAAAAAACCATTCAAGAAGGCTGATTTCACATCCATATAGAACACTATGATCTTCTTGTATGCCGACGTAGCCAGGAATAGTATTATTGCTTCCATTCTTTCCATAGGTGCAAATGTCTCATCAAAGTCAATTCCTTCCATTTGCATGTATCCTTTACACACTAGCCTTTCCTTGTTTCTTATCACTTCTCCTTTCTCATTCAACTTATTCCTAAATACCCATTTGGTGCCAATTACATTCTTGTTCCACGGTCTAGATACTAGTTCCCATGTCTCATTCTTCTCAATTTGATCCAGCTCTTCATTCATGGTGTCTACCTAATGTTGATCCTTTCTCGCTTCGTAACATTCTTGGGTTCTATCATTTACAAGAGTGCTATATCTTCATGGTTCTATTGTTCTAAGATATTTATTCTTGTGAGGATTCCACCATATTTGTTTGCAATGATCTGATTAGAAGGATGGTGATTTCTAACTTTCATGGAGGGTACCTTAGTGTCTGTCCTTTCTTCTTCTTCATATGCTTCTTCACGTGGATTGTCCAATTCTTCATCATCTTCTTGTTCTTCATGGCCGTAATTGTGCTGAGTGCTGGTTTTGGCGTGCTGAGTCTCATCCACCTTTACATTAGTTCTTTCAACAATATTTTGTAGCCATTTATTATAGCACCTGTAAGTCGTGTTAACCGTTGAGTAACCAAGGAATATCCCTTCATCACACTGGAGTCAAATTTTCCCAAGTTGTCTTCATCTCTTTTGATATAACATTTGCTGCCAAAGACTCTTATGTGCTTCACATTGGCTGGTCTCTTCTTCCATAGTTCATAAGGAGTCTTGTCACTATTTATTCTCAGTTGATCTCTATTCAAAAGATAGACCGTGGTATAGACTGCTTCACTCCAATATTTGTCTGAGAGTTTGGATTCATTTAGCATTGTCCTTGCCATCTCCTATATAGTCTTGTTCTTTATTTCAACCACCCCATTTTTCTAAGGTGTCCTTACGGCTGAGAACTGTCTCTGATTCCATTTTCTTCACAAAATTCATCGAATTCATTTGACCAGAATTATCTCGCCTCTGTTTGATCTTAGGAATTTAATTTTCTTGTTTTTCTCATTCTCCACCAGTGCCTTGAATTTCTTGAATCTGTCTAAGGCTTCTGATTTTTGTTTCAAACATGCCACCCATGTCATCCTAGTGTAATCATCAATTAGAAGCATAAATTATAACTCACCATTTATGCCTTCAGTCCTAGTGGGTCCACAGAGGTCTGTATGGATCAACTCTAGTGGTCTAGTTGTAGAGTACTCCTTTGATTTGAATGACCTCCTGGTTTGTTTTCCATGTAAACAAGCCTTGCATAGTGTATCTGCATGGGTTTCACAATTTCAGGCATATGTCTTACACACCCTTTTGCACTCAATTTGACCATATTTTCAAAACTTACATGTCCTAATCTCCTGTGTCACAACTAGTTATCAATCTTACTAATGAAACATTTTTCTTTATTTATCTCATTCAAAACATACATGTTGTTCTTTGTCCACTTGGCCTTTGCAACTTTCTTTCCTATTTTCAATTTATAATATCACAACCTTTATCATGAAATATTACATTATATCCTCTTTTGCACATTTGACTCACACTCAGTAGATTGTGTTTAAGACCTTCAACATATAAAACATTTTTAGTGATAGTCTTTCCATTGTCTAAACTCAATGTTCCTTTTCCAACTATGTTTTGTTGAGTTGTTATCACCAAATCTTACAACACCTGATGCATTGTTGGATAAAGTAATGAAATTAATTTTATCACCTGTCATATGGCTTGAGCATCCACTATCTAAGTACCATATTTTATCCTCATTTTGTACATGAAATGCAGTCTGCACTATTGAACATGACTCTTTTCTCTTGTTCTCATATTTCTTTGGAACATATATCCACTTATTTTGTTTAGGTGACTCTTGTTTGTTTTTTGAAACTGCATGAATCTTATTCGATAATGGTATTTGACATTATTGTAGCCCAATCTGGTGTAAGATGGGCCAAATTTTCTCCTATAGCCTCTAGAGAATTTTCTACACTTGGCGGCTTTATGTCCAAACTGATTACAAGAATAACAATACCCATAAAAAGAGTGAGTGTACCTCATATCATAGGTGATCCTGGGTGTAGTGGTTATTCTTCTTGTAGATTTGTTGAATCCTTCATTTGCAACATATGAGGTACTTGGGGTTTCATGGAATTGTTTCCTTCCTTCTTGGTTGGCTCCTTTTCTTTATTTTCTCCTTTGAAGCCGATTCCAGATTTATCAGTTGTATCACATTGATTGTTCAAGTATATTTTTCAAAACATTTGAACCCTTTTCAAGCTTTTCATATGTCTTTAGTTTTCTACTCATTTGTTCCATCTCAGATTTTAGTTTCTCCAGTTTTGAGTTCATCTCATTGCATTCATCCTCCTTTGATTTATAAGAATTTGAAATCTTTTCAAGATGGGTTTCCAACTCCTTGAGCTCATTAGCCTCTTCTTCTTCTCTTTGAGACTTCCTTTGTTCAAAGATGTGGATTTTTTCTTCATAATCCTTTAGTGTGCATCTCAACTTCTAATTCTTTCTTCTACAAAAACTCAGTTCTTCAAGAGCACACACTAGCTCTGCTTTGAGATTTACCTCAACTTCTTCTTCATCAAAGTCTTCACCATCAACTGTGTACTTTCCTTTGGAGTTTCTTTCTTTGTTTGCATCCATGGCCATAAAAAACATTTCTTATTGATCCTCATCATTCTCATTTTCAGAAATACCATGACTGTCTGATTCAGAGTCACTTGATTCTTCCTTTGAATAAAAGTTTCTTTTATTCTTGAAGAACCTTTTCTTGTTGTTTTTCTTTGAATGACCAGTCTCTTTCTTGTAATATTTATGACTATCTTCTTCATGTTAAAATGATTATCTTTGTTCTTGTTTGGACACTTTCCAGCAAAATGACCTACTTGCCTACATGAAAAACATTTAAAGGGAAGTTTTCCTTTATACTTACTTGAACCTCTTTTTCAATTTTCTCGACAAACATTGCTTCAATATTTTCATCATCCAACTCATCTCTGAAGTTGATTCTTCTTCTTCTTCTTGTTTAGACTAGTTTTCTTTCTTAACTTTGAAGGCCACTTCTTTCTTGGTAGTCTTAGATCCAACGGTCCTCATCTCATATGCTGATAGAGTGCTTTGTAGTTCATCCATCATGAGAGTCTTCATGTCTTTGGCTTCCTCTATGGCTAAAACATTTGCATCATATTTGCTTTGGTCGGGGATATCATAATCTTCTGAACAATAATAGACTCTTCAATATTTTCTCCTAGGCCTCGATCATGTTTATGACTTCATTTGTTCTCTACATGTAGGCCGCTATGATCTCATCATCCCGCATTTTAAGATTTTCAAACTAAGCTTTGTAGGTCTGCAATTTTTCCAATTTGACCTTTTCATCACCTTCATAGATGCTCTACAGTTTGGTCCATATCTCCTTTATTGTTGTGTCAATGCATAACTTTCACAAACTCTTTCTCAGTCAATCCACATAGAAGGGCATTCATTTCTCTTGAGTTGCATTCATATTCTGCCTTGTCTGCAGAGGAAGTAATCGATGTGGTTGGAGGGTTGTATCCTTTTTCAATGCATTCCTAGATATCAAAACCAAGTGACATCAAATATGTCTTCATTCTTATTCTCCAGAATGCATAATTTTTACTAGTAAAGAGAGGTGATCTAGATAGTGAAAATGACCTTGTGCTTGATTTGTTGCCATGCTTATGATAGGAGGATCTCCTTAAAGATGTTAAGCTTCTACTATAAGGATGTCACTTTGATACCAATTGTTGAAGATCACAAGCACTAAGAGGAGGGGTGAATCAATGCAGATTAAAACTTTTTACTTAGTGTTAATTTTAAACTCTTTAATGATGTGTAATTTTAAACTATGAGCATACAATCAAACATATATCATGCACAAAAACACTGAACACATAGATTTACCGTGGGAAACCCTTTTGGGAGAAAAACCCAAAAAAACCATTTCTTATATTACACAAAGCAAGGACTCATAAGAATATAACACATCTTACAAGATTTTTTTAGTAAGGCATCGAACCTACAAGGAGCACCAACCCCTAAACCTATCTGATATTCCATACAACAAAGGACTCTAGTGAATATTACACATCACAAGATATTTCTTCTGCAGGCACCCACCTACAAGGAAGCTACAACTCCCTGAATCTGCTAAGCTACAACTTAGACTTGATTTATGTATAGATTTTGATCATCTAGTTACAAAAATTACTATTACAATGAATTATGATCACTTTCTGGCTCTGTCTGTGTTCTTTCACTCTCTTTAGCTCATACAATCTAATTTTATCCCCTCTGCTCAAACAATTTTCCACCATAATAGTCTTTTCATCTGATGAATCTTCTCTTCATTGATTTTCTCTTCTATTTCCTTCTGTAGCTCTTTCTTAGCTTGATTGCATCATTTATCTCTCTTTTGCAACTCTTACTTAGCTCAGTAACTCTATTCTCTTTTGAGAAACATTTTCAAATGACTCATTCAAAATTCTATATACACAATCGACCCAATTTCTTACTTGAATTGTGTATCAAGCTCCTTCTTGCTTAGTCGCCTAAAAATTCGGCTCATTAAATACATGCATCTTACCCCATATATTGTTCCTTATGTATTTGGCTTAATTACACCATTTTAAATGCATTTTACAAGAGAAATTTATTAGCCATTTTCCAAGAATACATTTTTAAGATTCGCAACATGACCCGGATGAGCGAGTCATTTCCTTCTACATATTTTATTTCACCTTGAAACTCAAGATCACATGAATAATGTAACTACATTTACATGAAGTCAACAAGCATTAAATGCTTGCGCCTAGAACAATATATTTCATAGTTCTTTGTAAATCTCAAGTTGTGCATCTAGCTGAAATCATCTGACAATCGAATCACCATCAATTTTGAGAAAAATCTCTAAATTTTCTAAGCTTGACACAATTTGATTGCCTTCTACCATTTTCAGTCCATATTCCATCAATTCATAGCTTTCCTTGACTCCTCCGACTTTCTTCTTTGACGCGACACTTTCCTTTGTTTGACGGATTTTCTTCTTCTTTGACAAATTTTTAGTTATCTCACGGCTATTGTATGCTTCTCGCGGCTTTTATAATGTCTCATGGATTTCCTCCTTGCTTGGTACCTTTCCGCTACATTTTCTATGTCTACAACTCTCTCTTCTTCTTGCGGCTTTTGTAGTCTTCGCAGCTATCATCTATCTTTAGTGGCTCCTCTAGTTCTTCACGGTTTTGCTTCTGAATTCCTTTATTTCACAAACTTCTTCCTTGCTTTTCTTTACTTTCACGGGTTTTTCTAGTGCTTGGCATCTTTCTACTAACTTCGGCGCGGCCACTCTAAGTCTTCGATGGATCTCTTTAGAATTTGGCGGATGTTCCCTCATCTCCACGACTTGCCCAAAAACTGACTAAGTCCCTTAGGACTTATCCTTGATTATCCTGAAGCCTCGTGAACTGACACTACCAATAAACCTTCATCTTTTCAGCTTGTTCACTTTACCAATTCACTCATTTTGCCATCAATGTTACTTGACATCAATTGATTCTATTTGACATCAATGACAACACATTTAACTCATGACAAAGGTCTAACAATTACATTATTGACATCAACGAAAGCAAAATCAACATAAGAGTCCCATGAGAAACCTCGATTCTTTTTAAGTAAAATCTGTAATGGAGCAAATTTTTTAGAAAAAGCAGATATGAATTTACGCTTAAAATTATTTTTTCTAAAAAAACAACGTAAACCAAACTTGTTTTTGGGAGGCTATAATTCTTGAATATCTTTAACTCTTTCTAGGTCAATAGAAATTCTAGGTTTTATAATAATATGACCCAATTGTTTACCTTGATAGAAACACCAAAAACATTTTTTTATTTAGATAAATACCATATTTGTGGTAGCGAATGAAGATTTCTCGTAGGTGGTCCAAATGTTTTTTCCTTTTCCTAGAATACACAATTAGATCATCCAAATAAACTGAATTATAACTCCAATCAAATCATCAAAATTTATATGCATTTATCTTTGAAATGTGGCACCTGAATTTATTAAACCAAAGGGCACACGATTGAAATAAATGGTACCTTTTCATGTAGTAACAAAAATCTAATTGTAACATGAAAATCCATCTAATAGAGACATCATTTTGATCTAGTGACCTATTGTAAGATTTGGTCAATGTTTGGTAAAGGGAAGTTATCTTTAGTGCTCGCACGATTTAAGTCTCTAAAGTCAACACAAAGATGAATGTCTCCATTTTTCTTTCGTACTGGCACTAAGTTAGCAACCCATTCAAAATATCTTACAGGGTAAATGATACCACATTCAACATTTTCTCAAGCTCTTTATTGATGGTGTCTTCCAATAAGGGGCTTACTCTTCTAGGATTTTGACGAACAAGTTTGATTCTAGGTTTAATAGGGATGTCATGTTTGATGATCCTAGTGTCATAACCTTTCAAATATTTGTATGACCATGCTAAAATATCAATGAATTCTTTTAGCAATTTTATGAAAGCCTCTTTTTCTTTGGGAGTCAAGAAAGCACCAAGATAGACATACTTTGGCTCTTCTTTTGTACCTAGGTTGACAAAGTAATGGTCTCACCTATGATTCTTTTAGAAGGTTTAGAAGAGGAAGAATTTTTGGTTGGTCATGAGGTGAAAACATGGATTCCAAGCTTACCAAACCAACTAGTAGTTTATTACTAGAAAGCTGCAAATAATCACCACAATTCAACACAGCTTATCCAAATCAAAATAATTTCCTTTCAAAAATGTGTCAATATGTTCATCATGGAAGAGAAAGTCTATATACTTCCTTAAAAAGGTAGTCAATCATATCATTAAAAATGGGATTAGAAGTAAAAAAATCCAGCTTTATCATCCTTGGAATTAAATTCCCAAAAATGTGATTGATGTTAAAAGCCTCAAATTGCTCAATAAAAGACCAAACTTTTGAGTGTAACGGTGGAGGTAAGTCTGATTGGTCTTGTAGATTTTCTTTACTTGTCTAATAACTAGTTCAGAATCTCAAAAATAGTTAAATTTTTGATGTTCAGACTTAAAGCTTGTTGCAAGCCTAAACATAAAGCTTCAAATTTAGTTGTATTATTTGTTGCTTTGAATGCCAATTGAAAGGCATAATTGAATTGTCTTCTCATGGGTGATTTAATGACTACACCAACACCATTTCCAAATTGTGAACATGCTCCATCAAAACACATTTTCCAAATATCATCAGAAGGTAATAATATAGCATGTTGATAATCCTCATCATCAAAAGCATTGATATCTAAAGTATTTAAACCATAGGTTCCCATAGCAATTTCTACAAAAGCATCATATGATGATATCCCTTCAATTGGTGTACCTGACCATTCCTCTTTTTGGATAAATGCTATGGCATTTCCAACTGGTGCCCAAGTAATATCTTTCCCAATAAAAGTACATGTAGCTTATGACCAATCCCTTCCAAGTAACATAACATAGTTAGTAGGTATGTCTAAGATATGTACATTTCCAATAAATCTCACTCTTTCATCTTGTGCTATCTTAATGACTATATCTTTAAATTTACCACAACATCTTGTTTCACAAGATTTAAAACTAGATAACTCTCGATTATCATGTTCATATGAGATACCCAATTGATTTACAATAAAATTAGGCATGATGTTCTTTGATGCACTTGTATCTAAGATACAGTTATGAATGATTTTATTTTGAATTTTAATTGTCACATAGAAAGGTGGAATATAATTAGGTGTAGAATTAGAGTGATTCATCACTTGATATTCATCATTATCTGTTTCACTATCAGATTCATCTTCTTGGAAAACCACTAATGGCTTAGGTTTAAATGTGTTATTATGATAAGCTTCCAAATTTTCAAATTGTCTAGGTAAACCAAGACTCTTAACAATATTCAGATTACTCCTAGAGTTTTTCATGTTATCTATGTTATCCTGTAAAATTGACAAGGGAAATTTTGCAGGTAACTAGACCAAAATTCCATTTCGGTCCCCTGTTAGGGTCTATTGATGTTTTGGATGGCCTAGAACTCCCTTCCCGAAAATCAACTTTTAAGAACTTGGTCATTTTCAACCTTTTTGGGTTGGGCGCAAGAACCATTAATGCAACATCTTGAAAAAAATGCACCCATATTTGCCTTTGGTGCACTTCCTAGAGTGTCAACACTCCAAATGTTGCACCTCCCAAAAGTGCGCGCCTAGCACAATATCCTCCATGTCGACATATCTCCCAGCAAGGCGCCAAAAGAAAAAGTTGGTGGCGCAATAAATGCACATTTTTCTATATATAGGCACACCTGACCTGTCATTTTCACAATTGAAAAAACATGAAAAGTTATTCCTCTCGTGCTCGTCGCTTTGCTCTTGTCGCACCCGCTCGTGCCATTTTTTCGTGATCGTGGACCCCACCTCATCCCTTCGTCGTTATTTATACCGGGTAAGTGGTTTCTACCATCCTTGTTGTTATTTTTATGGATGTTGGGCTAGGTATTAGGATTGTTGAATAATAAAAATGAATTTAGAAGGAAAGGATAACGCCATTTACAAACCCAAGTACCCACCTGCAAACTCTCCTTTTCCTTTTCTTCTAGATCTACAAATCTGGGAGGCTCGGCCTCAAAATAACTCATGCCCATTTGTCCTTCACTCCTTGCCTTGTTAGTTTTTCCCTCCTGGACATCAAAATTTGAGCCAAAAGAGTAAAAATCAAGAAAAAGGGAAATCAGCCCACATAGTGAAACTGTTTTCACTATGGCGCATTGCAAACCCCTGTTACACTAAACACAGTCGCACCCCTTTGGCACACTATTTCTCTATGTTGCATCAAAAATAGTTGCGCCATTGGTGCATAAAAGGACCACGCAACATAAGCCCTCCTGCGCCTATAAACTACAAAATTCCTAAGGCGCAAGCGCTGGCGCCAAAACAACTACAACAACACTGCATGTTGTGTAAACCCTTTCCGCGCCACGCCAACCAAGCCCCTTGGCGCACTTGACCTATGTGTTGCACCTTCTACAAATGCGCTTGGCACACCTCACCCTCATGCAAAGATCTACCACATCTGCGCTAATGGCGCACCCTGAGACCTTACTACACCAAACAAAACTGCACCCAGTTAAAGCACTTCCTATGGTGCAAGTGCATATTCCTTGACATCAACATCTGAATGTTGTGTGTAGCCTTTCCATGCCCCGCGCCTTTCTGGGTGCCTGCTTTCCCCATACGCAACACTCCTTAAAAGTGTGCCTTACTTTTCAAAACCCCTGCAGCCTACAGTAAGGATGTGCCTTGCACCCAGAGGCTCATAAGTTGGTAATTTTTCATTCTACAAAGATTTTATGGACAACTTGATGGCTAACATGGCCCTTCTACGTTGGAACTCTCTGATTCTTCTTACAAAGCAACAACAATCCTCGAGTGCACTTATGTCTTCATCGAGTAAGAAGCCAACCAAGTCCAAAGGCAAAGCCAAGTTGACGGAGTAGGAAATGAAGTATAGATACCAAAAGGTCAGGATGCCTGACTCACTTGCAGAGTGTGATCTTGATATCAGAGATTCAAAACTTGGGCATATAGACATGGATGAATTTTGGGCCAGAACCAAGAAGGTCACAGGTAGCCCGTGGATGGATAAATTGGTTGGCAGTGGTCTGCACTTTGCTGCAGGGCTCCCAGTGAGCGCAATTAATAATGAATTCATCATGTTGGTGGGCCGTTGTTACAACAAGGACACAAGATGTGTCAAAAATGAGGAGGGCAAGGTGATAATCAACCTCACACTGCCGACACTTTGAAACTATCTTGGGCATCCCCACCACAGAATTTTGTGGTCAGTAAGTCAAGAAGACTGCATGAAGACTTGGATCGATAATGAGGACAAGTGCATGCAGATGATGAACGAGGTATACCTCAAGAATAAAAAGGTGGCAAGTAGGTGGCCCCAAGTCATTCATCGTAGTGATTTTTAAGAAGAGATGAGTGACATGATCACCTTCCTAAGCAGAGTACATGGGCTCCCTGATGCCCATTACTTTCACAAGTGGATGCTCAGGTATTTGGAAACAATGAATAAAAATGTGCCCGATCAACATTTTGGCTAGGCCGAAATTATCAGTGATATAATCTCGGAACAACTTCAATGAATTTCAACAACTAGGAGGTTCTATATGAACTCCTATGTAGTATATGCAGCTGCCTCAGAGAGAGACTACCCAGGGTTGAATCAGTATGGGGTATGGCCCCAAGTCAGAATATACGAATACTATCCAGAGTTGAGGCTTGAGAACAACATAGCTCAGTTCAGCAAGATCAATGATGTCTTCTTCTATGGCATCGTCTACCTCTTGAGGCCCAACATGACTCATGGTCAGACAAGCAAAAGCGTGATCACCACCACAAGGAAGTGGGGAGTGTTGTTTATGTAATTCCCCACCTTTACCTATCTCAGAGCTGCCAACTTCTTGGGAGAACCCACAAGATTGCCAAGATATGTGGGTCCTAAACTGATCCTTCTGGAGCTATCAAGGAAGCTTATCACTTATCACAAGAAGTGTATGAAGAGGAAGAAGGGAGGAACTCCATTCCCCCTCACAGTAGGCAAGTATAGGTGCCCCTCACAAAGTAAAGCTCGGGAGATGTATACAGAGCTTGAATTGCTTAATTTGAAGCATAATTTCTCGGTAAGGCCAACCTTCGATCCTCGTGGTTGCCTTCCAGGGGCAAAGATCGATCCTATCCATGTTCCTCAGATCGAGGATATCTACATTGACTTAAATCATGAAGTCAAACTCAGGTGAAAGGATCACTCCCAGCTGGCCCTGGCAGAGATCATTCAATATGGCGTGGCCATCATCCCAAAGGATTTCCTAGAAACTGATTAGGAAATTGATCAAGTTTACCTAGACATAGAAGGGGATGATTGGCCATTTGTGGATATTGACAGGAACAAAGTGCCCCAGACCATCCAAGAAAGGGTTCAACCTACTCTGCAATGCACCGAACATTGGTGTAAGAAAAATGGTATCATCTATCTTGGGGTAGATTTTATCACATCTCCCTGGGCAATGCACCCACCAGGCCAAAACACTTGCCTAAAGGCAAAGGAAAGATAAAGTGGGAGAGGCAAGCACTGCTCAAGAGAAAGCTCCTGAAATCCCTCCTACTACCGCAGAAGAGCAAGTTGTGGACTTAGTGTCCCCAGGAAAAGAAGAAGCGGTAAGTGCTCCAATGGACACATCCACTCAGGATGTTGTCACATCTACAACTAGCAAAGTACCAACCATTCCCTCTCTCACTCCTCCTTCCCCTCCTCATGTCGCTCAAACAACCACTCCTTTGGTTGTGTCTTCTCCTCTGTCTTCTTCCTTTCCCCCTCCCTCTTCCTCCATCTTCTCTTCCCTGCGGATCTGTCCCCAACATTTCTTTCCTCATCTTGCAAATCCCTTCGCCCCCATGGCCTCCTCTCTTGTAGCGACTCCTATTCCCATGAGCGTTGGTGTGTTGGCCCCTTTGTCCATGCTGCAACCAAGTGTTTCACGACACACTTCCCGTGTCCACCGCAATTGTTCTTCCTTCCACCCTGTTTCTTCTTTGTCCTATGGTCCCACTCCCATAAGTCCAAGTGGATCTCGGACCACTTGAGCCAACACAAGAGTAAATTCCCCATTGCACCCATGGACTTCTCCGTCATCCCAATTTAAGGGACCAAAGAAGAAAAAAGTGATAACTCAATTTTCAAAAAGTGTTTGAAAGAAAGGGTTATGGAGATAGCCTACCTGGATCCCATAAAGAAGAAAGAAGATCTGTCTCCTATAGATTTTACAGTGACCTAAGTCACAATGGGAACATCATCAGAGAGCCTGCAAGGAGAGGCCTTGTCAATTGTGGATGCCCTTTGCAAGAAACTGCAAGAAGAAAAGGAGAAGAAGAGAATGTTAAAGGAACAAAATGAACATCTTCTCCAAGCTCTGCAAAGAATGGGCAATGCACCTCCTATAGCTACCGCTGAAACTCCTGAAGTCCTTAGTCAGGAGAAGATAAATGAATACGCCAAGATTGGTGAACAAGGTGCAACAGTGTCCTCCTGGAGAGAGCAGATCCTCAAAGACAGTGAGGAAGTAATCACGAAGTTCACATGCCTCTACCAAAGTATAGATAAGGCAAACAATGAACTCCAGGCAATAGCAGGACCTGTCTCCAAAGAGTTGGACCATGCCAGGTTGCAACATGAGACATTCTAGAAAATGATCATTGCCCACTGATGACTTGTTAAAATTCGGCGTCATTGATCACCCACGAGCACACAACAAAGCACTTGTCGCTTTAGACTATCGGGTTGACCAAATGGAGTTTGTCCTAGAAAAGATAGACAAAATCAAGGAGGAATCCTGGATGCGAAACATCAAATGGAGCAGATCGTCTTAAGGATGTCTCTAGGGTTGCTTAACGCATCATTCACCTTAAGAGAAGCAAACGATACTATTCAGCTTTTCAAGGGAATCGCATCACAAGGTGTGGCACCAGAGGTCACTTTTGATTGAGAATCTATTAACAACCTTCTGGCTTGCCGCGATTTCATCGGGTATTTAATAGAGGCAGGAAATGAATACTTCAAGCTCCCTGATAGGCTCAGAGATGAACGAGAAACTTGTGAAGTCATCGGAGACCACACAAAGGGTCCCGATCATGGTCAACTTCAGAAGATGATCAACAAGTTTATGGAGTATTGAGCTCAATATCATATTGCCTCTCCGAGAGAAGCAAGCAAGACACTCCATTTGAGCAAAGGGATGATGATGAATAGAATTCCTCGATTCGGGATAAATCCTCTTTTTTAAAAGTATTTAAAAGTATGTTGGCATACGCAATGACATCATCCATGTTGCACCATGGGATGTTGTCATCCACCAAATTGCCCCAAAGTCAACATTTGAATTTTAGATATTTTGTAGATATTTTGTAAATAGGTTGTTGGCTCCTTTTTGTCTTCTTTCTCCTTCTCCTTCTATAAATACTTGGATACTTGTAGTATTCAGGGGTGGTGGACAATCTTGCATGAAAAATAGAAGCGAGGAGAGAAAGACTTTGAGCTTTCTTGTAATAGAAGAAAACATTAATACAAATATTGAGACTTTGTGCTGAATTCATGTGTTATATGCATTAGATCTTTCTTACGTCAGATCTGTGTGTCTATTCTGTTAGATTCATATCTACTTTTGTCATTTTGTTTATCAGTATTGCTTTATTTGTTTATGTGAGTAAGTTTGGCTTTTTACTACCAACCCAAAACATAAACCTGTTATCTTGTAAATCGATGAGGTAATTTTACATGGTAACCATGCCAAAATTTTGTTCTGGTTCCTCGTCGGGGTCCCTCAGCGTTCGGAATGGTGTAAAATTCTTTTCCGGAAAATCTGGTTTCTCGAACTTATTCATTTCAGTCCTTTTTGGTCGGGCACACCTTTTACCTATGCAACACAGGATAAATTTGTGCCCCCTTTATCTCCTTTGGCACACCCTTTGGAGTGTTGACACAACAATTGTTGCGCCTCCCCATGATGCGCCTTTCTTTCCTGCACCAAGGTGCATGTGCCTTCTTGTCAATAACGAAAATGTTGCGCCATATTTTGTTGCGCCAAGGTGCTCAAAATCTAGTGTCGACAGTACTAAATTTGTGCTTAGAAAGGCACGAGATAATTTCCATGCTGACAAAGACATATCCGCGCCAAAGGGCGCAAAGTTTTTCATGTCGACACATTAATTGGTGCACCTTCTAAAAAGTGGTTGGCACATTTATTACACTTTTGGCTATATATAGGTGCATCTGCCCTGTCACTTTCATAATTCAAAAACATGTGAAAAACTTTATTCCTCTGCACCTATCAATGCGCCCGTCATCCTCATGTTGCATTCATGGACCCCACTTCGTTTCTCTCATTCTATATATTCCGGGTAAGTGGTCCTTGCTTCTCTTGTGTTTTTGTTTTTGTTGGTTGTTTGTGAAGTATGATGAAATGAATCTGAGGAAACCATGAACCCCTCCTGCCCATTTTTGCAAATCTTCCCTCCCAAGCCGTTTTCACCCTCTTTCCAGATCTGCTGGCCAAGAGGGCTCTGCCTCAAAAATAAACCTAGACCTCTTTGTTGTGTTCCCCTCACTGTCGAATCATGTCGGTAAAACCTGAAAAATCACAAACTCAAGAGGCAAGAAACCTAAAAAATTTATCTTTTCCACCCACGGTTTTCCTTTGGCACAAACGCCATTCCTGTTACAAAGAACATAGTCGCGCCAATGGCGCACTGACCCTGATTGCAGCACACACCTTTCTTGCACCATACAAAACTAGAAAAAACCTATCTCAGGCACTTGCGCAATCCCGCTTACAACAAAGCATGTTATGCAATCTTTTCCTGCGCCGCGCCAAAGGCCCCCTTTGCGCACATAAAGTTAGTGCTACACGCATTGATCCTGTGCCCTCGGCACACCAAAATTCCATGTTACATGTTAATTACCTGTGCCATTGGCACATCCTGCTCCCATGCAACACCAAACTTATTTACACCCAGTATAAAACCTCATGTAGTGGCACAGGCGCACATCTTTCTACAACAACAAAGATGTTATATGCAAATTTCCTACGCCCTACGCCCTTTGGCACTAATTTATTCCTTGTAACACTCCACTTCAGTGCACCATACTTTTGACCCTACGCCTGCCAATTTCTCGCACCCCACGCCGAGAGGCTTTTAAATTACTAATTCCTCATTCTATAGAGCTTTGATGGAAGATCTAATAGCTAACATGGCTCTTCTACGTTGGACTTCGCTCCTTCTTCTTGCAGATCAGCAACTGAACTCAGATCCACATATGTCTACATCAAGCAAGAGGCCAACCAAGTCAAAGGGTAAGGCTAAACTCACAGAGGAAGAGATGAAATACAAATATCAAAGGGTCAGAATGCCCGAGTCCAGAGAGGAAGAGATGAAATACAAATGTCAAAGTGGTCAGAATGCCGAGTCCCGCAGTGCGCACTTTGAATGTGACCTAGACATTAGAGATTTTGAACTAAGGCCAGAAAGGCGAGGCATGGATGATTAGGTGATAACTATACTTTTGAAGAATAAGAAGATGATAACTAGGTGGCCACGGGTTATTCACCATAATGACTTCTACGAGGAACCGAGGCGATACCATCACATTTCTAAGTAGAGTATTTGGGATTTCTGATGCCCATTACTTTCACAAATGGATGCTCAGGTACTTGGAAACCATGAATAAGAATGTGCCTGATCAGCACTTTGAGTGGGTAGAGATCATAAGTAGCACCATTGTTGAGCAGCTCAATAACTCACCACAACGGGAGGTTTCTACATGAACTCCTACATGGTCTACTGAGCCTCGAGAGAGGGATTATCCACGCTAAGGCGATGGGGTTTGGCCTTAGGTGAAAATATACGAATACTACCTAGAGTTGAGGCTGGAGAACAACATCCCACAGTTTACCAAGATCAATGACGCTTTCTTCTACAACATCATCTACCTTTTGAGGCCAAATATGACTCATGGTCAGACGACCAAGAGCATAGTCACAAGAATCGAGAAGTGGGGGAATTATTTACCCAATTCCCCACCTTCACTTATCTCAGGGCAGCTAACTTCTTGGGGGAGCCCACTAAATTGCCGAGGTATGCAGGCCCTAAGCTGATCTTGTTGGAGCTGTCCAAGCAGCTCATAACATATCATGAGAAGTTCTGAAAAGAAGAAGGGCGGAACTCCTTTCCCCCTCACAGTAGGCAGGTACACTTGCACTTCTCACACCAAAGCCAGGAAATGTTTGAGCTGGGCGCTTAACCTAAAGTACAATTTCAGGCAAGGCCCACCTTCGATCCAAGAAATTGCCTCCCTAAGGCAAAACTCGATCCGATCCACGTTCCACAGATCGAGGACATCTACATCGACCTGTATCATGAGGTTAAACTCAGAAGAAAGGATCACTCTCGCCTGGCCCTGACAGAGATTATTCAATATGGCATGGCCATTGTTCCAAAAGGTTATCAAACAACTGATCAAGAAGTTGATCAGGTGTATCTAGACACGGATGGGGACATAGCTGGCCATTTGTTGAAATAGATAGAACAAAGGCACCTTAGACCATTGAGGTAAGGGTTAAGGAAACATTGCGGCAAATAGAACATTGGTGCAGAATGAATGGCCTTATCTACCTTGGAGTAGATTTCACCACGTCCCCTTTGGGCAATGCACCTATCAGGCGAAACATCTGCCAAAGGGCAAAGGCAAGGATAAAGAGGGAGAATCGAGCTCCACTCAAGAAGAAGCTCCTGAGAGTCCTCCCCTCCGCACGGAGAACAGAGTTATAACTCTGGCATCCCCAGAGAAAGAAGTGGCAGAGAGTGTTCTAATGGGCACATCCACTCAGGATGTTGCCACTGCTATAACCATGGAGGTTCCCACCGTCCCTTCTCCCCCTCCTCATGTGACTCAAGCGACCATTCCTTTGGTCGTATCCTCTCCCCCATCTTCCGTTGCTCCCCCTTCCTCTTCCTCCATTTTCTCTTCTCTCGCAGAGCTGTCCCCCACCATTTCTTCTCTCATCTCTTAGCTCCCTTCCATTCCCACGACTACCTCACATGCTCTCTTCCTCTCATGAGCACTTTCTTGGCCTCTCTCTCGATGCCGCCACCAAGTGTCTCAACCCATTTTCCCTCATCCACTGCAGCTGCTCCCTCTTCCACCTCTGGTCCCACTCCCTTAAGTCCGGCATGGATCTCCCAACACCTGAGTCAGCATAAGAGGAAAGTCCCCATTGCACCAATGGACTTTTTCTCCATCATCCAACAAAAGGGCTAAGAAGCAAAAGCCGATAACTTGCTTCTCTCGAGTGCATCGGGAGAAAGAGTGATGGAGATTGCGTATCTCAATCCCTCAAAGATAAAAAGGATATGTCCCCTACTGATTTACGGTGTGATTGAGTCTGATGGGAATGTCATCGAAAGCCTTGAGGAGAGGCCCTATCTGTGGTGGATGCCCTTTGCAAGAAGCTTGAGAAGCAAAGGAAGAGAAGAGGCTACTAAAAAAAGCAGAACAAGCATCTTCTCCATGCCTTACGAGAAAATGGGTAGTGCACCTCCTACAGCTTGCCACCGAAACTCTGAGGTCCTAAGTAGGATAAGATAAATGAATACGCCAACATTGGTGAACAAGGCATGGAAGTATCTTCCTGGAGAGACCAGATCCTCAAAGACAGTGAGGAAGTAATTGTCAAGTTCACCGAGTTATATCAGAACATTGGTCGGGTGAACAAGGAACTCCAGGTGATTATAGGACCTATCTCCGAAGAGTTGGACCATGCTAGGTTGCAACATGAGACATTCAGAAGATGCTCGACTGCTCAGTCGATGATTTGGTAAAATTTGGCATTTTGATCACCCCAGGGTACCCAACAAAATCCTTGTTGCTTTGGACTACCGGGTCGATCAGATGGAATTTGTCCTGGAGAAGATAGACAAGGTCAAGGAGGAAGCCCTGGATGCGATACATCAAATGGAACAAATTGTCCTAAGAATGTCTCGGGCTTGCTCACTCCTTCTTTCACCTTGAGGAAGGTAGATGAAACTATTCGGATCTTCAAGGAGATCGTCTCGCAAGGGCTAGGGCTAGAAGTCACTTTTGACACTGAATCCATCAATAACCTTCTGGCCTACCGTGATTTTGTGGGGTACCTGATGGAGGTAGGTAATGAATATTTCAAGCTCCTGAAAAACTCAGAGATGAGCGGGAGACTTGCGAGGTCATCGGCGATCATACCAAGAGGTCTGCCGGGATCAACTTCAGCGATGGTCAGTAAATTCATGGAATATCGGACCCAGTTCCACATTACCTCTCCCGAACAACAAGCAAAAGCAAGATACTCCCTTTCAGCCGCGGGATGACGATGAATAGCCTTCTTCCTCTTGGCTTTCATTTTGTAAATATCTAAGAGTATGTTGGCACAAATGATGACATCATCCATGTTGCACCATGGGATGTTGTCATCCATCAAGTTGCCCAAAGTCAATAGTTGACTTTTAGATATTTTGTAGATATTTTGTAATTAGTTGTTGGTTTCTTTTTGCCTTCTCTCTTCTCCTTCTTCTATATATACTTGAATACTTGTTGTATTCAAGTGGTGGACACTTTTTAGATGAAAAATAGAAGTGAGGAGAAAAGGCTTTGTACTTTTTGTAATAGAAGAAAATATTAATACAATATTGAGACTTTGTGCTGAATACATGTTATGCATCAAAACTTTCTTATGTTAGATCTGCATGTTTATTCTATTGAATCTACTCTACTTTTTGTCATTTGTTCATCAGTATTGCTTTGTTCGTCTATGCAAGTAGGTTTGGCTCCATTTATTACCAATCCCAAAACATAGACCTTCTGATCTTTCTGCTTTGGAATTCATTTCTTTTCTCCCTTCGGATCTATCTTATCTTCATCTTTCCCTTCTTTCCTTTCTTTTCATAGTTGGAAGCACCTCTACTGGGATGAGATCCCAAACCCCGAAGGTAGAATATTGTGAGACTTGCAGATTCTCTTTGGTAGAATAACAATAAACCAATTTCACTTTCTTTGACTCAAAGAGGGCTATGCCCC
The DNA here is from genome assembly GCA_018340775.1 of Taxus wallichiana var. yunnanensis. Classification (NCBI taxonomy): domain Eukaryota; kingdom Viridiplantae; phylum Streptophyta; class Pinopsida; order Cupressales; family Taxaceae; genus Taxus; species Taxus wallichiana. Next base: position 247,501,636 of record CM031238.1, on the reverse strand, counting down.
TACACCTTTGTTGGCTCGTCATCCATAGATCTATCCACCCGCATGATTTTAGACCAACGAGTTTTTGGCGACTCTCTTTGGGGATCGAAATAGATCTATGGTTGTGGTATGCTAGAAAATTAGTAAAAAAAAAAAAAAAAAAAAATCACTACCTGTTTGCAAATTTTAACTTTTGCTTAAAATCAAATTTTTGCAAAAATGCTCCAAACTGAAAATTTTCTTGAGGATTCATAGATCGGGACTAGTTAGAGATCTTTAGTTATTTGAGTTTTTCAAAACCCTTGTATTTTTCCGTAGATCGAGTTTTTGACTATTTTACAAAATTTCAAACCCTTGCAAAAGTCAACTCTAAGATCGAAAATCAGCTTACTAAGTTGGCCATCATTTTATCCTCGTTAATCTTTGTCATTAAACCGCAACCGGTTTTCAAAAAAAGGGATAAAATTAAATATCTAGAAAAGTACATGCTGCTGATTTTTGTCAATAAAATTAGAAAATCAGCAAGTACAATAAAAAAGAGTTTTAAATCTGCTCCAAAATATTACAGATCTGGAAGGTACACTGGCGGGTGAACCATTTACTCGTAGTAGGAGAGCTCATGGAGAATTGATCCTACTTTTGATCTACTTCAAAGGCACAACTTCAGTGTTACACCGCACGCTTCTCATCGCTAAGTTCAGCTGATCGGTCATCCAGAAGTGTCTCACCTCCACGAAGGAAGCATTTTTCACAAGGAACATCCTCATCTCTTTGTAGTGCTTTGTTGCTCAGTGGAACATGCTTCCGGCTCATGTCCTTTTTCCAGCTGTTCAAATGGTAGTACCATGGGGAAATGCTATGGGCCCTCTTGCTTTGCCACATCCTATTCATGCGCTCCCTCATGGAAACGAAAGAATTTCCCCAAATTTGATGGGAGTGGGAACCAAAGTATGGATTCACACATATCTGCATTCATCATGTCATGCAACATTCTGGATGTGACCCATGAGGATGTGTCAGTTTTCCTCTTCTAGAAACCTTGCAAGGACCAGTGGAATGGTTTCAGCATTTTCCGGCCGGATCTATCACTAGTTGGGCCACATTACGGACTGCATTTGAAGAAAGGTATAAGCCTTAGAGGACGCGTTTGCATTACTGTCCAAGATCACTCACCTGAAGAAGGAGGTCAATGAAACCATGCGTGATTTCATCACCGTTTCAATTCACTAATCAATCGTGTTCCACCTGCCATGTTGCCAACGCCAGAAAATCAGAAGTGTTTCTTCGTAAATGCCATGAGCTCAAAAGTAAGTTTCTTACTCTTGCAAGAACAAGTCACTACTTAGTTCTCGCCCAAGCTTGCCATTCGGATTGAAGATAACTTGCTAATATCTGGTGAATTAAAGTGAGAGCCATCCAAGCCGAAATTTTCAACTCCTTCTCAAGCCACTTCATCAGATCCGGCATTCCAAAAGATGGCGAATGACTTGCTCGCGTTAAAGAAGCAGTTAGCTCAAGCTTCTCCTAGCACTTCATACTTACCGGGATATCCCATGAAGGAATTTCACTTCCAACAACATCCCAAAAAGGCCACGTTTACTGCTGCTCTCCATGGTTGGCACTTGAGGCCCCTCCGGTCAATGCTTTAGCCGAAATTGAAGAAGAGGAGTAAAATTATGAAGAACCTTCATCTCAGGTGAAGATGATCAAGATGTCGGTGAACCGATTGGTGACTCTACTATCGGGTATATGGAATTTGATGAGGAGGAATCTGATGAAGAAGAGGGTACCCAAGGATATGCAAGTGGGCAGTCATATGTTGTTTTCACCCACTCTGCAAGGAAAGAAGCGAAAGTTGCTACCGGGATGCACGAAAGAGAAGGTCGTGTCAAACACGCCTCCAACCATTGCTAAAAGAGGTAGTCCCCTTCCTGCTCAACCTGTTATTAAGTCTTTTCGAAGAAATATTTTTCCCCTATCTCCCCTCGAATCAGCCCTCTCATATTCCTATCAAGACCAGTAATCCTACCCTATCATCACGAAATGAGGGACTCATTCCTTCATCAATGCAACCCTTGGCCACGTTTGACATAATTGATCATGCTAAAAAGACCAAGATCCAAATGTCTAAAGCTGAGTATCTTCAGTCAAACCCTGAACAACTTGTAAGGTTGACCGAATACATTCAAAGCCAAGCTGTCATAACTTCTCAGACCTCCCAAAAGGAATTCTTTCTACTCCCCCTGCATCTCGCATAAATGTTGCCTCGACTTCTGCATCAGGAAAAATAGAACCTTTCTATCTCTCCCTCCTAATCAATGGTCACAAACTAAGCAACTGCATAATTGATTATGGGGCTTCCGATAATGTCATGCCGGAAAAGGTCGCCCATGCTCTGGGCCTCACACTTACCAAGCCTTTTGGTAGATGTTACTCCTTGGAAACCAAGTAGGTTCCGTTGATCGGTCAAATCAAAGACGCGCAGTTTGCATTTGCAGCGTTCCCAGAGAAAAGAGTAAAGATGACCGTCCTCGTTGCCGATATTCCAGTGAGCATATGGAATTCTACTAGGAAGGAGCTTTTGCAGTGAAGTTGGTGGAGAGATTCATATGGACTGGTCTAAGGCTAGAATCCCGTCAAAGGTGTAATGCAAACATTAGAGCCGGAATCACAAAAGAAGTACTTGGTCACCAATTCTGATGACCCCAAAGCCCAAATTCTCTTCGAATCATCGGGGATGGGGAATTATTTCTTATCTACTGAGTCTGACAAAATGGACATTCTCATCCAAGAAGAGGATCTTAACAAGATATGGACGTTGCAGTTTGATGGCGGTTATGCTGACTAGTGGATGCGGCCTTTGGAGCCGTGTTAATATCTCTGAGGAGGAGATTATTCCTCTCTCTTTCAAGTTGCAGTTTTTCAACACGAATAATACTATTGAGTATGAATCTTTGCTACTTGGCATGAAGCCAAAAGAAAGGGAATCAAGAACCTAAAAGTATAGGGTGATGCAGAGCTGGTCGTAAATCAAGTTAAAAGGATATACCAAGTGAAAAATGAAAGGCTCAGGCATTACCACAACACGGTATGGGACAACATTGAGGAGTTTGATGCTTTTTCAATAAAAGCCATTCCAAGAGTTCAGAATGACATGGCTGATTCATTAGCCGTCTCGGCATCCCTCATGCTCCCTCACCCAGGGTTGAAAATAGACACATATACCATTGAGGTAGTTTTCCGCCCAAGTGTGCCAGACAACTCTCAGCACTGGCAGGTATTCAATGATGACAATCAACTTATTGCCTTCCTGGAAAAGGTAGAAAATTTTAGTGAGCTTCATTTTGAAGGATCACTTCTGCATCGTGAATCGGTTACGGATCAAGATGAGGAATCAAAAGGAAGTGATGGCATATGTCAGCTCAAAGGAAATAAAATTCCAAAAGGTTTGGTTTCTCTAGAACGTTTGTTTGACAGACATGATCATTTTGTCAAGAAGAAAAGGCAAGATAATCCTAACTCCTCTCCAGAGACCGAACCGGTCAATCTAGGTTTTGTGGAACATCCGTCAGTTTGTGAACATCGGAAAATGTTGCACACCCGAAGAAAAGTGGAAGTTTGTCAAATTGCTGAAGAAATACATGGATGTATTGGCATGGTCCTATGCCGATCTAAAGTCTTTCAAGCCAAAGGCGTCAACATGACATCCCCGTTGAAAGAGAGGTGTCAAACCCTTTCACCAGAAATAGAGGCACTATAATCCCAAGATCTCAGGTACCATCAGGCTGAAATACAGAAGATGATGGATGCAAGGATCATTTTCCTATCCATCACGGTACAGGTTGCGAACATCATGCCATTATGAAAAAAATGGTGAGATACGCATATGCGTAGATTTTCGTAACTTAAATCAAGCGTCCTTGAAGGACAACTACCCGCTTCCCATAATGGATCGAGTTTAGAGCGATGGTAAGCTGGTTCGAAATGTTGTCCATGCTTGATGGTTTCGGGCTATAATCAGATTGAAGTCTCACTGAAGACCAATTCAAAACAAGCATTCACTACCCCCTAGGGCACATTTCCTATAGCAGGATGCCTTTTGGTTTGACCAATGTTGGCGCCACTTTTCAGTGGGCGATGGACTTCACTTTCAAAGGTATGATGGGAAGGTCATCGTAGTTTATTTGGATGACTTAACTGTGTTCTCTAAATAGTGAAATGATCATTGTGATCATTTGGAGCAAGTATTGAATAGATGCCGAGAACACGGGATCTCCCTAAATCCAAAAAAAGTCTGTTTTCGGAGTCACTGAAGGAAAATTACTGGGACACGTGGTTAGCAAAGAAGGAACAAAGATAGATGCCGAAAGGGTTAGGGCTATTCAGAGCCTTACTTTACCCACAAGAAAGACCGGCATTCACTCCTTCTTGGAAAAGTGAACTTTCTCAGGCGCTTTGTTCCCGACTTTGCTGAAAAGACTCGCCACATATCAAACATGATGAAAGGGTCGCAAACTTTCCGGTGGAGCGAAGAAGGAAAGAAGTCATTCGAGGATATAAAAGCCTCGTCGCTCACGCACCAGTCCTGGTATGTCCCGATTTCTCCAAGGATTTTATCATGTATAGCTATGCATCTGAGCATACTGTATCGCCATCTTAATGCAAAAGAATTCTAAGGATGTTGAATCCCCGATTGCGTTCATGAGCTCTCCCCTCAAGCCTCATGAATTGAAGATGTCTCAGTTGGAAAAACATGCCTTCGCCATTGTCAAAGCAGTCAAGAACTTAGGTATTATATTCTAAACTCTCATACAGTGGTGTTGGTCCCTGACACGGCAGTCAAGTCAATCTTAACTCAACAGGAGTTAGGGAGTTTGCGAGGAAATTGGATTACAAAGGTTCAAGAGTATGATCTAGATATAAAACCAACCAAGCTAGTAAGAGGCAAGGGCCTATGTCAGCTCATGGCTGAAAACCAAGATTCAGAAGACCCTGAGGAAAAGGATGATTGCATCGATGGAACACAAAGGCCAGTTGGAGAAAGCCGATTCTCTACCCATGGTTCTATTTTTCATGACTAGCGATGAATGGTTTACGATATCACTTTCTTTCTCACTTACGGTGAGTGCCCAGCTCATCTAACTTCAAAGGAGAAACATCTTTATAAAGCTCAGAGCAGCCAGATATGTCATTTGGGATGATTGTTTATACAAACGTGGAATAGATGGCATCTTCTTGCGATGTGTTGACAAGCCACAGCAGATAAAGCTACTTGAGAATTTTCATGATTCAGCCTGTGGTGGTCATTTCTCCTCTTCGTGATGGCACACAAGATCATCGGGCAGTACTATTGGCCAATGCTTGTTTTGAGGATACTGACCACACAGGTAGCAAAATGTGAGCTCTGCCAACAATTTGTGGCAAACCAAAATTGGTTGCTTTTCCCCTCGGGCGGTCGTTATTGATGAACCATTCAGGCAGTGGGGAATTGACTTTATCGGAGCACTCCATCCCCAATCGAGTGCCGGACATAGTTATGTCCTGACAGCAATAGATTACTTCACCAAATGGGTGGAGGCCATACCTATCAAGAATGCCACCTCTGAAGTTGTTTGTAATTTCATCAAAGAGAATATCATCGTGAGATTTGGCGTTCCACACAAAATCGTTGTTGATAATGCTTCCAACTTCTCCTCACGAGAAGTTGTTGGTTTTTGCTATGAATACGGGATAATCTTGGCCCACGCCTCGGATTATTACCCCCAGGGAAATGGTCAGGTAGAATCCAGTAATAAAAACTTAGTGACCATCATACGGAAGCTAGTTGATGAGAATCAGCGAACGTGGCACAAGTCATTGTATGACGCTTTGTGGGTGGACCGCATTACTCCCAAGAGGTCTCTCGGTATGTCACCTTTTCAAGTGTTATATGGAATCGACGCCGAGCTTCCCATTTCTGCAGAACTTCCTACTCTGCGCTTGGCACGAGCAATTGAAGATGAGACTTTCCAAAATTCTCTTGAAAAGAGGATCATGTATCTAGCAGAGCTTGAAGAAAAAAGAGTAAGAGTGGTCGACAGGATCACCGAACATCAGAATCAAGTTAAGAGATTGTTCGATAAAAAAGCTAAGCAAAGAGATTTCAGATGGGAGATCTCGTCCTTTTGTGGGACAAACGAAGAGAGCCAAAGGGCATGCATGGGAAATTTGATTCTCTATGGAGAGGGCCTTTCAAGATCAAGCAGCTCAATGGAGAGAATAGCTTCTATCTCTCGTATCTAGATGGAACTGATCTCCCGCTTCCCTATAGTGGGCAGCATCTCAAAATATTCAGGAAGTAGAGCTTGCTCTCTTCTTTGTACAGTTTGCTTTATGTTGTGTGTTTGCTTTTGTCGTGTGTTTGCTTTCATCGTCGCCCTTGTTTTTGACTCTGTTACCCAATGGATAGGCACATGTTGATCTGGGGTTCTCTACCCTTGAGCTTCGCTCAAAGATAGTCCCCAGAAAGAGCCAGCTGTTATCTGTAAAATTGATGAGGGCAATTTTACAGGTAACCATACCAAAATTTTGTTCTGGTTCCTCGTCGGGGTCCCTCAGCGTTCGGAATGTTGTAAAATCCCTTTCCAGGAAATCTAGTTTTCGAACTTAGTCATTTTGGTCCTTTTTGGTGGGCGCACCTTTTATCTATGCAACACAGGATAAATTTTGCCCCCTTTATTTCCTTTGGCGCACCCTTTGAAGTGTTGACACAACAATTGTTGCGCCTCCCGTGATGCGCCTTTCTTGCTGTGCCAAGGCGCATGTGCCTTCCTGTCAACAAAAAAATGTTGCCATATTTTGGTGCGCCAAGGCGCTCAAAATCCAGTGTTGATCAGTCCTAAATTTGTGCTAAAGGCGCAGATAATTTCATGTTGACAAAAACATATCCGTGCCAAAGGGCGCAAAGTTTTCCATGTCGACACGTGTTTTGGTGCGCCCTTTAAAAAGTGGTTGGCACATTTATTACACTTTTGGCTATATATAGGTGCATCCGCCCTGTCACTTTCACAATCAAAAACACGTGAAAAACTTTATTCCTCTGCACTGTCATGCGCTTTGTCATCCTCGTGTCACGTTCGTGGACCCCACTTCGTTTCTCTCATTCTATATATTCCGGGTAAGTGGTCCTTGCTTCTCTTGTGTTTTTGTTTTTGTTGGTTGTTTGTGAAGTATGATGAAATGAATATGAAGAAACCATAAACCCCTCCTGCCCATTTTTGCAAATCTTCCCTCCCAAGCCGTTTTCACCCTCTTTCCAGATCTGCTGGCCAAGAGGGCTCTGTCTCAAAAATGAACCCAGACCTCTTTGTTGTGTTCCCCTCACTGTCGAATCATGTCGGTAAAACCTGAAAAATCACAAACTCAAGAGGAAGAAACCTAAAAGTTATCTTTTCCACCCACAGTTTTCCTTTGGCGCAAACGCCATTCTATTTAAAAAAACACAGTCGCGAAGGCGCAGCTTGACCTTGATTGCAACACGCGCCTTTCTTGCGCCATACAAAACAAGTAAACCTTTCTCAGGCGCTGGCGCAATCCCACTTACAACAACAAAAAGTGCCATGCAATCTTTTCTGCTGCCGCGCCAAAGGCCCCCTTTGCGCACATAAAGTTAGTGCTACACGCATTGATCTGCGCCCCTTGGGCACCAAAATTCCATGTTACATGTTAATTACCTGCGCCATTGGCGCATCCTGCTCCCATGCAACACCAAACTTATTTGCGCCCAGTATATAAAACCTCATATAATGGTAATGCGCGGCGCACATCTCTACAACAACAATGATGTTATATGCAAATTTCTGCGCCTGCGCCCTTTGGCGCTGATTTATTCCTTGTAACACTCTAGCTTAGTGCGCCATACTTTTGACCCTGCAACCTACAAATTTCCTGTGCCCTGTGCCCAGAGGCTTTTAAATTGCTAACTCCTCATTCTGTAAAGCTTTAATGGAAGATCTAATAGCTAACATGGCTCTTCTGCGTTGGACTTCGCTCTTCTTCTTGCAGATCAGCAACTGAACTCAGATCCACATATGTCTACATCAAGCAAAAGGCCAACCAAGTCAAAGGGTAAGGCTAAGCTCACAGAGGAAGAGATGAAATACAAATATCAAAGGGTCAGAATGCCCGAGTCCCAGGTAGAATGTGACCTAGATATTAGAGATTCGAACTTGGCCACATTGACATGGAAGATTTTTGGGCCAGAACCAGGAGGGTCACAGGCAGTCCTTGGATGGACAAACTGGTGGGTAGTGGTCTGCATTTTGCTGGGGGAATCCCCGTCAGTGTAGTAAATAATGAGTTTATGATGGTGGTGGCCCGTTGTTATAACAAAGACACAAGGTGTGTCGAAAATGAAAAGGGTGAGGTTATAATCAACCTCACACTTACTGAGCACTTCGAGATCATGCTAGGCATTCCCCACCACCGACATTTTGTGGCTGTAAGCCAAGAAGACTGCATCAAGGTGGGAGGATAACGAAGACAAATGCATGCAGCTGATGAATGAAGTGTATTTGAAGAATAAGAAGGTGATAACTAGGTGGCCACAGGTTATTCACCGTAGTGACTTCTCTGAGGAACTGAGTGATACCATCACATTCCTAAGTAGAGTATTTGGGATTTCTAATGCCCATTACTTTCACAAATGGATGCTCAGGTACCTAGAAACCATGAATAAGAATGTGCCTGATCAGCGCTTTGAGTGGGTAGAGATCATAAGTAGCACCATCTCTGAGCAGCTCCAACAACTCACCACAACGGGAGGTTCTACATGAACTCCTACGTAGTCTACGCTTGCAGCCTCAGAGAGGGATTATCTAGTGCTGAGCCGATGTGGGGTTTGGCCTCAGGTGAAAATATATGAATACTACCAGAGTTGAAGTTGGAGAACAACATCCCATAGTTTACCAAGATCAATGATGCTTTCTTCTACGGCATCATCTACCTTTTGAGGCCAAATATGACTCATGGTCGGATGACCAAGAGCATAGTCACAGCAACTGAGAAGTGGGGGCATTATTTACCCAATTCCCCACCTTCACCTATCTCAGAGCAGCTAACTTCTTGGGGGAGCCCACCAAATTGCCAAGGTATGTTGGCCCTAAGTTGATCCTGTTGGAGCTATCCAGGTAGCTCATAACATATCATGAGAAGTGCCTGAAAAGAAAGAAGGGTGGAACTCCTTTCCCCCTCACAGTGGGCAAGTACACTTGCACTTCTCACACCAAAGCCTAGGAAATGTTTGCAGAGCTAGAACTACTCAACCTAAAGCACAATTTCTTGGAAAGGCCCACCTTGATCAAGAAATTGCCTCCTAAGGAAAAACTCGATCCGATCCATGTTCCACAGATCGAGGACATCTACATCGACCTGTATCATGAGGTCGAACTCAGAAGAAAGGATCACTCTCACCTGGCCCTAGCTAGAGATTATTCAATATGGCGTGGCCATTGTTCCAAAAGGTTATCAAACAACTGATCAAGAAGTTGATCAGGTGTATCTAGACACGGATGGGGACAACTGGCCATTTTCTGAAATAGATAGAACAAAGGCACCTCAGACCATTGAGGTAAGGGTTAAGGAAACATTGCGGTGAACAGAACATTGGTGCAGAATGAATGGCCTTATCTACCTTGGAGTAGATTTCACCACGTCCCCTTTGGGCAACGCACTTGTCAAGATGAAACATATGCAAAGGGAAAAGGCAAGGATAAAGAGGGAGAATCGAGCTCCACTCAAGAAGAAGCTCCTGAGAGTCCTCCCTCCGCCGCACAGGAACAGGTTGTAACTCTGGCATCCCCGGAGAAAGAAGTGGCAGAGAGTGTTCCAATGGGCACATCCACTCAGGATGTTGCCACTTTACTCTGACCATGGAGGTTCCCTTGTCCCTTCTCCCTTCTCCCCCTCCTCATGTGACTCAAGTGACCATTCCTTTGGTTGTATCCTCTCCCCATCTTCTCTTTGTTCCCCCTTCCTCTTCCTCCATTTTCTCTTCTCTCGTGGAGCTGTCCCCCACCATTTCTTCTCTCATCTCTCAGCTCCCTTCCATTCCCATGACTACCTCCCTGCGTGTATCTCTCCTCTCATGAGCACTTTCTTGGCCTCTCTCTCGATGCCGCCACCAAGTGTCTCGACCCATTTTCCCTCATCCACTGCAGTTGCTCCCTCTTCCACCTCTGGTCCCACTCCCTTAATTCCAGCATGGATCTCCCAGCCTACCTGAGTCAACATAAGAGGAAAGTCCCATTGCACCAATGGACTTCTTTGTCATCCCAACAAAGGGGCTAAGAAGCAAAAGCCGATAACCCGCTTCTCTCAGAGTGCATCGGGAGAAAGAGTGATGGAGATTGCGTATCCCGATCCCTCAAAGATAAAAAGGATCTGTCCCCTACAGATTATACGGTGATGCGAGTCACATGATGAGAACGTCATCGAAAGCCTTGAGGAGAGGCCCTATCTGCGGTGGATGCCCTTTGCAAGAAGCTTTAAGAAGCGAAAAGGAAGAGAAGAGGCTACTAAAAGAACAGAATAAGCATCTTCTCCACGCCCTACAGAAAATGGGTAGTGCACCTCCTACAACTGCCACCGAAACTCTGAGGTCCTAAGTCAGGATAAGATAAATGAATACGCCAAGATTGGTGAACAAGGCATGGCAGTATCCCTGGAGAGACCAGATCCTCAAAGACAGTGAGGAAGTAATTGTCAAGTTCACTGAGTTATATCAGAACATTGGTCGGGTGAACAAGGAACTCCAGGCGATTGCGGGACCTATCTCGAAGAGTTGGACCATGCTAGGTTGCAACATGAGACATTCCAGAAGATGCTCGATTGCTTCGGCGATGATTTAGTTAAATTTGGCATTTTGATCACCCCAGGGTACCCAGCAAAATCCTTGCTGCTTTGGACTACTGGGTCGATCAGATGGAATTTGTCCTGGAGAAGATAGACAAGGTCAAGGAGGAAGCCTGGATGTGATGCATCAAATGGAGAAAATTGTCCTAAGAATGTCTCCGGGCTTGCTCACTCCTTCTTTCGCCTTGAGGAAGGCAGATGAAACTATTTGGATCTTCAAGGAGATCGTCTCGCAAGGGCTAGGGCCAGAAGTCACTTTTGACATTGAATCCATCAATAACCTTCTGGCTACCGTGATTTTGTGGGGTACCTGATGGAGGTAGGTAATGAATATTTCAAGCTCCCCGAAAAACTCAGAGATGAGCGGGAGACTTGCGAGGTCATCGGCGATCATACCAAGGGTCCTGCCCAGGATCAACTTCAGCCGATGGTCAGTAAATTCATGGAATATCGGACCCAGTTCCACATTACCTCTCTGAACAACAGTAGAAGCAAGATACTCCCTTTCAGCCATGAGATGACGATGAATAGCCTTCTTCCTCTTGGCTTTCTTTTTGTAAATATCTAAAGTATGTTGGCACAAATGATGACATCATCCATGTTGCACCATGGGATGTTGTCATCCATCAAGTTACCCAAAGTCAACAGTTGACTTTTAGATATTTTGTAGATATTTTGTAATTAGTTGTTGGTTTCTTTTTGCCTTCTCTCTTCTCCTTCTTCTATATATACTTGAATACTTGTTGTATTCGAGTGGTGGACACTTTTTAGATGAAAAATAGAAGTGAGGAGAAAAGGCTTTGTACTTTTTGTAATAGAAGAAAATATTAATACAATATTGAGACTTTGTGCGTTGAATACCTGTGTTATGCATCAGAACTTTCTTATGTTAGATCTGCATGTTTATTCTGTTGAATCTACTTCTACTTTTTGTCATTTGTTCATTAGTATTGCTTTGTTTTGGCATCTTTTATGCAAAGTAGGTTTGGCTCCATTTATTACCAAATCCCAAACATAGACCCTTGATCTTTCTGCTTTGGAATTCATTTCTTTTCTCCCTTCGGATCTATCTTATCTTCATTTTTTCCCTTCTTTCCTTTAAGTTCGAGTTTGACTTTCCCCTGGTTCACTCTTTACCTTACGACCCCATGGGTGTTTTTTTAGGATGATAGCTGGTCATTTAATTGTCTTTTAACGATGACCAACTCATTACCCAAATTTTGAATAACATTCATAATTTTTGTATTTTCAGTAGAAGAGTTAGATGATGATCTATCTTTGAAATCAATTTTCTTCAACTTCTTTTCATATTGCAAACAAAAATAAGAGTCTCTTCAAAGTCATAGATTTCTTTATCCTCTAACATAAGCCTATATTTTGATGGTAAAGCATTACAATAATATAGATTAGTTGGAGCTCTTACTTTAAAAGGTATCTTTTGTTGTAGCTTAGTGAAACGAATAGTAAAATGGTAAATAGTCTCACCGAGGTCCATAGTCATGTTAAAAGCTCATTCCTTATCTTTCCCAAAACAGTCTTCTAACCAGTCCTCTATATCTTGACCACCTAGTAAGGGATTTTGAAGGAAAACTAATAAAATATTTATGGGCTCTACCTTCAAGTGTATGTCAAAAGAGTCTTGAATAAGACCTCTCATATGTTATCCCTTTGCTTTGCACATAAATTTTAATGAGTCAAGGTGATCTTCCCAAGAGGATCCATAATCACCAAAAAAATTAGGTTATTGAATTTCTTTTAAGGATGGTAATTGGGGGTTTCTTAAAATATCAATTGGATTTCCCTTAAGCAAAGGATTGAGGTTATCTTCTTCGTGGTCTAATGCTTCATCATCGCACATATTATCCCTATTACGTTCAAACCAGGATCATGTTTTTCGGTTACGGTTAGGATTAGGCACCCTTTCTCTTTCTTCTCCATTTTGTCTTCATTCTCTCTCACCTTCATTATCCACTCTAAAGGAATTAGAATGAGACAACCAAAGTTAAGATTTTTCTAATAGAACTATTTAAGAAGCTTCTTATCATTCACAATATCTAAAGGTAATTTTTATACTTATTTTCAGATTTTAAAGTTACTTTCCTTTTGTCTTCAACTTGTTTATTTCTCTTTACAATGTCAATTTGGGTTTGAATACTAGACCTTGCAAGACCTTTTATATCAAGAGCTCTATTCTATTCATCGTTAAGAACCTCACTAGCTTGTGAAAACTATGCAACAATGGCTATGGACTCCCAAACAAAAGTTCAAATATCAAAATTGACATCTAATTGATTACTTAATGAGGAAACCGTGCATTTACCCAAAATTGTAAGGTACTGTACTACCAGAACAACGTGACAAGTTCCCCAATGATGATACAGGTCTCCTCGCAAGGTGTTCGGGATCCGGAAAAGCCCTCGGAGTATGTGTTAACATCCCGCATGCCCCGCTTAGCCCCCACGTCCTTTGTTTTCCCCTCTTTCCCTCTTTTCTTGGCCTTTTGATCTTCAGTGATGAAACCGCCGCCCTAATCAGGGCGGTGGTCCTGTAACCGCCGCCCCGCAGAGCGGCGGTCCTGCACGTGTTTTCCAGAAAGTGTTTTGACGCAACTCATGTAAAAGATCAACGTTTCACCAGCTTTCCTTGCCGACTTGGGCATGCATTTATGTTTTTGGTCCCCTGGAATAGTGTTTGGCCATTGTTTATGGTTTTTAGAGTTTAGTTTGGTTTTGATCTTTGGGTGAATGAAAGCTATAAATAAATGGTTTGTGCACAAGCAAATGGTCTGCCCCTCATTCACTTTCAAGCTCTCATTTTCATAGTTCAGTCTTTTGTTCTGTTTAGAGCCATAGTTTTAATTCTTTGCATGCTTATTTAGCATTATCCAGCTATTGGTAAGCCACATATCCAGCTTGTGCAAACAGTGTTGTTGTTTTATCCATTCCATTGGAGTAGAATAGCTTAGGAAGCCATTAAAGTTGCAGGTTTTGCTCTTCAAACAGGGTAGTTTCAGGTTCTGGTCGCTTTATGTTGCATGACTCGCAATAAAATCCCGCTAGGAATTGCATAAGCCAAGCTCTGTACTCTTGTGCTATCCCTCTCCTACTCGCATTTTCCAGTCTGTATTCTGAGCTGTCCTTGTCCCAATATCTATTTCTGTCGATGCTGGCATTACACGCTTTTCTGGATCCACGTGAACACGAAAGAACAAGGAGATCACACTGAGGGGACAAGATCACACACACCATCGGATTCGCCACTGTTCTGCGTAATCCAGGTTTTAACTTTCAAAGTTCTAGTTAGAATCATATCAAATAAGGTAGTTAATTGTTTCATTTCAGTAATTTCTATTCTCGATATTGCCAGGGAAGCTGTGAGGATTGATAGTTTCTGAGAAACTATGATTCACTCCTCACTTCTGAGGTAGGATCGAGAATCTTGCAAATAGATTAGGAAAGTTATTGCATTATTTAGAATAAATCTACAAATTACACAGACAAATAACTACACTCGGTTATTTTGTTTGTTTTAAGTTGTTATTTAGTTGTTATTTCTAGATACGTTTAAAATAGCTGCTTTCCTTAAACTCTTAAAAAGTTAAATGCAAAAATAGAAGTTATATATGTTTTAGTTTTATTCCACGTAGTTAGAATTTGCTTTATTACAGTTAGATTTTAAATTTCACTTTGTATGACAATCACGGGACCCCAGGAGCCTAGGGAATACATATTTGAGCCAATCGTGCCTCAACCAAACCTCGTCACAGCAATAGTCGACATAGACCAAAATCTCAGAATACAAGTCTTCCAAACAACAACAAATTTACAATTGATCAGTTCCCAGTTGAGAGGGTTAAATATAGAAGATGACCAAGCATACACGTTTTGGTCAAATCAACCGAATTACAGATTACCCTAGATAAACATTCACATGACTGTAGAAGGGTTCGAAAGAGAACAAACCTTTGGTTGTGATCCTTTGGTCCCACAGCCAGGTGCAGGAGACACTCTCACAGACATAGATACTAGTCTAAGGATCCAGGTTGCACGAACGCCTGTGAGATATTATGAGAAAATCACGTAGTTGTTGGTCCTAAACATAGAAGCTGAGAAAGCATATGATTACTGGATACTAGGAATCAGGACTTGATTTCGTATATGACCATAACAGAACCGCAACAACCAAGAGTCTACGGTTGTGACCCACAAGTCCCACAGCCTAACGAATCCATAAGTCAATCAGATATAAACATTGGCCTACGCACACTAGTATTCCAATCCACTCCACTTCCACCCATCATCATCGAACAATTGTCCTTACTAGATATAGCAAACGAAGCTAGAGAATTCTGGACTAGGCTAGAGAATCATCCGTAGAGTCAATTGTTTCCACCATCCACCATATGACCTTGTCTGGGGACGTACACGAAACTATCCCAGGTCATTTTCCACGTATTCCACAACCCATAGATCGAATCACGCCAGAGCTCGATATTGATTGGAGCCTTCGAGCAGTCATCCTTGCTGATCGATCTATCACACCAGTCCAAGTTAGAAGGGCTTTCTTCGCCTTAGATTCACAAATTCCATTAGTGCGTGTCGAAGACATTAGACTACCTAACTAGTTTGTCTGCATCCCACGCATATTCCATCCCCACCATTGTCTCGGCACGACCTCGGGAGGTCGGGTACGCGGAAGAGTTACTTGTAGATTCCCACGCTCGCTTGTCACTTTTCCGGTGTCACGTAGAAACCAACTTGATCAAGAGGTGAAAAACCTCTAATGGTCATTGATGAAATCCAAGAGTAGATAGTTAGAAGAAATATAATCCATGATAGAATCAAGAAAGAAGAAAAAGTGGACAGTTAGAAGAAATCCACTTAGAAATGAGAAATAGAAATGATTCCCTAATGGAGTCGTGAAAATTTTTGTCAATAAAAAATAGACCAAAAACTAATCAACCCTTTCACCTAACACAAAAGTTCAAGATGGAATCATACCAGTTTAATCGTAATTATACTTAAGAATTGGCTTAAGCGTGGGTAGTTTAATATAGGTTCAATAACGATTCAACCTAATATTTGGGAAGTTTTTATTTCCTAGAAGCAAAAGGATATACACACTCTAACAAAAAAATAAGTAAAACACACCAAAAGACACAACAAGACCACATGAAAATAGATTAGACCAATGAAGAGATCTTTTGTAAGCTTTATGACTTTATATGCTAGATAATCACTTATAAATCAAACTGATTTTCTGTATGAAATTTGTTATCAACCTTTATCCGACAGAGTGAAACCTATTAATTAGGTAACCTCTTGAAAAGGTGAAAATATTAAGTGATGTATTTATAATCTCTTCCTTGCAATTTATTCGTTCAAATGATATTATGATCTTGAAGATGAAAACATAACAAACTTTAAAGAAAGAAAATAAATGATATTAACATATAAACATATTTACACAAATGATAATGAAAAAATAAAGATAGACATGATGAAGAGAAACAAATTTTGCATTAATGAAAGAGAGTACAATGATTGCTAAAATAACATCTTAACAAGGTCATGATTTAAATCAAGGCCAACATGGCTAAAAAAATTACATTTATTTTGAGATTGAAATGAAGATATCATCAAAGCTTGCTCTGGATAGGACAGATAAATATCTACAATCAATTTAGATAAAATGTAAAATAATAAAAATAATAATATTAAATCTAGATATACCTATTGCATTCAATTTTCATACTCAAACCTCAAAACAATGTCATCACAATGCCTGTAAGATCACTTTCCTCATAAAAACATTGCACATAAATAATTCAGAATGAAATAACCTTAAAAATAGTTGCAATACCTGATTTCTCATCCCCTGAAATTGTCTCTTCCAATCCCTTTTATAACATCTTCTTGAACAGAATTGGTTATAACCGATTGATATTATTTGAATAAATTCTAAAAATAATAATTTATAACTTTATAATAAGTCATTACTTATGTATTAGGTGACACTTTATAATAAAGTTTTGATTATAATCAAATGACTCGGAAACTTTAAAACATAAGAAATTTTTACATTTAAATGAGGCACGGGTCATTAAAACATGTGCCCACTAGATATTCTATACATTAAATAAATGTAAAACACAACCATAAAGCATTATTCCTTTTAAATCCAAACACATCATTATCATTAAGAAACAATTAAACTAAAAAAATCATCTACTTATATGCATATAGATATAATAAACTGTCATCATAAGTTTAGCATAATAAAAAAAATATAAAGTATATGAAAATTATTAATATGTTTATCAAGTTTCCCAATATAAAAACATCATAATCAATCCTCTCTAATCAATTTCAGCAATGGAATTCCTGCCGGTTTTCATTTCAACATATTCATATTGCTCAAGTTGGTAGAATAGTGTGAGTAATGATCCCATAATCTTCCTCCACCTCCAACTTAACTCTCTTTATCACACTTGTCACCTTAGGCATTGCGGAAGAGGACCTAACACGTTTAGAGGTTTGTGGGGAGTCATGTGAAGGCACAACTTGGTATTGCCCAAGTAAACGGTGGCGAGGTGGTAACAGGTAAGCCATTTCGAGGAGGTATATGGGATGGAGTAGATTGCACAGACTTGTTGGAGGAAGATAAGTTATGATCCGCCTGTGCATGTTCAACATTATGCAAAGGAGGGTTATTAATGCTATGGGAAGGTTGGGTGTGAGGATAAGATTCAATCACTTACAGAACTTCATGAAGGCATGGTTCATTTGCATCGAAATGTATAGAAACACGGGTGGGGCCATGTCTAACAAAAGGTCTCCTCCTTCGAAGCGTACTATCTTCCCTTGACCACCCCTAACTCGAACCCTTTTTCTAGTGTGATTGACCTTGAAAAATATTATGCCCTCATGAGTGATGAGACCCAGATCTTCTAGGACTTGAACCATCCCATCCAGACATGATTGTAGTACTAAAAAGGAGAGATAATTACCAAAATTTAGCATGTAGAATCATTAATTTTCCAAAACAGAGTCATCTCCAGATCAATCAAAGTAGCAGGTGGCAATAATTCATAAGAGAACACTTAGCTCTTTGAAATGAAAGAAACATTCATATACATTCTACAGAACAATTTACTTCAACCATCTATTTTCATTTCCATAAAATCATCTTAAAAATCAAGAAAAACCACTTCTAGAATACCATTTTTATTTTTGAAATGATCGTTAAATATTTATCTTTTAAAAATATGAAAATCTGAAACAAGATACTCCTTAAAAATATGCATGCATATACAACAACCAAATTGTTCCAAAATATTCCATTATTCAACTTATATCTACCTCAAAAAGCTCAAATGCAACATATAATTATCAAAGTCTTATATATCCAAATCTTCATCATTGCTTTTTCAACACAAACTAACCGAGTATATAAAATGAATGCATCCATGACATGGTGTTTATTATAGACTCGTAGAAGCTTCAAAGAATTTTATCAAATAGCCAAACTGAAACCATAAAATCCTAAACTTCAATATAAAGTCTAGCATTTACCCATGAAACCAATTAATGAGCAAGAAATCATTCGAACAACTTTTATATTTTTCCATTTTCATCAAAAACTTACTCTTGCTTTAACCAAAAAAAGAGAAATGATGAAACTAAATTTATATTTGACAAGCTTCCATAATAACCAATACTCAACTTGTCTACACTTAACATGAGCAACTAGACCTTAAAATGAACACATTTCACCCATTAAAAGAATGATAACCCCAAAAGAATACATGCATGTTTTGAAAATTGGACCAAAATTTAAAGAATTCACCATTTTTTTAAACATGTAAGTGATATCCATTTCAATTTATGCAAAAATCTTCAAAAAATCCAAATGGGTATTAAAAATAATGACTTAGGCGAGCTTAGAATTTCACTTTGGTAAAAACGTAAAATACTTACTAGGAAAAATTATGCATCAACCTTACATGCATATAGGCCAACTCAAGCAAGAAACACAACCATCGAAAAATAGTTCATACCGGTTGAAAATTGCCACATATTTATTTATACTATAAACTCAAGCTCAAAACCAACACACTCTTCTCACCTAGAACTAGAAAATCCGCATCTTTGAATTCCTTTCCAATGCAAAATAAAAAAAATGACCCAAAATGAAAGTAGAGAATAGGGCGGAAGCCTGATACTTTTATTAATATTCAAGAAAATCAACATTAAAATGAATGTGCTGCAATTCTTATAGGAATTGAATAGCCATGTGCAGACAAATGAGATGTTGCAACAATGCAACAATAAACATACGTGCAAATATAATTACAAATATATTATTTGAACCATATAACAAATCAAATAATGAAAAACAACATGCTATAAGAATACTATTCCCAAATATAATTAAAATATGGTTTATAACAACTTACCACAATTTAATAATTAACTTACCTATGCTAAATTAACCTAGGTAAAATATGTTTACCCTAACATTCCCCCTTAATTTTGCATTGCCTCAAGGGATGAAGAGAGGAATTATCTGAACAACTCAAATTTGTCACGTGCAAGTGAATTTGTGAAGATATCTGCTCATTGTTCATCTATTGGGAAAAATTGAAGTTGTATATTATGTTTCAAGACATGCTCGTATATGAAATGTACCTATACCTCAATGTGCTTTGTTCTTTCATGAAAAACTGGATTGCGAACAAGTTTGAGAACACCTTCATTTGTCAACATACAAGGTGGTCGGTTATCATGTGGTATTCCTAGTCCTTCAAGTATGTGACGTAGCCATATCGCTTTGCAAACCGCTTCACCTGTAACACGATACTTAGCTTCTATGGAAGAGTGAGAAACAAAGTGTTGTTTCTTACTTCCCCATGATATCAGTCCAAATTCCAAAAAGAACAGAAACCACGAAGTGGATTTCTAGTCATCAATATTTCCAAACATGATCGAATCGAATATCTAGTCAAGAAGAATTGATCATTCTTCTTGTATTCTAGACCAAGATCTATTGTTCCCTTGAGATATCTCAAGATTTACCTTGCTGCCTTCCAATGAAAAACTCTAGGTTCTTGCATGAACCTCGGAAAAATAGCTCACCGCAAAGCTAAATGTGGTCTAGTAGTGTATGTGAGGTAAATGAGACTCCCAATCAACTATCGATAAAGAGTGGAATTTACCACAGGAGATGGATCTGAACGAGACAACTGTAGTCTAATCTCCATAGGTGTAGAAATAGGTGTGCAATCCATCATCCTGAATTTCTCAAGCATTGTCTTGGTATATTTCAATTGAGAAAAAATATGCGATTCTCCTTTTTCCATAATTCCAATCCAAGACAATAATGCATCGGCTCAAGATCTATCATGTCGAATGATTCGTTAAGATATTTCTTCGTTGCATCGATAATCTTCATTGAACTACCAATGATGAATAGATCATCGACATAGAAAACAACAATCACAATCTCCCCTCCTTGATTTTGAGGTAGAGATTGGGATCGTATGTATTTTAATAAATCCATGTTGTATGAGATTCTCATCAATTTTGATGTACCATGCCTAGGTTCCTATTTAAGGCCATACAAAGATTTCTTGAGTCTGCATACCTTTTCTTCTTGACCAGGTACAACATATCCCTTAGGTTGAGTCATATAGACTTATTCTTGTAGATCTTCATTTAGAAAGGCACTTCTTACGTCCATCTGATGGACTTTCCAAAGAAATTGTGTAGTTAGAGAAAAGATCATCATGATTGTTTTGATCTTAGTTGTGGGAGAAAATGTCTCCTTATATTCAATTCCTTCTTTGTGTGCACACCCCCTTTACCAGTCTTGCTTTATACTTGTCTATGGTCCCATCTTCTTTGTAATTTTTTTAATATCCATCTGCAACCAATGGGTTTCTTCCCTAGTGGAAGATTGACAAGTTGCAAAGTATTATTTTTCATCACTGATTGATACTCAACGTCCATGGCATCTTTCCAATTTTGTGTAGGGATTCTGACATGTAGAGGGCTCATCGATTCAATAAATCTACTCATCAAATCAAAATTACTTCTTCTGTGCTTTCTTGTGAGTCTCAGTGTTCCAATGGTGGATGTATCCGGAGGACCATCCAATTTTACATCTCGTAACATGTTTGTATACCACTTGGGCATACGTTGAACTGCTCCCGTGGGTCGTGGTTCTATCTGATCTTCACCATCATCCCCATCATCATCTATGGGAACATCAACTTCTATTTTTACAATAGGTGAAAAATCTACATCACATGAGTCTTGGAGGAGGAGTCTCTGCTTCCTTCTCAAAAAACTCAACATCTTTGTTGGTGTAGACTTTCCCGGTCATTGGATCCATCAATATGTACCCAAGAGTTTCTTCACTGTAACCAATGAAGATGAGTTTCTGTGACTTCATATCCAATTTCTTTCTATTCTTCTTGGGTATGTGCATTCATTCTTTGCACTGAATACTCGAAGTGTGCAATGATGGCTTCCTCTTTGACCATGATTCTTGTGGCGTTACTCTATCAAGAGCAAATGTGGGTACTTTGTTCAATAAATAAATTATTGTTTTTGCTGCTTCTACCATAGAATGTCCTTAATAGTCTAAAATCATATATCATGCATCACACCATTTCCATGATACTACGATTTCTTCTCTCAACAACACCATTTTGTTGCGGTGTGTGTAGAGGAGGCATTTGTCAACGAATATCGTGAGCTTGTAGGTAGGATTTGAACTCATCATTGGTGAATTCCCCCTCGATCTAAGTGGAGAGTTTTGATGTGATGACCAATTTTGTTCTCAACAGCCACTTTGAGCTTCTTGAAAATTTCAAAATCTTCAATTTTCTTACGAATACAATATATCCACATTTTTCTCAAATATTCATCAACACAAGCATGAAGTACTGAAATCAGAATGACTTGGTTAGCATTAGACCGCAAATATCGGTATGAACCAGATCAAGCTTACCATGAGCTTGATAAGTACTCTTCTGGAATGAAGCTCTGTGTTGTTTTCCTGCTAGGTAGTGAGGACACTTATCTATATCCTTTTGGAGAGATGGACAATCCTTTTACCATGTCATACCAACGAAGTGTTTGAGATACTTGAAACTAATGTTACCAAGTCTTTGATGCCATAATTGTGTAGAGGTAAAATTCTTAGCCATAAGTGTTTGATCATCTCTGTGGAAAAAATCAAGCTAGAACATACGTCCCACATTGGAGGCTTTTGAAAATATTTTTGAGCCTCGTGATTTGTCTTGAATTAAACACATTTTCTTTTCAGAATGACTATCAAATTCAATTTTCAAATTGTGATCTAGGAGTTGGTGAATGATAGCAGATTTTTTGTCAACCAGGAAATATAATACATCTAATAGTCTACAATTATGTGAACCAAGAGGTAGAGAAATGTTTCCAATCCCCTGTACTATGTATGAAAAATCATCACCCAATGAAACATGATTTTTGAAGGTGTGTCCCTCATTGTGGTAAACCGGTCTCTGTGGCTGGTCATGTGTCGAGTGGCTCCCGAATCAACATACCAAACATCACTAGATGACATGGAGGGTTCACTTGATTAATCGAAAGTGTACAAGAAGTCTTCATTATCCGAATGTTCTTCTTGCTCAACTATATTTCCTTATTGATGGGGTTTTCTTTGCCAATTCCCCTTCTTCTTCCCTTGATTGTAGTTAGAATGTCCCTTATAAGATTGTTGATTTTGAGGTCTAGAGTTGCTTGATGAACCTCTTGTAGGTATTGAACCAACAATATTTTAACTCATGTCCTCTTTTGCAGATAAGACATGTATTCTTATTGTTATTCTATTTGTCCCCATGTTGATGTTGTGTTTGGGACTTTTGAGAGGAATTAGGTTTGCCTTTTCCTTTTCCTTTCCATTTCTGATGAGAAGAAAGTGCCTGCTCCCCTTCATTATATTTATTATGCATTGCTTCCTCTTGTTGCAGTAGATTCACTAACTTGTCAAAACGGACTTTTTGATATGAGAAGTTGAGTGTTGTCACAAAAATGTGGTATGAAGGAGGGATGGCTCTATCGGTGATCTCCTCTCCTCAGGGATAGAAGTGAAGCCCTTAATTCTATAACTCTTTGCAAGAAAGCTTCTATTTTCTCATTTTGTTTGAACTTCAATGTGTGTAACTAACTTTGCAAATTCAATATTACATTCTTGTTCTTGGCCTCATACACTGTGCTCAACTTATCCCATGCTTCTTTGGCTGATTTTGCATCTCAAATGTGGGGTTGCACATCGTCAGACACTATAAAAATATTATCAACTTGGCCTTTTGATCATATCTATCAAAATTTCATTGTTGTGTTGTATCATTTGTTGATCTGGTTACATAACCATTCACAACATTCCAAATCTCTTCAAACTCAAGTTGTGTCTTGATTTTTGTCTTCCATGTTGCATAGTTATTTCGTCTGAGTAGTTGTGAATTTGGAAGAAAGAACTTGGGGGCGTTGGTGTCCATTTTGCAGAAACAACTGAAAAAGGGTAAGGCTCTTATCACTCCAAGTATATGGTCTCCCAATCTATATACCATCAGTTTGATATACCGAATATTTCTATATACGCGCCCTTCCGATATACCCATCGGTATGTGGAAGAAGATCACCCTTTCTATATACTCGACAGTACATGAAATAGGTGTTAACGTACGTGAAATTATTTGATACGTGGTACCAAGACAGTATTGAAAGGGGTATGTGTGATTATTGACACTGGCTCAAAGAAATATCCTCATACACGTGCATAACTTCACTATATACTCAAATAATTTCTCAATCCTGATTTAAGTCAATCAATATTTTATAGATGGATGGGAGGGCTCAAAGTGTGTGCACTTGTGTCCTTATTACTCCCCGTCGATTTAAAGGGTCGATGCCCAGATGATGTTGTTGCAGCTATATTAGGTGTTAAGTGCAAGTAGTAGTCGTGATGAATTTACCCATAAGCGCTTCCTAGAGGCATTGTTTATACCAAACGTTGTGAATGAGATCCAAAGATCTCGTGAGTGATTCAGAACCAATTTTTAAATAATTTTTTATTACAAAACTCTACCAGTTTTAAAGCAATTACAATGGTTTCATAGTTGAATATGGAAACCTACAAATTAGTACAATACATTGAAATATACAATTACATCCAAAATTATGAAAAAATCGAATAACAAGCAATTTTTTTTGTTTTCGGGTCTCTATTGGCATTCGAGCTCAAAACAGCTCTGAGTGAAAAATGACCAAAAAATGGCTAAAAAATAGTTTTTAGTGACCCCCTTTAAAAATGTTTATCAAAATCACAAAATATGGTAAGTGGGACAAAGAAAATTTTTGACCCTTTTTTAAGGTTTTCTCTACTAAATTTGGTGGCAGGTTTAGTAAGCACTAAGGGATTTAGAGGGTTTTTGCTATATTGGCTACTAAATTTAGTGGGGCCACTATAGGTTCACCGATTTAATCTTATATTAAAAGACGCCTATGTTTGGGGGCTCGAACCACCGACCAACTAAAAATTAGCTAACTGTGGCGCCTTATGCAATGATGTAATATGAAATGGGTAAATATTTATTTAAACTCAGCAAAAGTCAACTAACCTTATGAAAAGTAGATGTGGCAGATCCTCATGGTGTCCATATGGTTAATGGGGGTGGTCCATGGATTAGGGTTCCCGCAAATGGAGGATCTGATACTTCTTTTGCTTCGTGATTTCTTCCTTCTATTTCTCGCCATTTTTGTTGATCTGAGCCACTTATTGGATTTTCTTCCTTATTCCACCGTCCATTTGTTATTCCTTTCCACCATTTTGTTTGTTGTGTTGAAAAAAATTGATTCTTTGCCACCTATTTGTGTTTTGATCGATCCGTTGTTTTGTTTCTAAGGTGGGATTTGTATTTACTTTGCTTATGCAGGTTCGATGGTGAGGGATCCTAGATGTCTCGAATGGAGGGAGGTGAGTTGACCGTGTACAAGAGATTAGGCTATGATGTCATTTGGAGGATGGCTTGAGATTGGATTCAACATTGTAATCACCATTTGGATCGGTTCATTCCAACTTGGCTGCTTCAACTCTGTGCAGGGTCGGTGGATGGCTCAGCCAACAATGTAACTTGTCGTTTCTTCTAATTCGCAGACCTTACATGTAGATAATGTTTATAACTCATGTCAGGGCTCGATATCAATGTTGTGCAGAGCTCGGTTTGGAGCTGGATCAAGATGGATTACTGATTAGATTGGTTCGGTGGAAGAGCACTCAAATAGCTCATTCAACATCAAACCGCTAAATGCAACTCAAGTCAACATACATGCCACTAGCTCAATGTTTGGCTTGGTATGATCCCGATCGAAGTATTTATAAATCTTGACTGAGAGTCCACCTAAAGTAGATTTTCTCCAAATACAGAGGTCTAGAATATCCATTAAATGTAGTGAAAAAACCCCTAATGGGGAAATAAAATACATATTTTTTAATTTTCTTTTCCTACAACAAAATTATGTTCCAAACACCTAGAACGGAACATGGGGTTGTGGGAATGTAGGGATGTCTAGGAAGCTACTTGAGGCAACACACAGCTCTCCGAGATGCATATTTCTTCTCCAAGACTTTTCTTCCTCTGTAATCTCTCTCCAACCTAACCGGGAGGCTTAACCCGCTCTCTGGTGTACTAAATGAAAGCAGTGAACAGGGGTGGAAGCCTGATACTTTTATTAATATTCAGGAAAATCAACATTACAATGAATGTGTTGTAATTGTTGTAGGAATTGAACAACCATGTGCCAAAAAAATGAGGTGTTGTAACAATGAAACAATAAACATACCCATGCACATATAATTATAAATATATTGTTTGAACCATATAACAACTCAAATAATGACAAACAACATGCTATGGGAACATTATTCCCAAACACAATTAAGATATGGTTTATAACAACTTACCACAATTTAATAATTAACTTACCTATGCTAAATTAACCTAGGTAAAATATGTTTACCCTAACACAAAATCCAAAACAACTCATTATTCAATGCCCATTAACTCGCCACAACTAGCTTCACCACTATACTCCTACCAACTCATACCTTTGAAACCGGTTCTTACAAATGGAGGCTTATACCATGGTTCAAGTGCAAAATCATTCATCATATTATATTGTCAATTACTTTAAATCACCCTTCGAATGCCATCCAACCAAACCAAACTTTCCATATCATATCATGTCAATAAGAAAATTAAAGCTATGATATAGTATTGAAATGGTGAGGTCCAACCTTATTGATTTTGAAATTCATATTCCATGTATAAGCAATACATTCAAGTGAAAAGACGCAAAATGAAAGACAATCCATTAATTGACTTTAGCAAAATGAAAATCTCTTTCAAATATCAACTTAATTATCATCACCTTCAATAATCATTTTAATGGAAAAGTCAAAAATATCAAAATATGAGCTCGAAACCAAACAAAGATATCACGAAGCAAAACTTGATTTCCATGATAACAAATCACAATCCATGTTAATAAACAAATGACAGATATATATCGATCTTATGAGGATAGCCAAAAAAATAAAGAATGCCACGAAACCACTTAGTGTTAGACAAATAAAATAATGCATTAAATACCTAATGGCCCCTGTCATATTCATTATGAAGGAAATAATAAGTGAGAAGTAATAGGGATATTTACGATTTATTTTGAAAAAGAAGGAATTATTAAAATTTTATCAATAACACTAGCCACAAAGGACAGAGGGCAAGGGCCCACTATCTACTAATGTGAAAGAGGAACACATATGAATATTATCTAGGGACCTAGTGTGATGTGAATGTGCATGTGTCATGGTATGGGAGTAGGAATATGTCGTGCATGTGGAGAATGAGAATGTGAAGTGTGCTTAGATGTAGCTTGTGTAACATGTATCCTGCATGTGGACCTAGTACTATGAGGTGGGATATGGGACTGATAAGTACGTCGTGGGTAAGAAGAAGAAAAACAAAAGGTGGAGGAGATCTAAGTAGAGATGTGGGACTAGCACTAGAGGTGATAGGAATTCTAGATACCATAGTAGTGTATGTCAAAGCCATGGGACCATCATCACTAGGTGTAGAAGTAGGTGTACTAGGGGTAGTAGAAAATGGAGATGTGGGAGTGATAGAGGCCATAGATAAAGGATTCCATGGTGGGATGCCTCGAATAGTGATAATGTGATGTTCATGTATAAACTTGAGACCTAAGTGAACCATGAATGGAACAAATTTAGTAGCATTCAGCCAAGGAAGTCCTAAGACCATGTCACAATTCTAACCTTGGATCAAATAGAGAAAGGCATAGAGATAGTAAGAGGCCCAACAATGATTGGGAGAACCACATGCCCATAAGAAGTAGGTGATCTATGTGTCATTTGAGATAATGGAAATCCAATAGCTCATAGGAAAGATAATGAACATGCATTACAGTTTAAAATTAGGATACACCATAACATTGTTAACAACATGAATACCAACATAAGCATCAATGTGAAGTCTATGTGATGAAAAAGAAGCATGAAAATATGCATGGTGAAAGTAATAACAGATGGGGGAATATTAGTAGTACCAACAAGAAACCCAAGAGGATGATTAAAAGATGATGGAGTTGGAATTTCATGTTAAACATGATTAGAGGAAGACGTGGGAACCGATTTGTCATATTGAGGTAATGGATCATTGAAAATATTAAGTTTTCCATTTCCATTTGTAGATTTAGAAATAGTAAATTCAGAAAGTTTGAGTTCATTAGTATCAATCAAGTCCTGAATCTAATGTCTAAGCTTAAAGACTCTATTAGTAGAATGTCCATTACATCTATGATAATCACATCATGATTTTTCATCAAAATTATTACCATAACACTAGTCACTAAGGACATAGGGCAAGGGCCCACTATCTACTAATGTGAAAGAGGAACACATGTGAATATGATCTAGGGACCTAGTGTGATGTGAATGTGCATGTGTCATGGTATGCGAAGTAGGAATATGTCGTGCATGTGGAGAATGAGACTATGAAGTGTGTTTAGATGTAGCTTGTGTAGGATGTATCCTGCATGGGGATCTAGTACTATGATGTGGGATATGGGACCGATAAAGATGTTGTGGGTGAGAAGAAGAAACACCATGTGTGGAGAGATCTAAAGTAGAGATGTGGAACTAGCACAAGAGGTGATAGGAATTCTAGATACCATATTAGTGTATGTCAAAGTCATGGGACCATCATCACTAGGTGTAGAAGTAGGTGTACTAGGGGTAGTATAAAATGGAGATTTGGGAGTGATAGAGGCCATAGATAAAGGAGTCCATGGTGGGATGCCTCAAATAGTGATAATTTGATGTTCATGTATGAACTTGAGACCTAAGTGAACTGTAAATGGAACAAATTTAGTAGCATTGAGCCAAATAATTCCTAAGACCATGTCACAATGTGTAACCTTGGATCCAATAAAGAAAGGCATAGAGATAGTAAGAGGCCCAATAATGATTGGGAGAACCACATGCCCATAAGAAGTAGGTGATCTAAGTGTCATCTGGGATAATGGAAATCCAATAGCTCATAGGAAAGATAATGAACATGCATTACACTTTAAAATTAGGATGCACCATAACATTGTTAACAACATGAATACCAACATAAGCATCAATGTGAAGTCTATGTGATGAAAAAGAAGCATGAAAATATGCATCAATAAAAGTAATAATGATGGGGAATATTAGTAGTACTAAAAAGAAACCCCAGAGGATGATTAAAATATGATGGAGGTGGAATTTCATGTTAAGCATGATTAGAGGAAGACTCGGGAACTACTTTGTCATGTTTGGGTAATGGATCATTGAAAATATTAAGTTTTCCATTGTCATTTGTAGATTTAGAAATAGTAGGTTCAGAAAGATTGAGTTCATTAGTATAATCAAGTCATGAATCCAATGTCTAAGCTTAAAGACTATATTAGTAGAATGTCCATTACATTTATGATAATCATAGTGTGATTTTTCATCAAAATTCTTACCATAAAACTAGTCACTAAGGATATAGGGCAAGGGCCCACTATCTACTAATGTGAAAGAGGAACACATATGAATATTATTTAGGGACCTAGTGTGATGTGAATGTGCATGTGTCATGGTATGGGAGTAGGAATATGTCGTGCATGTGAAGAATGAGAATGTGAAGTGTGTTTATATGTAGCTTGTGTAGATGTATCCCGCATGTGGACCTAATACATGAGGTGGAATATGGGACCTGATAAAGACACGTCGTGGGTAAGAAGAAGAAACAACACATGGTGGAGGAGATCTAAGTAGAGATGTGGAACTAGCACGAGAGGTAATAGGAATTCTAGATACCATAGTAGTGTATGTCAAAGTCATGGGACCATCATCAATAGGTGTAGAAGTAGGTGCACTAGTGGTAGTAGAAAATGAAGATTTGGGAGTGATAGAGGACCATAGATAAAGGAGTCCATGGTGGGATGCCTCGAATAGTGAAAATTTGATGTTCATGTATGAACTTGAGACCTAAGTGAACTGTGAATGGAACAAATTTAGTAGCATTAAGCCAAGGAAGTCCTAAGACCATGTCACAATTCTAACCTGGATCTAATGGAGAAATTCATAGAGATAGTAAGAGGCCCAAATATGATTGGGAGAATCACATGCCCATAAGAAGTAGGTGATCTATGTGTCATTTGAGATAATGGAAATCCAATAGCTCATAGGAAAGATAATGAACATGCATTACACTTAAAAATTAGGATACACCATAACATAGTTAACAACATGAATACCAACAGATGCATCAATGTGAAGTCTATGTGATGAAAAAGAAGCATGAAAATATGCATCAGTAAAAGTAATAACAGATGGGGGAATATTAGTAGCACTAAAAAGAAACCCAAGAGGATGATTAAAATATGATGGAGATGGAATTTCATGCTAAGCATGATTAGAGGAAGACTCGAGAATTGATTTTTCATGTTGAGGTAATGGATCATTGAAAATATTAAGTTTTCCATTGCCATTTGTAGATTTAGAAATAGTAAGTTCAGAAAGTTTGAGTTCATTAGTATTAATCAAGTCATGAATCCAATGTCTAAGCTTAAAGACTATATTAGTAGAATGTCCATTACATCTATGATAATCACAGTATGATTTTTCATCAAAATTCTTACCATAAAACTAGTCACTAAGGATATAGGAAAGGGCCCACTATTTACTAATGTGAAAGAGGAACACATGTGTATATTATTTAGGGACCTAGTGTGATGTGAATGTGCATGTGTCATGGTATGGGGAGTAGGAATATGTCGTGCATGTGGAGAATGAGATTGTGAAGTGTGCCTAGATGTAGCTTGTGTAGCATGTATCTGCATGTGGACCTAGTACTATGAGGTGGGATATGGGACCGATAAAGACGTCGTGGGTAAGAAGAAGAAACAAAGGTGGAGGAGATCTAAGTAGAGATGTGGAACTAGCACCAGAGGTGATAGGAATTCTAGATACCATAGTAGTGTATGTCAAAGTCGTGGGACCATCATTACTAGTGTAGAAGTAGGTGTAGTAGGGTAGTATAAAAAATGAAGATTTGGGAGTGATAGAGACCATAGATAAAGGAGTCCATGGTGGGATGCCTCGAATAGTGAAAATTTGATGTTCATGTATGAACTTGAGACCTAAGTGAACTATGAATGGAACAAATTTAGTAGCATTAAACCAAGGAAGTCCTAAGACCATGTCACAATTCTAACCTTGGATTTCCAATGAAGAAATTCATAAGAGATAGTAAGAGGCCAAAATATGATTGGGAGAACCACATGCCCATAAGAAGTAGGTGATCTATATGTCGTTTGAGATAATGGAAATCTAATAGCTCATAGGAAAGATAATGAACATGCATTACACTTAAAAATTAGGATACACCATAACATTGTTAACAACATGAGTACCAACAAAAACATCAATGTGAAGTATATGTGATGAAAAAGAAGCATGAAAATATGCATTAGTAAAAGTAATAATAGATGGGGGAATATTAGTAGTACTAACAAGAAACCCAAGAGGATGATAAAAATATGATGGAGATGGAATTACATGATAAGCATGATTAGAGGAAGACTCGAGAACCGATTTGTCATGTTTAGGTAATGGATCATTGAAAATATTAAGTTTTCCATTGTCATTTGTAGATTTAGAAATAGTAGGTTCAGGAAATTTGAGTTCATTAGTATCAATCAAGTCTGAATCAAATGTCTAAGCTTAAAGAATCTATTAATAGAATTTCCATTACATCTATGATAATCACAGTGTGTTTTTTCATCAAAATTCTTACCATGAGGATGATTAGGATCTAACTCAAGAGGGGATGGAAGAGAAATCATATTGCTTTCAATGAGCTTAGGTAAAAAAATGTGAGGTGGATATGGCAATCTAGTAAAAATGTGTCATGTAGGTTGTATTTGGAGCTTTGTTATTTGAGATACAACATTAACAGTAGGCTTAGGCTTAGGCTCATTAGATTTTCTCTTAAAGGTAGATTTTCTTTGGAATTTGTTACTAGATTGATTGGAAGTATTATCAACATACTTAATATTTCCCATAGAAAGTAACTTATTTTCACGTTCTTTAAGAGTATGACATAAATGATCAAAAGAATGAAAAGTATTAAAAGAACACATTCTTGTAGAGGAGGCAAGAGAATTTGAATAAATAGATCTTACAATTTAGATTCAACCAATACATTGTTCATTTTAGTAAGATTACTCTTATAATGTAAAACATAGTCACTAAGATACTCATTAGATCCTTGCTTCTTGGTAAATGCATGGAAATACGGGGCCAAAAGGGGGTCTTTAGTGGACACTTTTACTAAAAACAAGAAACTTCAACTTGTATGAGTTATTTGAGATAGTTACACTAGAAATTTGAAGATGTTATAAGAACATGAATTGTAGCATTTCGAGTCTAATTTCTAAACAACTTTTTTAAAAATGGTTAAGTGTAAGTGGGTTAAAGAGCTAAAATGTCAATAGGTGCTCCTATTTTTGTAAAAAACATAATAGATAGTGCACCCCCATTTTTAGCACTATTTATTATTTTTAAAAACCCTTTGGTAGAAAGATAGGTAGGAGCATCTAGTTTGGGATAGATTTTTATATTTTTAGTGAATATTTATTTTTAATGATTTTTCAAGTACAAAGATTTTGAAATTTGAAAAATAAAGGATATCCGACAGTACCTCCCTAAATACCTCAAAAATAGTGAAAATTAGATTTTTTGAATATGTATAGAATTAGTCCTAGTTTGGGACTGTATATTTTTTTATTCAATTTGGAGAAGTGAAACAAAAGATACATCACAAAAGATAAGTGTTTACAATCACTAAAAATAGAGGTATAAAAGACATAGTTTGAAATAAATATAAATGAAACCTTACAATAGTAATTTTTTTTTAAAGTATATATTTAGAAAGAGGATAGTTTTCTTTACATTGTAGGCATATTTTTAGGAAAGATTGCAATCATTTTTGTAGGATTTATCATGGTGAAAGATGAGTTTATGCATTTTCAGCCAAAAACATGTAGGTTGTTGTGTTTCAAGAGGTCTAAGGATCAAGTTCAAGAAACAAAACATTTCCAAGCCTGTAGAGCTTGGTTTGTGTGCATAATTCAAGGAACACGTACTGCTAGAATACAATGCGTATGTGTTCCTTAATGTATGGTGTAATATATGTGTGTGTGAGATTTCCTTAATGTAAAAAGTATAGAGAATAATAAATAAAAACTTATACTTATGGAAATTAGGGTCACTCTGCACCTTATAGAACTAGTCTCACAGCTCCATGAGTCACGATTTAGGAGATAGTTTTTCATAATCTAATCTAATGGTCAGTACATAGGTATTTTTTAGGATTTCAGCATTCAACCTAAAGATTTTAGGGTTTAAATTCTACAATCAATGTCTATTTTGGGAAATAATATAGTCATTGTTTAGGTTTTGGGGCCTTTTGGATTGTTTATTGACATTTGTAGGAGTGTTAGATGTGTCAAAATTAGATTTTACAAACCTCACAACTCTCACAAACAATAATTGCTCAAATATATGGACTCATGAAATGCCTTATAATACATAACAAATCAAAACACATATATATGTTCTTATTAATTTGAAAATCTTTGACGACATCTACAAATACTACTCCCATTATTGGGATTGTTACAAAAATCAACAAAAATCCTAAAGCTATTACAATGGTGTTTCTTCATGACCCTTGATAAGTTTCACTTGTTCCATGTGACTCAACTTGTCTCTCTATTCTTTTCACTCTATCCCCTCAAATGGTAGACTTGACTCACTTCATGTAAACATTGTGAAATTTCACTTGATTTATCAATGCACATTATTCAATTCAACTGCTACAGACAAAGAATTCGTGAAATCCCTACATAATCATCACTATCACCCAACTTTTGTGTTGCATTTTCCTTTCTCCATTATCCTTCTCACCATCTTTATGTGTGCCCATACTTAAATAATATTGTAAAAATTATCTAAGAAATTCAATTCCTCGTGATACTCCTGCATCACAAATTGCATCTTCAATTTCAATCAAATTTATTGATTGATTCATGCCTAGAGTTTTAATTAGCCCTAGATGAAGTAAAAAATCAAATCATATAGTTCCAATAAGTTTCACATGGCTCAATTTAATCAATATTTCTTCTCTTATTGAACCAATCAACTATGTAATGCATGATATAATTAGGGTCCCCAAATTGATTCCAAATTCACATCACATAATAATAATTATGATTAGGGTCTCAAATTTGCCTAAATTTCCTCTTTAGCTGAACGAATTGACTAATGACGACATGAAAGGTGGTGAACACTTGAAATTTTTTTGTAGATTTAAAAAATGGAATGAAACTCAATGGTTTCTTCTCATTCACTCAATGGCCTTATTGTCATGATAAATGTCTAGCATGAAAAATTTAAAATTTTGGTCATGACAACCAAACCCACACTTGAAATTCCATTTCCTGGCCAATGTAATCCTTTCCTATAGCCATAACTTCAAATGATTCACCCTCATTCGGTGAGAGGAATGTGCCAACATTATTTTCAAGTGTTTCATGTGCAAGGAAGTTTATCTAGATGATTCATGAGGTTATGAAGATCCAAAGAAAGAATAATTTTCCTCAAGGCTTCAAAAGGGATATTTTTGTTCTTTTTGTCATTGGTGAACATCCTATAAAAGTTGTTTGAGGTAGTTTAGGAATATTATGCAAAGATAATTGAGGTCAGGAGTAAGTTTAGAAAAACTAGGTCTTTTTTGAAAGGCGTTGGGCAATGCATGTTCCAAAGGATCTAGCCGCCTTGTTAAATGGTTTTAGGAGCCTCGTGAAGTCTTGGGAGCACATATTCTAGGCATTGGAAAGATGATAGGGCCTATGTTATGGTGAAATAATCAGGGAAGAGTTATAGGACTATAAAATGTGTAAAAATTTCACCATTGCATCACAAGTGTCTTTTTAAAAGGTGAAACTTTCTTAAAGGATTTCAGACACCTGAGAAAATTTAGGAGACTAACCAAAGGTCAAAGTGGATTAAATTAGAACCTACTCATGGTCTCTATGTTATATTGTTTCATACTAATTAAGGAATCCGAAGAAACTCACCTTATCGGCACATGTGCAAGGGCTAAAGTGGAAAATAGATCGAAAAGGAAAATCACAAGCTAAATCAAGTCTTGAACATTGTAGTCTTGTTATTTCACCAACATCCCAAGGCACGTTGGAACATTACCCAGAAAAACGAGCACTCACCCAAAGCACGCAAGGGTACCAGGTTCCTCTTTTATGGTAGTTTTTTCAAGGAGTTAGCATGATCATACAAATATTCTAGATCCATAACAGATAATCAAGTATATTGCATAACATAAACTAGATCTAGATCTTAACCATATGCAAGATTAACTCATACAAGAATCAAGATTAAGTTCACCATGCAAGAACCAATAATAAATTTACCAATAACAATATCTAGCCACAACGATGCATTTTATTAATTATTGTAAAACAAAGAAGCTTCATACATACATAATAATGTCACATAAGTCATATGCACCCATAAATCAACAACATATCTCTAATAAAACATGGATCCCTAAACCTTGTAAATCAATACATATATATATATATATATATATATACGTAGTGGGGACTTTGCCCTTCACCGCCTATGCACCCTCAAAATAGGATCCATGCTAAGAATAGCCATGTAATGCTTAAAAATAAATACAAAAGCATGCAAGATTTCCTAATAATAGACCTTTTACAAATAACTCTAGTTCACATCCTATTATTAGCCCAAAACTATGGATAGCGCTCAATCTCCCACTTGTCTGAAATAGCCTTTGTGTGCTCCTCAAGTATTCAAACTATTGTGTGCTCTACACTCCATGTCTATATTTAGCCTTATACTTGAAAATGTCTAAGTCCTAATTCAAAAATTTCCCATGCACGCCCTATTCTACTATCCTTCGGCGCACACACCTACGTCCCCTTCGTCCAGTGCCCAATCCTTATGCACCTTCGTATTTAGTATACATTTCATTAGCCCAACATTACCCCACACTTGCTTCATTTTCTTCCTCGACAATGGGTAATCATAACTTATCTCTCCATGATAAAGAATAAGGAATGAAAGAATAAGCTCTGTAAAAAGAATTAAAGAGTACTTGGACACCCTACACCTCTGTAGGTAGGATTAATTTTGGAAATTATGCTTTAACCTCTACTTCTAAATCATTCCAGTCACTCAACACCTTATTAGTTTTGTCGGGGATCTCTACCAGTACTCCATCCATCTCATCTAAATTCATGTTCTCTCCTTCATTTCGCAAAACCCCGAGAACATTCACCAATCTGAGATCATCCCTTCCATAACATCCATTCATCGCGTGATGATTTTTCCAATCTCCTTAATCCTCTCCTTATGAGGGTCATGGGATGCTGCAAGTGCATCATGCTTTTCTTCTACCAAAGTGAGCCTCTCCTCACGCCCAAGTGTCTCATTCTTCACTAATTTGAGGACCTCATCCTCTTCTTCCATCATCCTTGTCTTTATTATTACGTTAGGGGCCACACACATATTCAATGCCAAATATTCTTTTTCAATTCATCCTTTAAGGTGTGCAAGTATAGATTCATAGCTAGTAATCTTGCGCGCAACCATTACCTTGGCCTTCTCTACCTATGCTACAACATCCTTGGGTTTTGGCATGTCCAATGGAACCTCATCCAACACCATATGGACCAATATGCATAAGTAATGCATTTCGGATGGGAATATTTATGCCACTTTCTCTTCCAAATCCGGCCTTCTTCCCAAAATCTCATCACCTATCTCGCTTTCAACCATAGTGAGTATTATTTATGCATTCAACTCAATTTGCCTCTTTTTATTCTATTAGGTGCTTAATATTTGTATCCTTATCTATTTTATCTTCTAAAAGGGCACAAATAGTTATCTCCTTATTAATATTCTAGCATGCAACCTCTGTAGATACCTTAACCAATGCATTGCTTACCTACTCATCCGACATCTATTTCAGTTTAAGCTGTCACATGGCATGAATGTGACACTCTTTTCATTCTCCTAGAAACACAAGACTCTTCACATGCATCAAAATTAGGCTCATTCATGTGAGTCTACATGCTCCACAAAAACTATTTGTAAGTACGCGCGTAGTCACCTATGTCTGGATCCATCAACTCCCCAGCCGATACAATCTCTTTCCCTCACGATATTACTCGGAACCTAGTGTGAATAATATTTTTGCATCATCAACATATCCAAGGTTCTACGTTCTTACCACCTCATCTTCCTTGGGTTCACCAGTCAACTCACCCACATTCTCCCGTGCTTCAGCGCCTTGATATTTTGTTGGACTTATTCTTCCCCATCAATAACCTTTTCCTAGCGCAACATGTTCTACCAATTTTATATCACCACCAAAGACAAATTTCTTCTTCAGGTCCCTGTGCACCTATACTAGGTACATCCTCCTCGAACATAGGTTTTTTTCCACCTTTATCATCATATTCATGCAATTCCACATTAGGTGTTGTAACCTCTTCTCACTCGCTTTTATGTGAAGACTTTTCTTCCTTACTATCCTTAACTAGAATATACTTTCTCCTTTTCCTCCTTTCTTACTCGGTATTCTTCACCAACATTACGCATGGTGATCTTCTTATCGGCTATGATGTTCCGACACCAAAGTATCTCCACCCATACACCTTCATGTAACACTCTTCTAGTATGATCCAGTCCAGATTTGTCTTCTTGTTCCTATTCTTCTCTTTCCAATACATTTTGTAATCCTTTAAGTACCATATCTTCATGTTTAGGGGTTTCTATTCTAACAACTTCCTTGTGCCTATTGTTGCTTCCCTTTTGGAGGACACGGTAAAGAAAATTCCTCACCTGTAAGTAGGGGTTAAATTGATGCCCATTTAGACGTTTTTTTATGTTTTTGACCATAAAATATTATTTATCCCATATCAAAGGATGGGAAATTTGTGTTGCAAACTTTCATATTGAAATTTACTTTATAAAATAAACCGTATCAAAATTTATATGAGTAATATATGTTTTTGTAGTTTGTAATATATGAATAAGAACTTGAAGTGAACGTGGTCAGCGACCAGTGTGACATTTGGAAGGCACGAAGAGTGATGGGCCTCCAATCTATACATCGCACAAATACAAATAATGACCATCCTTTACTTGTCAAATCGCAAGAAATGTTGTTGTGTGTCACTCTTTTTGGGGATTTCATGTTTTCACCTTGTTAATTCAAACAAAAACTTGTAGTTGTTCCTTTTGGTCTATATTCTTCCTAATTCTCTCCGCTCAGCCTCCCATGACAACTGCATTGCTAAGAAAGGTAAAAATTCCATCTCCCTCCTCTCTTTGTATTGCATGTAATATTTTTTATATTTTATGAGAATGTGGAGTTGGCGTTTGACAAATCGCATGGTAGAAACTGGTGGAGGTGGATGGAGGGTTGAGATTGGAATGTTTTTTTTAGAGTGAAGAGTTTTGTAACAGGGATGGAGCTTTTACAATGGATTGGTTTAGTAGCTGAGGTTGCAAAACATCATCTTGAACAGAATCTCATCTCAGATATGGACTCATTCCATAGGTAACTGCACATACTTTTTTCATCCTTATGGGTATTGGGTTCTTTATTTTATAGTCATATTGCATATTTTATTTTTGGTGGAATAGTAAATATTGGGTGGGGATGTAGTTGGGCCGAATATGAATGACTTCATTCTTGCTGCTAAAATAGACCAGATTAACATATCAGACCTTATCCCTAGCAAAATGGTTTGGACTTAGTCTTTTGCTTCAAAATATGGTTTTGGTGCGCTGCAATTTTGATGGAAAAATGGCTGAATTCAATCTTTAATTTCACAATTTTCCAAACTAATGATAAAAATAAGATTCTAGTATTGATAAAAATAAGATTCCAGTATTTCAATCCATTGACAAACTTACTTTCTTTTAAGGAAAAATTTAATCTTTCTCTCAAATTTTTTTGGGGCTAATTTCTATGGACATTATCAAACACCTTCAATCTAATTTTTGTGAAAAATTTTTTTAGCAATTGAAATGTTTTCCTAGCTATATATTCTCACATCCATGTACACTATTTATTTTATGGGTGAAGATAGGGTTATATTTAATGCCCACTCTGGAATAGATTAAGTGTCAAGACAATGAAGCCTTGGATGTTAAGGTTTTTTTAGTTTAATTGAATTCTGTGATGAAAAATTATAATCTATAACCATTTAAAACTATTGTTGACTTGTTACATTTGGTGTGGGCATTACACTATTAACTAAGTTGAAAATTCGGAGATTATGATTCATTGTTGGGATGAGGGATCTGATACAACCTATAGGAAGTTGGGGAATTTAGATAGTTCACCCGCCAAGTTGAATGAGGAGTAGGAGATAAATATCATGCTTGATATAGATTTTGGTATTTATATAAAAATCATGAAATTCAAGACTAAAAAAAAATGTCACAAAAGGTGATAAATGTCACATGTAAGGTGATATTAATTAAAAAATCGTCACAAATTTTTTTCTTGAAAGGGTAGGGGTGACCGTCAAATTTAACCCCTACCTATACGTATCTTTCCATCCTTAAAGTGTGGCCTTAGATACACATATACACGTGTGAGATTAATTTTCCCCATGGCTAGAGTTTCCGGGGTTATATCAATGTTATTTATTTCTAATGTTTCTACATATGCCTCCTTATTTAGCCATACATATGTCTTACACAAGATATGTATATCTACGTCTACTTTTCAACATCAAACTGGAGCTTCCATGCATCGTGCATTCTGTTTACTGAATCTTTAAAATAACGTGTTGTAAAAGAAAAGGGTAACTTACACCAAGGGATCTTTTCACTCATCTTCATGAAAAAACCTCCCAGGCATCAAGTGTTGGTACACACTGCGAACTATGTTTTCCATTTAGTACTATAGGTAGCTCGCGTGGTATTCACCACTATGTTTCAAACACCTGGCCCTCCTTGTAGGTGGTAGAGATTGAACCATGGCATGTATATTTTGAAATTTTTTTACGCGGGTGATTTATTTTCCAAGGGATACTTGCCAAACTTTCTTCCTTGGTCCATCGGGTATACCTATCTCATGAATACAATCAAAAGAAAAATAGCACCCTAGAATATTTTATCACCTTTATCGCTTGGACATGTGCTTCCACTACTAGGCTCTCGTAATATAGCCTACGATGTTATAGTATGTCTTTCTTGTCATTTTATGCGTTATATGGAGCCAACGCCGATTAACTTCTATCCACCTCTCTCGAGGTGCCTAACTTACAACTTGTGAGTTGTGCCACAACCCTTGTAGCGAGATCCTCTATATTGGTAAAATTGAATGCTTATCCTCCCTTTTTGTACTTGAACGTGGTGGCCATCACATCAAATCCATCATCGTCGATAGGTCACTCATAATCTCCGAGATTGATTCACGCAACCCTTTGACTTTTCCAACCGGTTTAGCAATAATCGCATCCTCCTTCCCATGAAATAGAAGAAGTATTCATACACGCACGACATTAGCCACTAGTATAACTAGTCGGGCTTTCCAAAATATGACAATTCATCGAGTTACATGACCCAAAACTCTCAACAATTTCTTCACCGAATCATCCAAAACCCTATTTCCATATGTCGTCCTCTTGTTTGTCTTTCGGATGGTCTTTGCGATGATATCGACTATTTTTCTTGGTCCTATGATTGAAATCACTAATTTTGCATTGTGTTATCTTTTATGCCCATGGTCTCCCTTTAATCACCCCCTTTGGGTACTACATCTCTACCAACCATTCTTCTGCCGCTTTGTCAACCTCCTTCTCAATAATGGGGCTCTCCTTGGTGTCATTTCTCTTTCCAACTTACATGTAAGCTTTGTAACTTCAACGATATCACTTCTCTTTCCCCGTACACCTCAAATTTAGACCAAACACTTTTCTTATGTGTAACCCTAGCTATGAATCTACCTTTACGATACCCTATCTAGGTGAACCCTTCTTCCTCACACTTCTGACAACTCAAACACACCTACGCAGAGCCCTGTCACTATCGTGTGTGAGTTCACCTAGTTCACTAGTCAAAAGCTTATTCTCCACACTAAGCACTTTTCGCTCTTCTTCACACTTCACAATTTAAAATCTCAAAGGATGTAAGGTAATAATAACGTTACACACACATAATTTATATCTCTTTTAAAAAAATCACATTAATTTCTCCTAACTACCATCGTATGTGGCATTAATTCCACCTCTGCACTTTTTTGCGCATTGCACCTGTATTCCACGCCTAACGTTTCCACACCTCAGTTATAACCTTCTGGTGTGCACACTATTTCTTGGGCACATATTTCCTTACGTGCACTTCCCTGGGCCTAAGTTCCTATCCAATGTGCCTCATACCAAGTAGTCTCCAATGATGCAGCCTACCTCGCACTATAAAGAGCATCCATTCCTTTACACGTGGTCTTTAATACAAGAAATTTCCTTGAAATTTCTTCTCAAGCCTATCTCTACTCTGAGCACCTGTAATTTTATTTTTACCATGCATTGCAATTTGAAACAAGGCACCAATAGATCCTTCTTGATCCACCCACACTAAAAGTATGTGCGGTCCTATGCACATGAATTCAATATATTAAGTAACTTCAAAGCACGTAAATGCACTTATTACACAAAACATTGAACTAAATTGACAAATCATAACAACGATGAAAGGAAACACATATAAAGGAAATGCATTAAAGGAAATCTAATCTAATGGCAATATTGCCTTATTACAAACACCAAGAAGACTTATTTATAGTAGGGCTTCAGCCTACTCCCATTGAAGTAACCGGGCAACCATGTCCCATCCAAAGCACCTCTAACTAGAAAGTTCTTGAATCAAGTATGTAAGTCACAATATACGGTCCCAACCAATGCACTTTGAGCTTTCCAGGGTGGCGCAAGAACTTGGAGTCATAAAGAAGAACCATTTGTCCAACTTCAAGCTTCTTATCCTTAATATGCCTATCATGCCATGCCTTTTTCCAAGCATTTTATGTCTTTTGAATCCATTGTGCTATAGTGCACCTCTCATCTAGCTACATTAGTTTATCAATATGTTCTTCAAGTGCTTTCTCATTAGCCAAATGTCCCGCACGCACTATGCAGAGAGAGTAACATGAATTCAACTGGTATAACAACCTCTACACTAAGAACCAACTGAAAGTGTGTGGCCTTATTCAATCTCTTATAAGTTATCTTGTATGCCCAAAGTACATCAGAGACTTTATCATCCCAATCCTTCCTTCCAACATCAAAATTTTAGTCAATGTATGTCCCAATATATTGTTAAAAGCCTCAACATTTCCATTTTCTTGAGGGTGATAGGGTGTTATTTTATGGTGTGTCACCATAAATTTTGTCAATAGTATCCTGATGGTCTCATTAAGGAAATGAGTACCCCTATCACTTGTCAAACTCAATGGACATCCATACCTGCTGATAATGTTCTCCCATAGAAACCTTACTTCCGTAGCTGTTGTGCAACCCTTTGTAGGTATTTCTTCCACCCACCTTGTAAGATAATATGTACAAGTTATAATATAACGTGATCCAGTCCATGTGCTCGGGTGGGGAAATAGGACCCACAAAGTCAATTGCCCACTTTTCAAAAGTTCGAGCTCACAATAGGTCTTAAAGGAATTTCATCTCCATGCCTAGGCTTTCCAAGGTGTTGACAATGATCACATGCCTTACAATATTCTTTACACTCCTTATACAGTGTTTCCCACCATAGGCCATCTAATAAAATCTTGCGCATAGTAGCATTTTTGCATAATGTCCACCTGCAATCCCACCATGATCTTCCTCCATAATAGCTTCACACTCATGCTCAAGCACACACCGATGTAAAACTTCATCCCGACCTAGTTTGTATAAGTCTCCACTAATCAACATATAAGGCATAATGCGTATGGCAAGTTGTTTCTTCTCTAAACTCTTCATCCCTTCTAGGTGCCACACCAGTTCACAAAAATAAAGAAATTTCCTCTAAGTTAGAGGGCATGTGGTTCAACTCGCACAATTGTGCATTAAGCATTGTGTCCTCAATGATCTGCACATCCTCACCGAATTAATCCTTGATAAATGATCTAGTCCAAAATTGCTCTTTCCTAGCTTAACCACCACTGTAAATTCAAATTCCTGAAACAACATAATCCAACGGCATATGTGCCCCTGCAAAATGGGATTTTTCACCAAGTACTTAAGTTTCATGTGATCTATATAGAATATAAATGGGGTAACCAGTAAGTACTGTCAAAACTTATGCAACACATAGATCATGGATAAGGCCTCACGCTCTATAGTTGTATAATTTTGTTCCATTGGGATCAACTTCCTGCTTGCAAAACAAATAGGATGATCAATAATACCTTCTCTCGGGTTGGGATAACACTACTCCAATGACCATTCCAGAAGTGTCAACATGTACATGAAAAGGTTTGGTCCTTGAAGGAAAGCATAAAATAGGAATTGTAGTAAGCCTTTCCTTCAGTGTCTCAAATGCGCATTGTTACACTTCACCCCAATGGAACTTTCCCTTAATCTTCAATAATTCCTCTAAGGGCATGGAAATCTTAGTATAACCTTTGATAAAACTTCTTGTAGTACCATGTGTGCCCCAGAACCTGCACACTTCACTCTAGTTAGTAGGTTCCTTTAGGCCCAAAATAACAGTAACCTTAGAAGGATCTACCAACAAGCCTTCCTTATGGATTAAATGTCCCAACAAAGTTCCAAAAGGCATAGCAAAAACACAATTCTTAATGTTTAAGGATATGTTCAACTGTCAAACACCTCTAAAATATAAGCCTTAATTTTCACAATGATCTTTCACTAGCCCATAAACTATCCAATCATCCAAGTAAACCTATAAGAAATTATGAATAAAGTCCTAGAATGCTTGCACAACAATGTGCAAAAAGACTACAGGTGCGTTCTTCAATCTAAAGGGCATAACTGTGTATGCAAAACTTCCCCACTCAGTGGTGAAATTTTTCTTCTCTTGATCCTCCTTAGCAATTCTCACCTAATGATACCTAAAAATCCATCAGTGAAGGAGTAGATTTCATGCCTGCAACGCCTTCCAAAATCTCCTCTGTAAATGGTGTGGGAAAGGGATCTATTACAAATTTAACATTCAACTCCCTTTAATCCACAAAAATTCTTATTCTTCCATCTTTCTTTATGCTTATCACCATAGGGCTAACCCACTCTGACTCCTCGATGGGATTAAAGATCCCAGATTCCAACATTTTATCAATTTCATCCTTAACCTTGATGTACATATTAGGATTCATCTGTAAGATCTCTTCCTAACCGAGCATGCACCTTCCTTTAACTTTATCTACATCTTACCCAATGAGTGATGTACACCTTTTAACTCATTATAGCCTCTAGGAAATAATTCCTGGAAGTCACGCAGTAGCTCAATTATCTTTGCAACCTCAAGTCGGACTCAGAATCGGT
This sequence comes from Taxus wallichiana var. yunnanensis, assembly GCA_018340775.1. NCBI lineage: Eukaryota > Viridiplantae > Streptophyta > Pinopsida > Cupressales > Taxaceae > Taxus > Taxus wallichiana. The sequence goes on along the minus strand of CM031238.1, from coordinate 247,457,501 downwards.
GATGATGGCCTCCTTTGGTTCTAAATATGTTCCAATGTTGACCTTATTAATTTTCATAGGCTCATGATACATGCACGCCTTCTCATCTGCATTGTCTAAGACCTCACACATACCCTAGTATGCTCAACATCTAGATTCTCCACTTCTTCATCATCAATTACGTAGACCATCTTACCTTTTTCTTTTTCTAGTCAGTGTGCGCGCCCAAGTGTTATGCATTTGTTTATTCTTCTTCAAAGTGCACCTACATATCTATCTCACATAGTAACCCTTGAATAAGTTTCTCAACCTTTGAATTATATCCTAGTGTCAAGCACTTCATAACACATAACACCTCATTCAATAGAGGTTTAGTGGAAAAATAGTCAAAGGTTTGAATCAGACAAGTAGTTAATTCTTGCCAATTTCTTGCCTCTCTATTCAACTTTGCATAAACATACCATGCACGTGCGTAACCTCGCAAGGTGAAGTAGAACTTGTGCATCCATAGTGAAGGTGGTAAGGCCTCGCCCTTATGTCCAGAGTCTCTCACACTACTGAACATGGTGTTGAGCATCCTTCCCATGAAATTCACATGTCTTGGTAGGTGCATTGCTTCAAAGAAATCTAGAAGAGAAGGATATTCTCACTTCTCGCCACTTTAAAATACCATCTCTTGTGTACCATCCACCAATGCACAACTCTCCCACATAGGGTATATACCAACATATTCCTTCTTTCCACTTGGTTTTTCCAATGTATTTCCATAACACATAGGAATACTTGAGGATTTCTTCGCCGAGTGTACCTTGGTATTTGGCTACTACCTAAACATATAACAAAATGCAGCCTCTTGCTTAAGCTCGTGACTGCACTCTTTATCTCATGCCCAATCATTTCATAAGTGCCATATGCCCAATTATCACATATAAAACTTGTGGTATCACTCATAGACTGTGCATCATCCCATTTAATAATTCTTTCCTTTGATGGCTCAAGTACCTCAGGATATCTAATGGTGTGCACATAAATTATGTTCAAATCCTCTTCACTCAAGGGTTTCACATAAGGTTCAACTTTTCCATCCACCAAAGGAATTATGACACGATCTTACTTGTTCTAAAAAATATATATCTTTTATTAAAAGCAGATCAACATTATTCGCATAACACCAACGGTGCTCAAGCAATACTAGAAAATTGTCTACTTCTACAAGCACTAAGACCTCAAAGTCCCCAAGTAAACTTGGCCCCTTGTATAGTAATAGTAGCATATTTCAAAACTCTAATGGGCGTGGATTTAGTCCTATTTTCCATAAACAACACATTTAAAGATGGTTGTAATGGTGGCCTCCCCATCGATTCCACGCATCCAAAGTGAGTACATTCACTTTTGTACCTATATCAATCAAAATGTTACTTAACAACCATCCATCAACAACTACATTCAGAGTGATCTCTTTGTCATAATCCAAACTGTGAGGAGGTAAGTTAACATGTAAAATATGTCTCTCACACTCAACTCCAACGCATGACATTTTCCCCTTATCCATTCCCCCAATAAAGGAATGATGTTCTCTTGTCACAGCATCTTACAAACCTCCTTCAAGTCATCAACATCCTTCTAAGGAAGCTCAATTACATTTACTTGCTCCATCTTCCGTGACTACTATTTTAAGTGTTGTATCTCACCCCGTAGGTTTCTAATAACCTCCATGGTTTCTTGAAATAATTCATTTTGATGAGTAGGGTCTGGATACTTTGCATATAATACCTCCTCTTTTATAATAATAGACTTCTACTTTGGAAATTCCTTCGTGTGTGCAGCCTCAACACGTGTAGTGACTAACAGAGGTACAATCTCAGGATCAGGCGCTAACTTTGACATCCATTGATCTTCCACAACGTGTTGTACTCTAACCATTCCCATGCCCTTATCCTTATTGTGCTTCTTTCTCAGATGTTTATACAAGTCTGGGCATTCTTCATAATTTTGGTTCTTTTCTGCAAAAAGAACAAATAATAATTAGAGGGCATTCGTGCCTATAATGATTAGGGGACCCATACGTATAACTTGTTCCTTGTGCAAATTCACTTCTTCCACTGTTCGTGAACTTGGTCTCTGAATCCTCCATGGTATCATTCACCTCTACCTCGACCTCCATCAAAACACCCTTTGTTGTGATTGTGATAATGATGCTCACCTTTTTCCTTAGAATTATTTGCAACACTAGTCTGTCATACACTAATATCAATGACATCATGAATTTGTTCAATCAACCTACAATTATCAATATCATGAGTGGTAGACCTACAAATCTTGCAATAACATGACATGTTCTTCCTTATCGCATGTTGCAACATTGGGAACCTACTTTAATAATGACCCAAGTGACAGATCTCATAGTCCATAAACATGACACACACCAACTTACGAGGAAAAATATCCTTATTATGTCCTTCTACCTCAAAATCCATGCACCAAATATCACTATGTGTGTCTCATGAGCTAAATTAGCCAACAACTTTTACAATTGTTTAGCCATAATTGCAATCCAAGTCTCTAAAAATGGGCTAACACTGGTGTCTACACTCTCAACTACCTCAGTGTGCAGAGCTTCCTCAAGTGCCTAACGTGGATATGTATAAGTCTTGTGTGAGAGTGCCTTCTGAAGGGTGTGATCAAACCTACAATGAACCATTGAGCATGATGACTCGAGTGAATATTATAAGATAAATTAGATAGAAGAGTTATGAATTGTGCATCATAATCCCTAACACTTTTTTCCATGCCCTGTTTGATGTCCTTCAATGCGTTGATTCTCTTCTTCTCAAACTCAAGTATGTGGAACTCTACAAATAAAGTGTCCACGCAAAGTGACATAGTCTACAAAATTCTAGTTGAGATCATATTTCTTGTACCAACTATGCACGTTCCTTGCAAAGTAGTTGAAAACGACTTGTCTTATGCTCTAGAGCTTTAATCCCCTTAGCACGTCATAGTATCTCACACATATACACATGCTTAGCTACATATTTAATTCCTTTGTATTTTGGGAGACAAAGAGCCACCTCAAAATATAATTTTTGGGATTGGTGCGATCGTGCCCACCATATTCAGAACCTATATTGCCTCATTTGTTTCCTCTGTCTCCAAAACCACTAGTTCCACTAGATCCCAAGCCACATGATCCTCCCGATCCCCCTCCTATAGCAGGAAATGGACTAGAAGATGCATTGCCTTGTGTCCCAACATTTGTTCTAAACTAAACTCCCATGATATGATAAGTTCTACTACTTCCAAAAGTAATACCGGTGTTACGCACGTCCACATTTTTTGATGATGATGCGACATAAAATATACCTCTAACCGGACCTCCAAATAACACAGATGATGATTACACCTGACATATATGAATAAATTACCTAATTAACTCCTAAAATTGACTACAAAATAAATATATCTTTCGTTACTATATTGCCCCTCCTATATTTCTTACTAATGAATGTTGTAGAAACTAGAAAACCAAGTGCAAGGGCTAGGTCACCATGAGGGATCAAATGTGTGCCCGCATTCCTTGCAGATTTCCACCACTATGTTCTCATATGAGGTCGAAGAGGTTTCTTTTCCATGCTTACCCAAATGGGGGAGTTCTATATGCTCCAGCTCCACGTCCTCTACAAGAGCTCCAAATCCTCATGAGCCATATCTCTCCACAACACCATTCGTTTCACAAGTTCACCTTGCTTCTCTAAATCCCTCTCATGTGCATCATTAAAATTAGCCCACATTTCTTCTCTCTACCTTTCTGCCACTATGTATGCCATCTTTCACCACACCTCCTCCCGCCCCCACGTGTGGTGGGGTTTTAGTTAGCCATAGGATGTTGTTCCAAATCTAGGGTCACGATCAAAATCTTAATCGCTAAAGGGATACCACGCAAATAAGATCCTCTAGGTTTGTGTAAGAACTGGAACTCAGCAACCTCGGACAAGAATAAGTAGAGAGGCGCATATTCCAAAATATAGCTATTCAGAACACCACTCCACCAATGGTCTATAATGCATGTCTAAGTCAGATCAGCATCATGCAAAGCCTGGAATTCTTCATGCATCCAAACAAGTGTTTAAAACCTCCAATTTCTCTTGATGCATAAACAACCAGCCACTCATACAACTCTATAGGAAAATGCGAAGAACATCTCATATAACTCATGATACATATTTTGTTCAACCCACGTGCATGCATTAAATTTAGGTCTAGTGCTAAATCTGTGAGCATACTCTTCCTCTAAATTGTCTAACCACTCTTCAATATTGGTCAAAGTCAACTAAAGTACATCTTCATCATGCAACATCTTGGAAACAACTAGAAAAGAGGTCCGCAACAAAACAAAAATGTAGTCTTTTTATTTCACCAACAGCCCAATACGTGTTGGCACATCACCAGAAAAAACCGAACACTCACCCAAAGCGCACAAGGGTACTAGGTCCCTCTTTTATGGAAGTTTGTTCAAGGAGTTAGCATGATGATACAAATATTCCAGATCCATAATAGATAATCAAGTATATTACATAACATAAACTACATCTAGATCTTAACCATATGCAAGATTAACTCATACAAGAATCAAGATTAAGTTCACCATACAAGAACCAGTAACAAATATATCAATAACCAATATCCAACCACAACGATCCATTATATTTATTGTTGTAAAACACATAAGCTTCATACATAATAATGTCACATAAGTCATGTGCGCCCATAAATCAACAACATATCTTTAACAAAACATGGATCCCTAAATCATGAAAATCAATACATATAGGTAGTGGGGATTTTCCCTTCCCATGCACCCTTAAAATAGGCTACATGCTAAGAATAGCCATGCACTCGCTTAAAAATAATTACAAAATCATACAAGATTTCCTAATAATAGACCTTATATAGATAACTCTAGTTCACATCCTATTATTAGCCCAAAACTATGCATAATGCTTGATCTCCCACTTGTCTAAAATAGCCTTTGTGTGCTCTTCAAGTCTTTATATTGGTGTTTGGTCTATACTCGTGTCTATATTTAGCCTCATACTGAAAATGGCTAAGTCTTGATTCCAAACTTTCTCACGTGCGCATCCTATTCCACTATCCTTGTATGATGCAGTACCTACGCGCCCTTCATCCGCGCGCCCAATCCTTATGTGCCTTCAATACTTAGGCTACATTTCATCAGCCCAACATTACCCCACACTTGTTTCATTGTCATCCCCAACAATGGGTAATCATAACTTATCTCTCCATGATAAATAATAAGGAATGAAAGAATAATTGTACAAAAGAATGAAAGAATACTTGGACACCCTACACCTCTACACAGGTAGGATCAATTCTTGATATTCTTCTTTAACCTATATCTCTAACTCATTCTAGTCACTCAACACTTTAGTTTTTTCATGGATGTCTGCTAGTAATCCATCCATCTCATATAAATTCATGTTCTCTCCTTCATTCTCGCAACACCCGAGAACATTCACGGGCTCGAGATCATCCCTTCCATAACATCCATATGTCGTGTGATGAGTTTTCCAAAATGCACTCCCCTTATGGAGGATATTTTTATCACTCAAGAACAAAACCTTAGTTTCTAGAAGGTGTTTTCAACTCACGAAATTTGGCCCCATCCTCATGAGATACTCACCCCTGGTAAACAATAGTCTATTTATGATAGTCCCCATTCCGAGAGGTACTTCTCAACATTTGTAAATCTCCACCTATCACTATGTGGTGACCATCTCTCTGGAGCTTGCCTCATAGGAATGGTAAGGACAAATTCATGCTTACGGAGGATTGATAGTTGAATTGTGACTCAGGTGGAAGGGAAACCCTCTTGGTTTCCAATTTTGGTCTCAAAGTGCATTTTGGTCTAGTGTGTTTCTCATCTCATCGGATGGGTTGATTAAAATATGGAAGCATTCTTCATTCAATCTCCTACCTTCACCCATCTCAGGGTCAAAAGGTTTTCGGTCTCACATTTCATTAGTCACTATGTTTCCCAGGTGGAAGGATCATCATGGTTGCATTGTGTGGGAAATTGTTTCAAGTTCTCATCAAGTGCAAGAGGGTCAGAAAGGCATGGCAGTGTTTCATGGATTGGAAGGATTGGTTCAAGTGAAAGAGGGAATTCTTCATTGATCTTAGTGGTCCATTCATCAAGTTCTTCTCACTTCTTCTCTTAATGTACCTTACAGGGCTATAGAAATTCATCATTCTAGGAGTCTTCTACAGTGTAGAAGAGGTCAAGGATCAGGAGTTCATCCTTTGCATTAGAACATTTCACCGGTTTATCACAAGAGTGGATCTTCTTTATGAACGGAGCTTCTTTAACCTTCTTCATTCAAGTTTGGAGCTTCTCTTCTCTCTCTTCAATATTTCTCTCTCTTCATTCTTTATTCATTCTTTCTCTCTTCTTTTCTCTCTCCACTTTCTAATTCTCCATTGTAAATGTACTTTATGACTATTTCATCCTATTCACTTAAGTTCAACTATTTGATTTAATGTAAATTGAATTAAATCAATATTTCATAGTAAATACTATAGTGTATGATATACAAATTCTAATGTATAGTAAAGACACAAACAATGAAGCATGCACAATATGAAACCCTAAGCATGAAGTAGAGATAAAGGGACTTAGTTGATTTTCGAGCATGTTGGAATTGATATGGGAAGGTGAACTACTAGAACAAAATGTGAACATCATTTTTAATGGTGACTGGAGGTTCTCGAGACCTAGAAATGTGTCAAACAAGAGCACCCATGGAAGGATAGGACAACTTGGCACAAATGTCCGTTTGGGCACTAGTGTGCGTGTAGGTACTAAGGATTTGGTCTCTTCATGGAGGAGGAACTTCGTTGTTAGTCTCTATTTTTCACTCTAATTTCACTCCTTGATCATCAAATGTACATGTAACCTACAAAAATAGATAAATAGCTGCCCATACCCATAAATCACATCAAATATAATAAAAATGCAGAATGTGGAGTTAGACTAACCCCAATGATGCCACTGAAGAGTGATCTTATGATCGAGAACTACACTACATCTCGGACTCCTTGTAGTTTTGTGTGAATGTGTGTGTAATGATGCCCTCATATGCCCTTGTGCAAGTTTCACAATGATATCGGACTAAAGATATATAGAAAGTGTTTATCCTATGTTGTGTATGTAGAAGTGATTGACCCTTTTTACCTTGAGTGAGTGTGTTAGGTGGATGCCTTTGATTCTCTTTATGCCTTTGGATGCAAGATTATGTGATATTAGATAATGCTTAGTGTTTGGTCCCTTATTGTGACTAAAATATGTATATATATATATATGTATATATATATATATATATATATATATATATATATATATTATGATTCCTTCTTTTAATTTTGTAATTGACAATAGGAAGGTCGACCCAAAGTATAAAAGATGCCTAAGATGTAAAAGAGACACACGAGATTAAGAAAAGGAGAGAAAGGGTCGGGAGCACCCGGGAGTGATAAGAGCACTTGGGTGCTAATTTACAAGATCATAAAATATACATTAGTCAAATACCGACAATTTTTTAGGGTGTGTAAGGTCAATAAAAGTATAAGAGACAAATAAAAAGACCCAAAAGAAATTGTCAATTACTAGTTTTCTTGCTTAGGAATCATGTATATATTAGTATGATCTAGGACCTAGAAATATACCCAAGTGCATAAATTTTGTGTCTACATTTCCCCCACTTTATTTTGTTGAGTGAATACTTGATAGCATAAAGTAGATAGAAGATGCCAACCTTGTAATCCTATAGAGAATATTATAGCCGATAGCATGTCGAGTGGACAAGTGAAGCGTGGAGACTAGGAAGGGAGGTCAATTGACCCTAAGGGTAAAAGCATATGTGTGACTTCTACTTATTGTAGTGAGCTTGTACTCACCGATGTGGGCTTCTTCTTGATGCGTATTATGGACAGGACCTAATATGTAAGGGAGTATGAAGTAGAAAGTTGTCTTGATTTGCTAAATTTGTTGTTGATGGTGAGCTTTTTGCCGATCTCATGCCAAGAGAAGATTGTTGGGGAGAGAGGTCTAAATTTTTCCATGGGGATTCATTAGCTAAGTAATATCCTAGCACATGAGTTCATATTGAGGTAATTAGCATTAATAAAAGTAAATTCAATATACCGATAGACATGAGGGGTGAAAAGGTTTAATTTATTAATATTGGGGGTAGGTTAGAGAGGTGGGCCAAAGGAAATAGAGGTTTAATTTTAATATAAAACTAAAACATTTGAACCCTAGTTTTTAAAACTAAATACCTTAAAATTGTAATTTAAGGAGTGTGGTCATAAAGCTAAATTATAATCAGTTTTGAATAAAGAAATCTCAATTAAGAGATTCTTATAAGATGGTAGAAAACTAGGATTGAGTATGTTTTCAACACAAGTGATATTATTCACCATCTTAATTATTTGAATAGTTATTGATAAATGATTAAAGCTCAACATATATAAGGTAATTGGTAATAGGTTTTGAATGGCTTCAAACTATCTTTCGAGACAAAATGCATATTAAAAAAATGAGAGAGAAATATGATGTATTTTCTGTTTAATATATTAGGGTAGAAATAAAAAGGGTAAAATAAAATTTTCATGGAAAAATGGGTAAGGAACATGGAAAAAAATAGGAGGTATTTTCATTCTAATAACATAATGGGAGGGGGTATTATCAATTGAATAATTAGAGGTAAAAATTAAAATTAAGGGTATTCTTTAATACCCTTCGAATGGACGTGTTATACCATTGCTTTTACTAAATGAACCCCCATGATTTTCTCTCCTTCAATGATGATTCTGAATAAGCACCACTGCAGATGGTACGTCCCGATTAGTTTTGTTTATTCCGTTTGTTCTCCGAGAGCAGTGAACTTTCCTCTAGTTACAAAATCCAGTCTATTAGTCTTCAACACATTTATCCAAAGAGTAGTAGACACTTGCCTCCGATTTATAAAATTTGGTCTCTCGGACTACTACGAGACTCGTGTTATCTTGATAAATTTCTTATTTCTTCCCGATTAATTATTTCCCATGGGAGGAAATAAGCGTCGAGACACTAATGTCTCTGCTCTGGGCACTGGCGTCCGCTCTGTGTGTGAGCTCCAAGTCTGATTTTGGACCGTTTTGTAGTTGTATGCATGAGTTTATTTCGTGACTATGTTGATCGTACTTTAGCTTTGAGCTATTGTAGGGGTGATTTGTTCACATAATAGATGCTCCCCCTTTGGGGTGCATGTGGAAAGTGTAGGAGAATATGGTCCAAATGAGATAACCTAAGATTGATATGCATATATTAATGAGGATACCAACAGGGGGTAGGGGATGTGCATGGTATAAACCAAGGCACATGCAAACAAAGTAGGCTTAGAAAATGTTAGTAGTAAAAGTAGCTAGCATGCAAAATAAGACAATGTAACAAGTAACTAAGAAAACAAGATAGACCATAAAAAGAGGGTTTCATACATGGGACATCGCTCATAATGTCGTAAGACAATCGGGGCGAAGTGGCCAAAAGCATACAAGGAATAAACAAGACATAGGGCATATCCTGAAAATAATAACAAGAAAAGAGTGACAGATAGGCATGGTTGTATAGATCTTGCAAAGAAAATGCTACACATGAAACACTCGGTAACATGTTAGAAAGATAAAGAGTATGTCAAAGTGTGTATATATTAGTGAAAAATAAGTCCTAGTAAGAAAAGGTAGTGAATGATGAAACAATAAAACTTGTAATGTATGAGAGTAGTAAAGGTAGATTCCATCAAGATCATTGGCCACTTGTGCAAGGATTCAATGTCAAACATCATGCATCATGTAAGGAGCTATAAGATATTTTCATTCACTTCCTGATACCAATTGAACGTGCATGTGTATATGATAAATATAATGACATATTAAGTATCTGTCTAGCATAGTAAGAAAAGTGCAAGATGTAAGTAGTATAAGCTAGCAAGAATAAATGCAACCAAGATATGAAAATGTTGTATGAGTGTGATGGTATGGTATGCAAGATGTGAATATGGAAGGAGCTATGTTTCCCTCAGTGGATGTGTATGAAATGAGGTTCATTTATAAATACCCCTTAGTAGTCAAGAATGAACCATAGAATAAGAGTGCATCATCGGGAAATGAGTGTGTCATGTGAGAATATATGCTAGAAAAGATGTATCATGAAGCAAAGGGCATGAAGTGTGTACATTTTTTGGTTCATGGATGAAGTATGCCCTCAATAGTCAAGTGTGAACCGTAACACAAGAGTGTGGTCATCGGGAAATGACAAGATACAATGTGTGTACCAAAGGTGTAGGAGTACTGATAAAGATTAGACATAAAGCACATAGTGTGAAGTGTAGTAGTAGACACTAGAGATAACTAATAGTGAAGGGGGAGAAAGTATGATGCCCCCAAGTGTGTCAATGATGGAGATCTATGTGACGATGTAAGAGAGATATTGTGATGGTGACGGAGTTTGAAATGTATCATAAGAAAGTATTTTTTTCACAATGAGAGGTAGAAGCAAAGAGTAGGACCAGGGTTGGATTTTGGGTTGACAGGAGGAAGTTTAAAGAGGTTAGATATCATAGGGTGAATTGGTTGGTCTTTCTTGGTTGGTGGTTTCTTATTTGGAATTGGTAACATTGTAGAGGACTTGATAGGAAGAGGTGATAAGGAATGGATTTTAAAAGGTGGTTGCTTAGTTAGAATTGGTAACGATGTAGAGGATTTTATATGAGGAGGTGATGGGGTACATATTTTTAAAGGTGGTTACTTAGTTGGATTCAAGTAATGTTGTATAGGAATTGATAGGAGGAGGTGATGGGGTACTAATTTTTAAAAGTGTTTTCTTAGTTGGATTTGGTAATGTTGTAGAAGACTTGATAGGAGGAGGATACACAACACAATATGTATGGTTTGCATAAGATTTGGTACCTTGTTTGTCATGGTTTGGTAAAGGATCATTGAATATTTTAGCTTTTGATTATCATTGACCGGTTTGGAAGTAGATGGTGCATGAAGCTCGATGGAGTTGTTATCAATAAGATCTTGAATTAGATGTCTAAGTTTAAATCAATGATCAGTGGGATGCCCAATGCATTGATGGTAATCACAGTGTGTATTTTCATCGTAGTTTCAGCCATGTGGGCGAGAAGGATCTAGATTGAGCGGTGGTGGAAAGATAATAATACTTTCAAAAACACGTGGTAATAAGAGTCGAGGAGCATAAGGTAGCTTAGTAAATGTACATCTTGAAGCTTGCACTTGAAGTGTGGTAGATGGAGAAACATCATTGATAGTGGCCTTATCTTTAGTGGGATTAGGAGATGGCTTGAATGCAAATTTATCTTGAAACCTATTAGAAGAGGATGAAGCGGTATTATGATATTTCAATTTTCCCATGGATAATAATTTTCCTTCATGTAATTTGAGTGTATGGCATGATTGATCAAATGAGGGACAGGTCTCAAAGATGAAACTCTCTTAAAGTGGAGGTAGGATACTTTGAACAAAGAGATCTTGTAATTTAGAATCAATGAGCACATTGGTCATCTTGGCAAGGTTGTTCTTAAATCGTAAAACATAATCTACGAGATGCTCATTGGATACTTGTTTGATTTGAGCTAATTGTGTGTAAGATATTTTAGTACTGATATTGATAGAAAAATGTACAAGGAAAACATCGGCTAAGTATGTAAAAGAGGTTACTGAGTGAATAGGTAGATCATAAAACCATCGCATAACGTAATCTTGCAAACATCAAGGAAACAATTTAGTCAAAAAAGTAAATTCATCCGCATAGTCAAGACATACCACATGAAAATATTGAAGATGCTCTTGAGGGTCGCTATGGAGATTGAATGTGTGAATCTTAGGTGCAATGAAGTTAGGAGGAAGTGGATAAGAGGATATGGTGGGTGTGAAAGGGCTATGAAGGAGAAGTGAGGAATCTAGAGATGGAGAGGAATCAAGTAGCTTCTTCTATTTGGCAGATTTGGAATTGTAGATTCTAGTATAAAGAAGTTAAATATTGGGTGTCTAAAGAGGAGACATGTAGTGTATATGAGAAGTAATAGGTGGGGTGAAATGATTGGTAGGAATAGGAATGGAAACATGAACGATGGAGGTGGGTGGAAGGGTAGAATGAGGAGGTTGTTTTGTAAGAGGAAAAAAGTAGCATTAGAAATGGGAGGGTTGAGTTGATTAGTGGCTCAAAAATAAAAAAAATCTAAGTCTTGAGGATGTTCAGAAATATGGGCTTGGAGGTCACAAAGATCTTCATCGGTAAAGGGTTCATAATTCTTAGCCATGGGAAAAGAATGAGGATAATTCTTAGAAGAAAGGTAGGGTTCGAGTAGTCAAGTTCACCAAAAGATTTAATGTAAATTAAATTAAATCTATATTTCGAGTAACTAATATAGTGTATGATATACAAATGCTAATGTATAGTAAAGACGCAAGAAATAAAGCATGTACAATATGAAACCCTAAGCAAGAAGGAGAGATAGAGGGACTTAGTTGATTTCTAAGTAGGTGGAAGTGATATGGGCGGGTGAACTACTCGGGAAGCAATTTGTGAATAATGTCATTAATGTTGACTAGAGGTTTCGAGATTTGGAAATAAGATAAATAGGAGCACCATGGAGGAAAGGAGTGCACAGGCACTAATGTATGTGTGTAGGTGCTCAGGATCTAGTCTCTTTTTGCGCAAGAGGAGCTTAGTTGTTAGTCTTTATTTATTACTTTCATTTCACTCCTCAATCGATGAATGTACATGTAACTGCAAAACATATGGCTAGTTACATGTACTAACAAACCACATCAAATATAATAAAAAAAGATGTAGAATGTGGTGTTGGAATGACCTTGGTGGTCACTTGAAGTGATCTTACGATTGAGCATTACACTACATCTCGAGACTTGTAAATGTTTGTGTAATGATGCCTACTAGATGCCCTTGTGCAAGTTGCACAATGATAACATACTAAATATAGAATGTATTAGACATATAGAATGTGTGCAATGGAATAAAATATAATTCTTGTCCTATGTTATTTATGTAAAAGTGACGCAACCCTTGTCCCTTGAGTGAGTGTGCTATGTGGATTCCTTTTATGCTCTTTGTTCCTTTAGATGCAATATTAGGTGATAGTAGATAATACTTAATGATTGGTCCCTTATTTGAGAGATATAACTATGCATATATATGATTCCCTTGTTTGAATTTTTAATTGACAACAAGAAGGTCGACCCAAAAGTATAAAAGATTCCTAATATGTAAAGAGACCCAAAAGATTAAGAAAGGGGAGAATGGGTCAAGAGCACCTAGGACAAATAGGAGTTCTGGGAAATAGTTTTTTAACTCATCGCTAGTGTTTGAGGTCATAAAAGATACATCATTGAAATAATGACAAGGATGTAGGGTGTGTAAGGTCAATAAAAATATAAGAGACAAAAAATACCTAAAAGACATTATCAATTACTAGTTTTCTTACTTATGAATCATGTATGTATATTAGTATGCTTTAGGACCTAGAAATGTGCTCAAGTGCATATATTTTGTGTCTACACTATGTAATATTTGTATTGTAAAAGTTCCCTTTCCATTAATAATAAAGTGGTTTATTTTTCACTCCTAGTGGAATGTGAATAGTCACAAGTGATAGGAATTTTGAAAGGTCATGTGGGGGTAGATGAAGAGTCTCATTATGAGAGATATAAATTGGAATGGCTTCTCTATTCCAAAGGGTTATGTTTTCTTGTTTATAGCTCACATTGTCTTACTATAAGCAAGAAACTACAATTCTTCTATCTCCTTGTCTTATGTTTTCCTCTCCATCTCAACTTTACTCCATGAGCATGGTTACTTGTGCAATATTATGCAAATGAAATGTTAATTAATTTATATAATGATTGTAGTTAGGTTCCATAAAACCCAAAAACACATCATACAATCACATTTGATTTATTGTGCATGATGTTATTGAGACCAACTAATCCCTAAATCTCATCACATCATCGTAATTAAGTTCATATGACTCAAATAGGGTAAACTACCTCTCTCCTTGAGCCAATGTGTGGATGATGTTTAGGAAGGTTTGAAACATGTATACATTAATTTAGAATAATCTAAGACTATATTCTACCATAAGGCTTAGTCCTAGAAATGTATTGTGAGAAGTTTTAGTTTTCCCATGTAGAAAGGAATTTTTTATGATGAGAATAGTTTTTAAACCTTTAGTAGAGAGGAAAAAAGAAACTAAAGTTTTTTGTGTGTAAAATTATCCTTATAGGATATCTTTGACATCCTATACAGTCATGTGCAAGACTCTATTTAGGTTGAATTGAGTGAAATCACTATTAGTTGGGAGTATACAAGTAGACCATCATAAAAATCATTATATTAGTGTGTAGTCACTAGATTGAGTGAAATCACTATTAGTGTGGGAGTATTCATGATCATAGGTCCAATATCCTATTTTCCTATTCATAATCGAGTCTTTCTTATTTTCTTCTAAAGGGAAAGTTCCCATGAGGCTTGGATTTTACTCTTCTTGAAATTGATGATGATAATTTTATAGTACACTCTCATTTACTATCTCCCTCTTACCACTTTCACCAAATTTTATTTTTGCAATGCACGAAATTATTTCAATGGTGTCTTGGCCATATATGAATTTATTTCAATGGTGTCTTGGCAAAAACACAAAAGGATATCTAAAAAGCATTTCTCTTAATGTTGATGTAGATTTGATTTTTATGAAGTATGTGGCACTTGAATCAACCTTTCTACTCCTACACTAAGGTGAGAATGAAACTAATTTTCTTAACATAAATCTTGATGAAAGTCCGAGTTTATTTCTCCATGGAAAGTAAATGAATGTGTGGAAGATTTTGCACATTTTCACCTACTCCTACCCTATTTTTTTAGTGTTATAAAGATATTGATGTGATGCAGTATTTTATCTTCCAACTCTTCAAGTTACCTCTTATTATTCTATTGAAAAATGAAGATATTATGGGGTCCTTAGATAGATCATCTTCTTTCCCAACCTTACTATTGCTAATCTATATTATAAGGCTCAAAGGATTATATACATGCCAACATGGGAACCAAAGTCACTCTCTCGCATCATCGATTGTGAGGATTTCTCGAGTGGTCCTTTTAAAGATGCATGCCCTAAGATTGTAAAGTAGGTACACATCCATGAGATGATTTTACCATATTCTAAGAAAAATTAGGGATTCAAATCCATGTTCATGGGAAAATTCACAAGTCTATATATTTGATCAATTGTCATTACATTTGGGAGTTGTGAGGTTTGTAAAGTCCAATTTTGACACATCTAACACTCTACAAATGTCACTAAAAATCCAAAAGGCCCTAAAACCTAAACAATGACTATATTATTTACCAAAATAGATATCATATGTAGAATTTAAAGCCTAAAATATTTAGGTTGAATGTTAAAATCCTAAAAATATGTATCTACTTGACCATATTAGATTATAAAAACCATCTCCTAAAGCGTGACTCATGGAGCATTTGTGAGACTAGATCCATAAGGTGCAAAGTGACCTAATTTCTTATATTTACTAAAATAAATTTAAATGAAATAATAATATATATATATATAATAAAATATATATAATAATAAATGAAAAACTTATACTTTTGTAAAAACAAATCTCCCACAAACACATATATTACACCTAGACTACAAAATGCCCGTGTTATTTCACATATGTGATTAAACTAAAATGTGGTATGATGGCCTAATATAATGCAAGTTTGCACTAAATAAATGAGTAATAAAATAATTGAAATACACCCAAGAAACTAAACAATAAAAATGTAAAACCCTAATGTGTAAAGAGAGTTGGAAGAGCCTTAGTTGATTCGGAGATGTCGCGGGACTATGTCGCATTGGAAACTGGATGAACAAGAATGGGAAACCATCACACGAAGCTCCAGAAAATGCAAATCGAGTGGTTTGATAAGACTAGGGTGCATGGAAAAGGGATTGGGGTGGGGTGCCCTGTTATGTAATTTGGGCACCTCGATATGTGTAGAGGCCCCTGGAGCCAATTTTACGGGGTCACTAGATGATGCGAAGCTTTTACATGTTTATTACATGTATGTCACACCTAGTTCGTTGATGTCATCGTAAACCTATAATGAAGAATCACCTACAAAACCCCAAACAAAGCATCAAAACCCAAAAAAATGAAAGATGCATATGAAGGGGTTGGATTGTCCTCAGCCGCCACAATGGTGGACTTATCACTAAGCATTGCACTACATATTAGACCTAATGTAGTTTTGTGTGTGTGCGGACTTGTGCCATTGGTGCTATTACATGTGTGTCGTGCTTTGTGAGTAGTGAGAAATAACTAGATGTAGAATGTAAATAATGTGTGCATGAAATAGAATAAACTCCCCTCTTATGAAGTGTGATACAAATGACCCAACCTTTTCCCTTATGATGGAGCTAGATGGATGAAAATGGAGCAATAGAAGCCTTGATGGATGCAACCTTAGGTGGTGATAAGTAGTGCTTAGTATTTGGTCCCTTATTATGATCACATAACTTTATATTTATATGATTCCTTTGCTTGAATTTCATAATTAACCTCAAAAAGGTCGACTACCAGAAAGATAAAATGCTCAAACGGATAGAAAGGACCCAAAAAGTGTGAGTAAAGTGTAAAGAGGACAAGGGCAGCCAAAGGGGACAAGGGTGTTTGGCATTGGCGTTCTAACTAGGCACTCAAGTCCGAGTAAAATGTAAAACTAAAGTATGAAAAGATAGATTGGGCCAATAAAGGTGCAAGACCGAAAGTAGCAATAGAAAGAAAAAAATATGGCCAAAGACATGGGTTGATTATTACTTTTTATACTTAGGAACCATATGAATAGTAGTATGTGATCGAGACTAGATAATTACCAAAGTGTGTGATTTTGTGTCTACATTTTCCCCCACTTTATGTTAGTGAGAATAATCCTTTCAGTAACATAAAGTAGATAGAGATGCACACGATATCCATGTAGATTGATGCGAAAGTGTGCCAAGAGGACTAGAAAAGCATGGAGTGATAAAAAGATGGAGCGTGGAGACTAAAGATGTAAAAGTGTAAAAAATGATGAAAATGAACCTAGGGCGAAAACACATGTGTAGATGATGATGTGTGATGTACCTATTGTTAGTATTGATGTGTGAGACATTTAATGCTTTCTTCCCATACGGACGGACTGACCACTCAAAAGAGAAGACAATCGAGTAGACAAATACACATGTATATGTATAAAAATCATGTAAAAGTATATGAAAAGAAAATGTTGAAAATGTGAAAAAGGAACATGTGCACATGATCCGTGATGAGAAAGAGGGTGTATAAAGGATCTTGTCGATGAAGTGCAAGTTTTTTGGGTGATCTCATGCCACTGGAAAAATAATTATAGGGAGGAAAGTCCAATTTATCCTCCAACCTTTAACCGTGCTTCCCAAAACTATAAAGATCTGGTATTGTTTCGTTTTTTAGGTGATCCGATGCCATGACATAAGTAGTTTGGAGAGGAAGGTATAGTATTATCCTCTAACCTTTAACTACTCCCCAGAGTAAAACACCACTATAGATGATGTGTACAAATGAATGTGATAAGGACACTCGCCTGTAAAAATCATTGTGTAGAGTTTTATAGCCTATGTTGAACCCAATCGTTAAGTAACTTCCCCCAGTTACTAGCACTCCAGAAAGACATCATTCTACTAATAGGACCCAAGTCTGATTCTGAGCCCCGAAATCTGAAAACTTTATTGTACCATTTCTTTGTGTTATGTTACGTACACTCTATATGGAGTGATTGATTCACCTAAATCATTATTGTGTTGTGTTTTGGTCCTCTGTTGTAGGAGGATGCGGCCCAAAAGAGGACCAACCGCTGAAATTGTGCCCTCGGGGGGAGGGGATGTGCTTGGTAGAAACAAAGGCACATGAAAACAAGTGGCTGGGAGACAAGTGTTAGTACAAGAAAATACAAACATGCATGTATAGATGAAGTGTAAGCTAAGATGTAAGTAAACACATAAAAAATAATGGTTGTGAAACATGGGTACACCATGGTACACCACAAGACAATCAAGGCCAATGAAGCTAGAAGCATACAAGTGTGCACACAAGACAAATGGAAAATTCTACATACAATGACAAGTAACTACAAGAAATGTAACAGATAACCATGGTGGCAAATAGTCCTGCAAAACAAATTATGCAAATGAAGCACTTGTTATCATGTTAGAAATATAAAATGTATGCCAAAAGTGTGTATAAGATGATAATGGAAAGTGATAAGCACAAAATGAAACAATATCACCTGTAGTGTATGAAAGGGGGTACCTCCATGAGCCACTATGGGATATGGTACTAGGTATTATGCCAAGCATCTATGTTGCGTGTAATGGACTGTGTAATCTATGATCACAACTAGAAAACAAGTGAACATGTATATGTGTATGATAAATATAATGGCATACAAGCTATCTATTTATCATGTGTAATAAGATGAACATGTACAAGGAAATGTAATAAAAAGTAAACACAAGCAAGATATGCAACATGTTGTGGATGGATGGAATGGTATACAGAGTGAATGATATGATTCGCATGCCTCCCCGAGTGAATGAAAGTGTATGTAAGGAGGTTCATTTTTTTATGTCCCTCAATAGTCAAGAATGAACCAAAGCACAAGATTACATCATCGGGAAATGGTCGAACTATGTGTGTGACACACGGTTTGAATGTTGTGAGTGAATGTTGAATTGCGAGGTGATGAGGATGTAAGATGTGTGTTGTTGATTAGGGGGATAGATAAGCATAATCCCCCAAGTATGTAATGGTAAGTGAACTATCTGATAAAAGTACAAGATGAAGGTCCTCTACTTGATGATTGTAGTGATGAAAGCATATGACCATGCTCCAGTAGTGGTGGTATAGTATATAGTCGTTGCACAGGTGAGTTAATTTTATGTGTATGCGATGGATGAGTATATGATGAGCACTTCGTGGTGTAACAAAATGTACAGGTGATGGGGACCTAAGTGAAGCAAAGTGCGAACGTGATGGACACCTACATGGAATAAAATGAGGTGGATATTTACACCGAGATGTTGTAACTATCCTAGGAATGGTCTGATGTTGATGTGCTAGAATAGTAGAGTGATGAGGCCACATGAAATGTGCACAAGTAGGTGAGCTAGGAGTAGATTGTGATTTATGTGCTCTAGGACAAGGCGTGTGCTAGATAAATCGGATGATGCATTAGTGGTTGCAAAATGAGGGTGTGACCATGGAGTAGAGGAGGCATACCATCAATAGAAATGCCTTGATTATTATGACTGAATTTTAAATGCAAGTGATTCATGGAGATGATAGACTTAGACCTAAGAATCCAATTGAATCCTAAAAGCATGTCACAACCATCGATTTTTGTCCAATAAGAAAAGCTACAAGCATACTAAGAGGTCCAACCATAACAAAGCTTGAAAAAAACATATGAATTATTCATCGTATATGAAATTTGTGATAGTGGATAGCCAATAACAATGAGAAGTGGAATAGAGAATGTGTTGATTGGTCAAGATAGGTTAACCTTGGTATTATTGATGGAGACCGATCTGATAGAGGCATGAATATGTAAGTGATTAGAAGTGAAAGATGCATGATAATCATGATCAGAGAAATAAATTATTAGTGGAGAAGTATCAATATGCACAACTAGAAAATAAAGAGCTTCTGATGTAGGAGGAGGCACTACATGATATGTGTGATTAGCTAAAGATTCAACTGCTTTATTTTCATGTTGTGGAAGCGGGTTATTAAATAGTTTGAGCTTACAATTTTCATTGACTAGTGCAGAGTTTGTAGGCTTTAGAAACTCAAGCTTGTTGTTATCGATAAGATCTTGAATGATGGTGTGGAGCTTGAGACACCTATTTGTAGAGTGTCCCACACATCGGTGATAGTCACATTGAAAGTTCTCATTGTAATTTATTCCTTTTGGTCATGATGGGTCTAATTCAAGCGGTGGAGGAAGCATGATAAGATTGCTCTCAAGAAGTTGTTGTAATATGAGATGTGGGGAAATAGGGAATTTGGTGAATGTACATTGAGGTGGTTGTGATTGAAGATCTTTAGTAGTAGTACGCTACTGCATTGGAAGTGATTTTTGTGTCAGTTGGTTTAGTTGTGGATGGTTTGAATGTTGACTTACTTTGAAAACATGTAGAAGATGATACTTTCTCTTGATATTTAAGCTTACATATAGATAAGAAATTTCTTTCACGAAGCTTAGGAGTATACTAGAGTTGATCGAATGAAGGAGAGGTCTCAAAGAGGACACTTTCCTGGAGAGATGGGAGTTTACTCTGGATGACCAAGTATTGAAGCTCAGATTCTGTGAGCACATTTGAAATTTTAGCTAAGTTGTTTTTATATCTCAAAACGTAATTCGCGAGGTGTTCGTTAGATCCCTGTTTAAGTTGTGTGAGTTGGGCATAGGAGATCTTGGAGCCGATGTTGATAGAAAAGTGAGTAAGAAAATTATCGGCCGATGTATGAATGATGTTACCAAATGGATAGGTAGGTCATAAAACCAACACATCACATAATCATGGAGACTAAGGGGAAAATTTTAGCCAAAATAATATGATCATTCGCAAAATCCAAGACAAGCCACGTGGAATGCTTAGAGATGCTCTTGTGGGTCACCATGCCCATTGAAAATGGGAAGCTTAGGGGTGAAAAAATTAGGAGGAAGTAGATACATGGAGATAATAGGTGCGAATGGAGTATGTAGTAATAAAGTGGAGTCCAAAGATGGAGATGCAGCCTGTTGAATTGGAAGTGAAGCCAACAGAGGGAGGAAACCAGAGGAAACCTGTGTGTGATAAATAAGGGGTAGGGTGAAGTGATTGGTGGGAGTAGTAATAAAAATAGGGATGGTAGAAATAGGTGGAAGAGTAGAAGCAGGTGGTTCAAGTAGGAACGAAAGTGGAAATGGCCACAAAAGCAAAGTAAGCTCCACCAAATTTTTAGCTTCCTCACGAGAAACATGTAAGAGTTAGTATAGATCTTGAGGATGCTCAACGATATGTTCATCAAGGGCTTTAAGATGTTCTTCAATAAATTTTCCATAAAAGTGATTCATGGTAAGAGTAGAATAACAACCTTAAATGAAAGGTGGAGTCGAAGGTCGGGTTCACCAAAATGATTAAACTAAAATGTGATATAATAGCCTAATCTAATGCAAGTTTTTAGTAAATAAATGAGTAATAAAATAACTAAAATACACCCAAACAACTAAGTAATAAAAATGTAAAACCCTAATGTGCAAAGAGAGTTGGAAGAGCCTTAGCTGATTCAAAGATGTCACGGGATTGTGTCGTAGTAGAAATTGGTTGAACATGAAATGGAAACTTGCCATACGAAGCTTTAGAAAATGCAGATCCAAGCGATTTGGATGTACTATGGCACCTGGAAAAGGGATTAGGGAACCTTGGTCTCCAATCTGGGTTCCCCTGTCTGTGTGGGTGATCCGAGATCCAATTTTAAAGGGTCACCGATGATGTGAAGCCTTCGATGTTGATCGTGTGTATTTCACACCTAGTTCGTTGATGTTATTGTAAACCCGTAATGAAGAATCACCTGTAAAACCCCAAGAAAAGCATCAAAACTCTAAAAACAAAATATGCATATGAAGGGTTTAGATGTCATCATTTGCCACAATGGTGGACCGATCACTAAGTGTTGCAATATATATCTAACACCTAATGTAGTTTTTGTGTGTGTGTGCATGGAATTTTTCCTAGGTGTTCTTATGCATATGTCGCACTTTGTGAGTAGTGAGAAATAACTAGATGTAGAATGTAAATAAGGTGTGCATGTAATAGAATAAACTCCCCTCCTATAAAGTGTGATGAAGATGAACCAACCTTTGTCCATTGTGATGGATCTAGAGAGATGCAAATGGAGTAATAGAAGCCTTGATGGATGCAACCTTAGGTGGTGATAGTTAGTGCTTAGTGTTTGGTCCCTTATTATGATCACATAACTTTATATTTATATGATTCCTTTGCTTGAATTTCATAATTAACCCCGAAAAGGATGACTACCAAAAAGATAAAATGCTCAAATGGCTAGAAAGGACCCAAAAAGTGAGAGTAAAGTGTAAAGAGTAAAATGACACCTGAGGGGACGAGGGCACTGACGTTGGCATCCTGGTTGGGCACTCCAAACCCAAAAAAAAGGTAAAACTAAAGTATGAAAAGATAGACTGGGCCTATACAGGTGCAAGACTGAAAGTAGCAACATAAATCAACAAAATATGGCCAAAGATATGGGTCAATTATGACTTTTCGTACTTAGGAATCATATGAATAGTAGTATGTGATTGAGACTAGATAATTACCCAAAGTGCGTGATTTTTTTCTATAGTACACATTATAGGTTCTTAATTAATGAACCTAGAATTCTAAAGTTTGAATGTGCTTTCACAAACCGTGCGTAGGTGTTTTCCTTAAAATGACAATTTGTCCACTATTTGTCCCCCTAAATATTTGCACTTACCCTTCATTTTATCCATTTGTGCATATGATATTTTAGTTCCAATGTTCATATAAAAATGTGCCAAGAATAGATTTTCTATAGGAGTGAAATATCTAACAAAGTGTAGAGGTAAATCATAGAACCATCACAAAACATACTCTTGTAAAATTTTAGGAAACTACTTGCCAATAATGTATCATCACAAATGTGATCTAAGCATGCAATATGAAATGATCTAAGATGCTCTTGTGGATCTCCATGACCGTCAAAAAGAGGAAACTTGGGTGAAACAAAATTAGGGGGAAGTGGGTAAGAAGAAACCTCAAGTGTAAGAGGACTATGTAGGAGAAGTGAATAATCAAGAGAGGGAGAGGAAAAAGAATATGTTTGTTGTAATTGATGAATTTGAACTTGTAAATCATGGCACATGGACTCTAAAGTATGGGTTCTGAAGAGGTACTAGATTGGATATGAGAAATGATAGGGGAAGAAAAGTGAGTGTTAGGTGTGGGAATAGGAATATGGATGGTGGATGCCCCCATATTGGTGGTGGATAAGAAATTGGAATAGTAAGAGTTAGATCCTTTGTGGTGATAACATTAGTGACCAGAGATGTTGAATCAAAAACTATCGTGCTCTTCATGAGCGCATATAACAATAGAGAAGTTCTCGTGGATGGTCAACAATGTATGTATTGAGGGAATTAAGTTTTGCAACGTTAAATTCATGAGATTCCCTAGTCATGATATGAAACAATATATTTGATACACATAATTCGATAATTAGGTTCACCAAATGATTTTAAAAATTAAATATTAATCAAATGACGAGTAAATCGAGATATATCGAAACATGTAATATATCAAAGTATAATGATGATAAAGTACAAACAATGAGAATATAAAAGTGGGTAGCTTGATTTTTGGCTATCTGGATTGGATCTGGGCTGAAATGATGGTGGAACATGCTTACTCTAAACTCTATATGCTTCGTTTGGAAAATAGTGATTTTAAAGTTATTCTTGATAGTACCTCGAGAAGAGGACAATATTGTAGGCACTAGTGTCGAATTAGGTACTAGTGTCTCTGGTAATGAGTGCATATATGGTTCTTTTAATGTATGATAATGTGACCATCACTTTGATTTGTGTTGCATCCACTTCATTATAGGGTTCTCCTTTTGGATCTGTACCTACAAAATAAACCCTAATTACCTACACAAGACTCAGTCACAAAGTAGACTAAATAAAATATGCAAATGCTTGAGTTAGATTGACCTTGGCGGTCACCCCAATGTGATTGTCACCGATCGTTGAACTACATTTTAGACTCTATGTAGTTCGTGTGTGTGTGTGTGTGTGTGTGTGTGTGTGTGTGTGTGTGTGTGAGAGAGAGAGAGAGAGAGAGAGAGAGAGAGAGAGAAATCGTGTCCCTCAAGCTAGTTTGTCCTTGTCAAGTTACACCGAGATAGTGGGCTACAACTAATTTTCCCCCAAGATAATGTGTGTTATGGAATTAATAATTTTCCCATCCCATGCAGTGAATAATGCAACCCAAATTCAGTCCTCAAGTTGCTCCTTTTTACCCAAGTAGTAGATAGGAAATAATAATAGCCCAGTGGAACTTAGAATAATTAGTAGGTTATGTACATATATGGTTCCATTGTTTGGATTTTTACATTAACAACCCTAAAAGCGGACCCAAAGTGATCAATACAAGTTTAGAAAAGATAAACAAGTGGTGTGTAATTTTAAAATGCAAGAAAAAATGAAGGGATAGAAGTTCCCACGCTGTGGACAATAGCAAGATCGATCGTTATCGTCCCTTATCAAGCGTTTATGTCTAAAGCTCCAAATATAAATTAGAAATGCTCAGCTAAGTAACACATTGTGTGATGTCCAAAAGCAACGAAATAATTCTAAAAACCTAGAGGATAAAAGCATGAAAAGGTAAAATAATGTAAATGTAAAAAAACAAGTGTTATCAATGTCTAGTTTTCTTGCTTAGGAATCATGCATATAATGACATACTAGAGGCATAATATAATAGTAATAAGTGCATAATTTTGTGTGTGCAATAGAAAATTGTTTCTATCATAAATGCTAGTGAACAAGGTTTAAAAAAATGCTTGACAAAACATGATGATACAAATAAAGAAAGATGAATGTTTTACATCAATAAAAAATTAGTGAAAAATGAGAGGTATAACTCGAGGAAAATATTTTATTATGTGTCATATTTACAACACAAAAATTTAGATATTATATCCTCAATAAAGAGATACATTCATTACAAAAATTGAGCCTTTGGAATATATGATATCTAAGTGACATCTATCTAGAATAAAACCAAGTGGGCTATGTTACTAATGGAGGTTGGCTTCAAAATTAAATCACACAAATAGATAAAGGGGAAAGTAAACATAGATCAATTTAGCTATGGATACCCTATTAGAACAAACTCTTATTGATGACACCTTTTGTGATGAGTTTTTCATGCACATAGGAGAAAATAACACATGTTATATGTATTTTTATGATTCTAAATCTGATTCATGTGATGGAGCCATAATCATATTGATCACTCCCAAGGATATATTATGTCACTAATGAATAGACTAAGATAATAATGATGCAAAATATGAAGCACTAATTTTAGAACTCCATGTAGCATGTACATTAAATATAAAATACATTTGAGTGTTTTGATATTCTCAACTTATGGTTAATTAAGTCACATGAGCTTATCAAATGAAAGAAAATTTGATTTTTAAAATATTTGATTACACAATTTGAGGGTATTGATCTAGTATTCCTCGAAGACATAATAGACACACATATATTAACTATCAAGATATTGGCACAACCAACCACAAAAATATAAAGTATGGTCTATATAGCGGTGTTAACATTAGATAATGATACAAAAAAATGTATATGGTACTCATATATATATGTTAGAGTAGGTATTTACCTTAGCTCATGTTCACCTAGGTACATTATTGTATTTATCCTCACCCACTTATGTGTGTGGATATTTCTTTTTATTTATTTAGATATTAGAAGATATTATCTAGTTGTTAGGTATAGTTCTTTCCTTGATCTATGGTATTGACTAGTTCTTTCCTAGATCTATGGTATTGACTAGATCCTTGATGTCTAGTTCTCTCATTAATCTATGGACTTGATGACTAGTTCTTTCCATGATTTATGGCTTGATCTATGACCTTGATAATATATGGTTCTTATATTGTTATTCATTACCTCTATAAGCAAGGCCCATTCTCATTGTATTTCATTGAGTTCCATAATAATATATGCTATTGCTAATCATTTGTTTCGTATAAAGGTTTATGTAAAGTTATTCTAACAAATTACTTTCACCTTATTGATCATGATGTTTGATTAGCATCTATGTTGTTATCTTGGCATTCACCCATTGAAATTCTTAGCCCATGGTCATATGGTATGGTCATACGAGGGCTTAAAGCTTGTGATTCATACTAGTAGGTGCTTAACTCCAGCCCCCTTTCATTTTATTTGTGTGGTGAAGGCAAGAGCATTTTATTTTGTTTTAGTGGCAACTAAAATAAATAGTAGAGCATAATATTGAAAAGTTTGTAACTTTTGATCGATAACTCGGTTTGAGTGTTGTTTTTTACAAAAGTGCTTGTTTTTGTGCTCTTTCCATTAGAAATATTTATTTTGAGAATCACATTATAATTATAAAGTGTCATATTGTAACACAAACTCATTATAAAGTGCCAAAATATGGGGGCTCTTGATGCATTGCTTGGGGATCTTGTTTCATTGTTTGGTTCTTGTATTTCTTTTGGTGTTTTTAGGATGGCATCTTTGTCTACTTCTGCATTAGATCATGTTGAGCCATTAACAACACATAATTACCACACATGGAAACCAAGAATGGAAAAAATAATTAAGTGAAAAGGATTATGGGCCTTAACTTCTTCAAAAAACTAGTTTTTATTAGAGAATATGAGAAATTCAGTACAAAGTGCAAATTTGATGAGTGTATGGGTTTGATAGGAACTTATGTAAGTGACAAAGTATTTTGTTTCATTTAGAAAAATGTGACTCTCCTTTCAAAATATGGGAGACAATTAGATAGAATTTGATTTTAATCGTGGACATTATATGAGATTTGACTTGAAATTGAGACACCTTTTAATTCTGAAGATTTTCCAACAATTTATAGCTAATTTCAAGTTCAAGCATTTTTGATGTTGGTGTGTATGGATATTTTCCACGTCATTGAGGTGAGTCATCTTTATTAATGGTGAGATCATGTGGAATCCATAGTTATATGTCATTTAGGGGTCATCTTGAGATTCTTAGAATAATGAGTATAATTGTGCACATTGTGTCATTATGATTTCATTGGGATGTTAGGCTAGTTTAGAATGTAACTCCCCTCTACTCAAGTTTTGTCATGATTTCATCGAACAATTTGGGGTTACTTAATGCACCTCCTATATGAGTGTGCATTTGATTTACATGAGAAGAGAATTTTTATGGCTACACAACCGCATGTTACGCCGTGTTTGAGTCCAGCACATTCGGTTCATTTGTGAAGCCTCCGAGATCTATAGGAGATTATTATTTTGGGCGTCCGTTGATGTGACCCCATTTTGTAATGTATTGTGCCATGAATTATTAATTTTGTTTAGGGAAGTTAACTATGATGTAAACTTGTTTTGGGAGTTAATAATCCCACTTTCATTTTCTTTTGATTTTTTTAATGAGTCATGATATTCAAATTTAGGGTCACGTGTGTCGTAATGGTTATTTTGACACCCTCTACCCTTGTGCCAAAAATTCATACCTTAGGTTTGTTTGGGCATCGTGTTTGTGGGACCCCTCACCTGGGAGTTTTTCAAGTTTATGGGTGTTCGTAGGACCCATGCATGTTTGGAGGTTTCTTACCATTTTGGAGCATTTTGGGTGGGATCTAAGTTTATTTTCAAGGTTTTGTGAGTTTTTTTTGCCAAAAGCTGCTGGGTCATCATCCATTAACTTAGACTGGAGTGCTTATTAAAAGTTTCACTTATTTTGTCTTGTTTAACATTTAGGGGAATTTTGGAGAAGAGGGCAAAAGACTTGTTTTATTCGTTGGCTCTCTTTGCCCTCACAATTCCAACCATGCTTGTTTTGCATCTTTTTGAAGAAGGAGAGTCTTGACACATGTTCACCCTCGCTTTGGGTGATGGATTCTTGCCTTCTCAAACTCTTAAATTCCCATTCATGGGAAAAGGTGAGTGGTTTTCTTTTGGGAACTTCTTGCTTGGATGCTTGGATGATTTGAACTTGCGATTTGCTTGAGTCAAGAGGGGAGAAATTTGAAGTTGAGAGATTTCCTTGAGGTAGGCTCTTATGTATTTTGTAAACAAACGTTATTTCCTTTTAGATACCATGCTCATCTGGGTGTTTGAAATTGTTATGGTCACATATGGGTTTTGGTTCTTTGTTTGCCTTGTTTTACTTCCATTCTCATATGGCATGATGGACATTTTGAGTGTGGGGGAAGAGAGAGGGAAATTTCCTTCAACCCTCAAGGCTGATGGACAAGCCATCTCACCCTGGTCTTGTGTTTCCCTCAAATGGTTGAGGTGGGGAAGTTGATTCATTTGGCTTGATATCCCTTCCCCATTCTTGGCTGTAAGCAAACCCCTTTGGGGGTTTCAAAATCCTTCCAAAGGACTTGGATAAAGGGTGGAGGAATGAGGATTTTAATTGAAAGGAGCAATAAGGAGGGTATGGAGATTTTTGCTGTGTAAATAATTTTGGGATAAAACTTTGGAGAACTTCTCCTCTTCCCCAACGTGGAGGTAACCCGGGAATCTCCTCTTTTTTTAAATTTGAGTTCTTGATTTATTCTTATTTTGTTTTCCTAGAATGTATTTTGGTTGCCTATTTCACTTCTTCTTGTGCATGATGTGGTTGACGGAGGCGAGGTTCCGGGGTTGGGCTTGGGGGCTAATCATCTCAACCTTGGGAGAGGCATGTGATGATGCCTAAATTTGACAAACAAGCTTTTCTTCTTCGGTTTTCGTAGGCATGAATGATGTATCTCAATTTTGGGAATCTCTTATCATCTTCGTGCTCATTATCTCCTTCATTTTGTTGGCATCTTCTCTTTGTGACTCTAAGATATGGTTTTGGAAGGTATTCTTATTTTTTAAAGTATCCTCCTTTTGATTTGGAATCACTTGTAAGTTTGGTAGACTTTTGATTTGAAGATGTTCTCTTCAACCTTGGAAAAATTTACATGAATGTTGTCTTGTATATTTACGTGTTTAAATTTGGTGTTTACTCTTTGAATAAATTGAAAGAGTATGTAATATGTATTCTTGGGCTCTCTGCATGAGAGAGAGCAGTATGTTGTATTAAGAAGTTATGCTCTTCTTTTGTTTGCATTATGCAAATTTATATATTTAAATGCTCTTTCTTAGAACGAGGATTAGAGTCACTTTCTTACCTCCGCCACTTCATGCGGGAGGGAACCCCTACCAAAGAGCGTGCTTGAAATGTAGAGATTACTTCACCCACGAATTGAAAGAGTTCTACTTGGTGAGCATGTTTTATCAAATAGGACTTTCTAAAATGAAATTGTTGACCACATCTTTGGTCACATGATGAAGTGTATCTCTCCTTCTCTAGTTTCACATGAAACTAAAAAAATTAATCCAAAGAAAAGAAAGTTTAAAAAAATAAAATCTCTATGAGACCCTTCACATAGTGAATCGTGCAATAAGGCTTATGATTGAGTATATCTTTTCTTCATGTGATTGAAATTCCATTCGATGACTCGCTTTGGTTAAGTCCTTGATGATATTTACCCAATTATATGAGAGAGCATTACAGAGGATTTTCTCCTCTTCCTCTCCTTTTATTCCAGATAGTTTTGAAATTTATTCACACATCATCATAAAATTTCATCTATAGTCTCAAAAGTCTTATGCAAAAACATTACATATTTTACAAATCAAGAAATGAAAATGAGGCCCATATTTACTATATTATAATATATATGGATATCATACCTATATATATATCTATATTGTAAATATAGCCCCCTATATATGGGATAATATTAAACGAGGATATATATATATATATATATATAAATTTAAATGTGATGCATTAAAACAAAAATGTTTTATTAATATAAAATTTTTAAACGGGAGTTCAAAATCTCTATTGGGAGGGGTGGGGGAGGGAATCATGTCACTTCCACATTTCTAGAGACCGCCCCCATTGATCCGCCCCAACTTGGGATCCCTTTTCTATTGTGGAGGCCTTTGCCTCCCTTCACATCACTTGGACATCCAAAACCCCGAGTGTTCCTCCTTTCCCTCTAACTTCCACGCACATGGCATTACCACCGGTTGCCTTGGCACTCCTCCCCGCTAGACCTATGTCACACGCCACACCGACTTAGAGTTCTTTGTCCTTCACCCTTCACTTTCTTTTATGGAGTGGGAAAACTTCCACACACACATTTTTGTAAATAATAAGCAAAAATAAATATGTGGCAAACTTCACACAAAAAAGAGCAGAAGTCATCAACATTAATAGGAGAAGCAATCTGCGAGTTCATATTTGTCCATGGAATCTTTTACATCACTCAAAAAAAAAAAAAAAAATCTCCCTCTTCTTTCCTCTTCTGATAATTCTTGCAATAAGAGAGAGCAAAACAAAATGAAAAAAAAAAAGTAATGAAAAGAAAGGGAGAGATAAAGAAATTTGGAAAATCTTTCTTAGATTAGAGAGTTAATTTTGTTCTCTTGTGGTGGATTTTTCCCATGGGTTCCTTCACTATTTGGTACCTTTTTTGTGCATGGGTACCTCATGGTAAAATAAAAGAAGACCCATTAGGTGGACAAATTTAAATAAAAAGGGCCTGAAGATCTAATTATATGATGAAGGGGGGTGTTGGTGTGTAATTATTTTCCATCATTAGGTGAGTCATCTCACTTAGGTGAAATTTAGGTTGGAAAGGTCCATTTGTGTCATTTAGGGGTTTATATATTTTCTTACAATGGAGTGTGTGAAAAGGTCCGCATAGTGTTTATGTTTCATTGGGAAAAAAATTTACCCTAGATGTTTGCTATCTCTCTGTTACTCGGTTTTTGATTTGTATGAGATAGAGGAGGTTTATGACACAATCTTTTGTACACCCCATTTGGAAGAGATGTGACTCTCCTTTCAAAATATGGGAGAAATTTGAGGATTTATTTGGTAAGGTGGATCATATGAGAGCTCATGCAACTTGACATTGAGATCACCTCTCTTAATCCTAAAGATTTTCCAACAATTATAGACTATCTTACTAAGTTCAAGCATTTGTTGACACAGTTGAAGGGGAGTGGAAGAGATAAGAAAGATGAAGAGTGTGTTTACTTGATTCTATCCAAGTTGAGAGGACCATTCAAAATTTCTTCTACCTTTTTCTCTAGCATGGATGCCTTAGGTGACACATTCAAAATGCCTAACTTAGAAACATTTTGTGAAAGACTTACTAGGGAAGAATCCAAATTGTCTCACCTTGAGTCTTCCACCTCTCAAAAGGCA
This sequence comes from Taxus wallichiana var. yunnanensis, assembly GCA_018340775.1. NCBI lineage: Eukaryota > Viridiplantae > Streptophyta > Pinopsida > Cupressales > Taxaceae > Taxus > Taxus wallichiana. The sequence continues at coordinate 247,426,237 of CM031238.1, read as the reverse complement.
TTAGTTGCATCTAATCCTAAGGGCAAGGGAAAACCAAATAGTAAAACCAAATCCACACCTTCTCCATCTCAAAATGCTCCTAAACCCAAAGAAAACAACTCAAAACCCAAGGAGTCTTCTAAATCCAAGAATAAGTCTAGCCTTTCATGCTCTTTTTTTGGGGGTAGTAATCATGAAGAACATAGGTGTTATAAGTGAATGCAAGCCTTAGAGGATGCAGTCAAGAAAAAAAAAATTTCTATCTCCACTCCACCTCCTTCTAATCAGCATGGAAAAGCACTTAATGTTGTTGGGAGATCTTAGTCACCACTTGCAGACAATTGGGTTATAGATTCTAGTGCTTCTCATCACATGACTTCTTCCAAGGAGTCTTTTGTTTCTCTAGGTTTGATTTCTACTTCCAAAATTGAGGTTGGAGATTCTTCCTTTCTTTTTATTAAAGGAAAAGGTGATATACAACTTGATGGTGGAAATATCCAAGATGCACTATATGTTCCTAACATCACTACAAATTTGTTTTATGTATATCAAATTTTCATTCTAGTCAAGGAAAAACAAGTGACTTTTACACCACATGGGTAGAAGTATGAACTTTGTTGGAGCCTCATTCACTTTGTTGCTCAAGGTATTGTTGATCATAGTTCTAGACTATATCACTTTGAGGGTTTTGATGACACTTCTTCTATAGGGACAGGATTGGTTTCTCATGTAGATTCAGAGAGTAAGCTTTGGCATGAAAGATTTAGACATCTCAATTACAGATATTTGAAGGAGTTGAGCACTCATGGTATGGTAGATGGTCTTCCTAGAGTTTCTTGTCTTGAGGGAGTTTTGTCATGGTTGTGCATTAGGAAACAACACCAAGATCCATTTCCTAAGAATTTTTCTAAGAGAGCTTCTTCACCACTTGAGCTTGTGCATAGTGACTTGATGGTTTTTCCTACCCCATCTTTCAATGGAGCTAAGTATGCACTTACATTTATTGATAATTTCTCGAGGCATGTACTTGGGTTTATTTTCTCAAGTAAAAAAGTGATTTTTTCACACTTCAAAGTCTTCAAGGCTTTGGTCGAGAAACAATCTTCTAGTAGCATAAAGAACCTTTATTGATAATGGGGGGAGTACTTCAGCAATGAGTTTTCTGATTTTTGGAAACTCAAGGCATTATTCACTAGAATTCTGTTCCTCATACTCCACAACAGAATGGCTTAGTAGAAAGGAAGAATAGAACTTTGAAGGAAATGGCTAACTGTATGATGCATTCTAGAGATTTACCTCCTATCTATTGGGAAGAAGCAGTTAATTGTGCTAACTACATTCAGAATCGCACACCACATAGAGCACTTAAGCATTTGACTCCAGAGGAAGCTTGGTCCAACACTAAGCTAGATGTCTCATTTTTTCGAGTCTTTGGGAGCCATGCTTGGGCCTTTGTGCAAAGAAGAAAAGGAAAGCTTTGGATAAGAAGAGAAAACCCTTGATCTTTGTAGGGTATTGTGAGGACATGAGAGCTTATCAACTTTTAGATCTATGATACTCATGATGTTATTTTTCGAACACATGTTCAGTTTGATGAGCACTTCACTCCTCATGATTCTTCATCTTCTTCCATTCCTTCTTCTTCTTCATCTCATCTTGAGGATCCTTTCTTTGAGGAGGTTGATGAGGAGGTTATAGATGTCATTGATGATCCTATTCCCATTGATGTTGTCACTATGCCTAAGTGGGCTCATACTACAGTTTTTGAGGAAACACCTTTCATAGAGGATCTTCCACCCACTAGGCATCATCACACACATTCTACTAGGTTCTGGAATTTTGTGTTAGGCAATTTCTTGAGGATCCACAGTCTTTTCAAAGGCTCATGGGATACAAGAGTGGGATGATGTGATGATAGCTAAGTATTCTTCTTTGATGAAGAATCATACTTGGGATTTGGTATCTCTTCCTAAAGGAAGAAATATGGTTAGGTGTAAGTGGGTATACCAAACCAAATACATAGCTGATGGGTCCATTGACAAGTATAAGGCTCATCTTGTTGCAAAGGGTTTTTCACAAGTTGAAGGTATTGATTACTCTATGAGAATTTTGTACCCGTTCCAAGATGGATTATACACCTTGTACTTTTATTGTTGCATCATAGGGGTGGCCCGTATACCAGATGGACGTGAAGAGTGCCTTCTTACATGGAGATCTACAAGAGGAAATATACATGGAGCAACCTGTTGGATTTTTCAAGATTCTTCTCTTGTTTGTAGGCTCCGAAGGTCTCTCTACGGTCTCAAACAAGCCCCTCGGGCTTGGTATGAGAAGATGGATTCTTTTCTTCTATCTATTAGTTTTGTTCATTGTCACTCCGATCATACAGTGTATCTCCAGCATGTTGGTGAGGATATTGTGATACTTGTCTTGTATGTTGATGATCTGTTACTTATTGGCAACTCTTCTTCCCACATTCAGAGTATTTAGAGGGCTCTTTCTACACAGTTTGACATGACAGATCTTGGGTTATTGCATTATTTCCTTGGTTTGTAGATTTCAGACAGATTCAAGGATTCATTTGAGTCAACAAAAGTACACCCATGATCTTCTTCGGCGCTTTGATATGGCTGATTGCAAGCCAAGTCCATCTCCTTTTTAGTCTGGAGTTACTCTTACTTCCACATGTACCACACCACTTTGTGATCCTACATTGTATAGGAGTTGGTTGGGAGTCTCATGTACTTGACCCATACTCACCCGATATTTCATTTGCAGTAGGGATTGTATCTCGGTTTGCACATTCTCCTCATAGTAGTCACTGGCAGGCTGCTAAAAGGATTTTGCGCTATTTGCATGGCACTTCCCACTTTGGCCTACACTACACTAGGGGTTCTACTCAAGTTGGTTGGGTATACAGATTCAAATTGGGCAGGTTCTATTGATGACAGGTGTTCCACTTCTGGCTATCTTTTTTATCTTGGTTCTTCTCCAGTTGTTTGGGCATGCAAAAAGCAACAGGTTATTACACTTTCATCTTCAGAGGTAGAGTACAAGGCAACAATTATAATGAGTTAGCAAATTCTTTGGCTTTGAGTTATTGATAGAGTTTGGATTCCCATAGGATTCACTGATTGTACTTTGGTGTGACAACCAAAGTGTAATTCACATTTCTCACAACCCATTTGAGCACCAAGAGGACCAAACATATTGAGATACACATCCACTTCATTCGTCAACACATTCAGGATGGAGTTATTTTCTTGGAGTACATTCGACTCAGCAACAGGTTGCAGACATCTTTACGAAGCCTTTTACATCACCTCACTACCTTGAGTTGCGTGGAATGCTTGGGGTTTTGGAAGTTGTTCTTTGGGGGTGTTTGTGAGAACATCTTCTTCTTCTTCTTCTTTCTCTTTCCTTCTAGCAAGATTCTTTCCTTCTTTTGGTTCGATATTTCTTCATGGATATATTGTACATGAGTACCTCATCAAGCCTAGTTTCTGGGACTCATACTGTGGACATGCCACTTCTATTTTGGCCCCTAGCTTCACTTGAGGGGGTGTTAGAGTAGGTATTTACCTTAGCTCATGTTCACCTAGGTACTTTATTTATTGTATTTATCCTCACCCACTTATGTGTGTGGATATTTCTTTTTATTTATTTAGATATTAGGAGATATTATCTAGTTGTTAGGTATAGTTCTTTCCTTGATCTATGGTATTGACTAGTTCTTTCCTAGATCTATGGTATTGATTAGATCCTTGATGTCTAGTTCTCTCATAAATCTATGGACTTGACTAGTTCTTTGATGACTAGTTCTTTCCATGATTTATGGCTTGATCTACGACCTTGACTGGTTCTTAGATTGTTATTCCTTGCCTATATAAGCAAGGCCCATTCTCATTGTATTTCATTGAGTTCCATAATAATATATGATATTTTTGCTCATTTGTTTGTAAAGGTTTATGTAAAGTTATTTGGTGAATTACTTTCATCTTATTGATCGTGATGTTTGATTAGCATATGTGTTCTTGGCTTGGCACGATCTGGTTATCGTTCCTTTTAATATACATTGATTAATCCATAGATCAAAACTAATACATTTTTTTAAATGGTGAAAGAAAAGTAACAGGCACAATAATATATATGTAAAATATGTCATAATTAGAGACATGGTTTTCAAGATGTCCTTTGATGGGTATTTATTCATATGTTTAGGACAATGAAACCCATATTACATTATAAGAGGCCCGTGGTAGAATTTTTGGTTTAAAATTTAGTTGAAAATCCATGTCATACAAACTACTTAGGATGGGTAGCTATTGGAACATGAGGGAACATGATTATCATGCATATGTAAAAGTGTGTGATAAATTGCAAAGACATAACAACCTTGCTTATTCCCCATTGTAGGAATTAAATCTATTTTTGCATAATAGAATTTTCCATATTGGGTTTGACCTAGTTCAAAAATTAATCCACCTTCTTAAGGCTATAAGTTCATTTTTATAGATTAAAATAATATTTAACAAAATGGATTGAAGTTACACCCATGAGTCCACCACATGTGAAGAAATTTACAATAAAAAAATTATGAAACATATTATTTTCTTATTTATCTTTTCATTCTCTATTAATAATGAATCATCATTTAAGAATAATATAATAATAAAATCCATTCTAAATGGGAAAAATAAACATAATTTTCCAACCCCTTACTACCCATTAAGGAAATAGGAAAATTGATGCATCTAATAAAATTATTGTCAATATATTATCAAATATGTATGATAAAATGGTGACGATTGATATTTAACTAGATGATTATGGGCATACTACATTTGAAATGTACACATAGATATGTGAGAAACCACCTAATCATAGGTTTATGGGACATAAGTAGTATTTCCTCTAGAGATGGAAAATCTTTCCTTAAGCGTATCACTAAATGGTATTATTAATGACACAAGTTTAAAAGAGAAGAGACTCCATAAATTTGAAATATTGGATAAGAAACAAATTTATGTTATTGAGCATATTTCAATTTACTATAGTCATCTTAAAACTTATAACCATAAACATATTACATAAAGATAATTTCAAGTTGGTGATAAGATACTAAAATAAAATCACTTAAATACTAGATTACAAAGGATTACAAGGAAATTTTCAGCCTAATTAGTTGGGTCCCTTCGTTATCACATAAAAATTTGGTTCATGGGTATATTGTCTCACCACATTAGAGGGTAAACACTTAAACAATCCAATTAATATTATGCACTTGCGTAGATTCTATGTTTGAATCTTGATTGTTCCTTCTTCTTTTTTTGTAGCTTTTGACTCGCCATTGTTTTATCATTTATCTCACTTAAATTTCCATATGAATTTAGTCATTTTATTTTTGTTAACTCAAAGTACTTTATTTTTACACTTTTTTTCTATCTACAGAGTGTAGTATTCTTGTGTCCTTTATATTGTTGCTTTTAGTTTTTCTTTGTGCCATCATGTTAATCTTCATTTTTATTAGAGTTGTACTAAGTATTTGTTTATGTGTCTTCTATATGCACCTTATCTGCTATAAATTTCTCACCAAAGATAAATAAGGTGGTCATATCCAAGATTGAAAGCATAACAGACCCAAATGCTTCTGCACTTTAGATAAATAAGGTGGTCATAGCACTATTCCTACTTTTGAGCTTATATTGTTATACATTTCCCAAATACACCCTTTTGGGGCTTCTTATTTTATCTAGCCTACATTGATTACATTTTACCCATCTTAGGGACATGCTCTATATTCGAGCATGAATTTTTATTTATGTTGCCCATGTTAGGGATATATTCTAGGTTTGAGCATTCATTGATCCCACCTTGCCTACTTTTGGGAATTACTTTGATCTAAAGTATATATTGAAATGGTTTTAACACTTTGTTCATGAGTCTCATGAATGTGCTTTGTACATTTTCAATCCAGTGGCATAATAAACCATTCATATAAACTATCTTTTTTATGAATGTAGTTATCCATTCAACCCCTTCTCTAATATAGATTTGATGATATCCAATATTCAACTTTATCTTTTTACATACTTGGATCCACTCAAACAATCCATCAATTCATCCATTTGTGGAAACGAAATGTATCTTTAATATTAACATTATGGACATGGATCACGAATTAATTTCTGCATGTATGCAATTATCCATCTTTCTTAGGTCTTAGTATGACTTGAGATGCATATGGGCTCAATTTTTTCAATCAAACCCTTGTCGGGATATCTCTTGGAATTTTTTCGATTGACTTCCTTGTGCTCCATAGGTGTCAAACTATATGATGCCTTGTTAATTAATTTAGCTATGGGGATAAAATCCATGTGATGACTAATGATTCTCATGGGTGGTAACCCATCTGAAAGTTCCTTTGAGAGAATATTACATACTCCCCCAAAAATATTCATTTCGTTTGGAATTTCATCTACTCTATTCATTTTCCTAGTCTCTATGGGTTTAGGGGTGAAGGATAAAAAATATTTCTCCTTCTTCACTTCTATTAGAAACTATTTTGTTAAAAAAATAAAAACATTAGGACTATTTTCCATTACGTCTCCTCTTTTTCATCAATGGGATTGATGTGGCGATCTTACCATGCTTCAAAATATTTTTGGTGAAATAATTTTTCAGGTGGAAAAATTAGTGAACTCTCACCAATAATGTGTGGGACTAAGTCCCCTAATTCAATAGAGCAACTCCATTTATTGAAAACAGGAAATGTTTACACTACTCTAATAACCGGGGTGGTCTTTCATTCCAGGGATAACACAGGGTACTTCCCTACACCTATGGCAAAGTGCTTGTAGATACTACAAGGAGGAAAAAGCTTGAGGGAGAGAGGTGTGAAGAGAATAGTAAGGAGAGTTTTGCACAATAAATATTAAAAGAGGAGTTTATTGCTTAAAACCATAATATATCCATGATTTCAATGAGAAAACACCATTCACATAGAACAAGGAACAAAACACAAGAAGCAAAAAGTCTTAATGCATAATATTCAACAAGTACATGCTCATGGAGTGTAGTTGAGATGGAGAGGAAACATAGGCAAAAGAGATAGAAGAATTTGATCACTTATTCCTAGAGAGAATATGGGAGCTAGTAAACAAGAATAACCATCCTTTGAAGTGAGGAGGCTCTCCCAATTTATAGCTTTACAATGCAACTCTTCATCTACCCCCCACATGACCTTTCAAGTTCTTATTCCACTTGTGAATTTTCATTTCCTAGGAAGTGAGTAAATAAGTCCCCTTTTATAAATCAAAAGGGACTTTTACAATGCAACATTAGAAAGTCACTTAAGTGAATAAGACAAAATACAATGATTGTGTACAACAAAGAATTAGAAAGGGGGAGAGAAGAGGAGAAAGAATGAAAGAGAGGAGAGAGAGAAAATGCTCCAAAGCATGGATGAAGATGCTTCCTCTCTTGATGTAGATCAGATCGATGATGTTGAAGATGAAAAATTGATCCATGATGACCCTCCATTGTGATGTACTGATGAAGAGCTACGATGAAGACCTTTGAACATTTTCCCCCTTTTGAAGACTCTTGAAATGATGCACCTTTGTAACACTTCTTGAACACACCGAGAAGAGGGTGATGAACACTTGAGAAGTAGACCATTGAGAGTACATTGAAAGATGACTTCTCTCATTGAGACAATCCTTCTACTTCTTGAGACATTGTCACATTTTATGAACAATCATTCACATGGGAGAAATTGGTGCATTTTACTCCACACAAACATGATCATGATTCTTCGCACACGATAGGAACATTGATGGTGAATGAAACATGAGACCAAATCCTTCTAATTCCAGATCAAGGGAAGAAGAAAGGGACACAATTCAATGTCATCCATATTATGATAATTCTTTGCATGTGAGATGAAGTGAAATGGTTCTTAGGACACAAATGCAATTTCACATTTAGACACTTCATGCTTACCACATCGGGAATGCAAGAATTGACTTAAAAGCGAGAGAAGAACTCATGTGAGTGTTGAGACAATTAAAAAATGAGTGAAGGAATGAAATGTGATCATTTTGAGTTTATTTCATCCATTTACTATTTTTAGCATATTCATCATTATTGTCCCATTTTAGCCATTTTTGCCATTTTGTCAATTTTGAGTTTCTGAACATGAGGGAATGCAATGAGGTATATGAATGCACATTTTTCTCGAACTTAATATTATTAGTAAATGACTAAATGAAGGCCTAATAAAAATAGAAAGTGGTCTTCCCGGTGTCGGATTCAAATGAAACCACTTGTAGAAGTTTTTGTTTTTCATTTTAGGCCTTTGCTCCAAATTTCGAGAGGATTTCAATCACTAGATTTGTGTAGATCTAAAAAATGAGTATTTTTGGCTGAAAATTTCAAGGGGATGTATAAAATAGAAGGGGAATTAATGGAGGCATGTAAATACTCCCCTTAAATGTGTTTTTTCAAGGAATAAATAGTTCAAATTTCAAGGAAATCGAAGCGAGGGTTTGGGAGCAATGAACATATTTGTGTTTTTGAGCATGAGGATTTTGGGGAAATTTGGCAGCATGACAGCAAGGGAGCACACAATGGAGGAGTGAAAATGACCAAAAATGAGTTATAAATGACTAATTTTTGGCTTTACACCTTCCCCCTCTCATAAACCTAGTTAACTCATGACTTGACTCACCTTGTTTAACCCGGGTTAGATGGAGACTCATGGGTGGAGTAAAAACTTTCTAAATGGGTCTCAGATGTCCTCATGTCCCTTACCACATTTATGTAAGGGAAAAATGGACATCATGGGTGTGAAAATACGCCAAGGGTGGAATAAACATGAAAAGAGGGCCAAAACATGTCATGAGAGTGAGTGGGAAACACTTATCTAACACTTCAATTTATGCACTTAAGTGACAAAAAACTTCTACTCCATGTGGTGGTGCAATTTTGTGTCCCCCGTGTCCATTTTGGAAAGGGGACAAAGGGATGTCATCCTTATCAAAATGTACAAAGGGTGGATTCATCATGAGAAGGGGGTAGGTGGGGTTAGGTGAGTGTATGACATTTTCTAACCACCAAGTTGTCTTTTAAGTGACACAAACTCATCTTCTCATTTGGGGCACAATTTTGTGTCCCCCATGTCCCTTTTGAATTTTTCAAAGGTAAAAAGGGACATCATGGGTCTCCAAGTGTGAAAAATCCAAAAATAGATGTTTTCCTTCACCGAACATTTCTGAAATAGACACATAAACCCATTTTCTCGCCATCTGGAGCTAAGAGTGAACTTACAAGGAAAAACTTATATGATTTTGACTCCAAAATGGTTGATGAGAAAATTCCCACAATTTTAAGGAGTTCTGTAATTTGAATTTTACCCCGGACCTTGAATATGTCATGCTTTGGAATTTTAATCATACTCTAACTCTCCTAGAACTCTCAAAATCATAATCGAATCTTTGCCAGGATCAGAGATCTTTACCTGTACTGCAAGGCCAATATCTACAAATATGATACTTAAAATTCGTGGAACCTTTTGTAATATGAAGTAGGAATTTTTATCTTCTAAAGAGTATCGATTACCTTCCAACTCCACCGAGGCTTCTAAAATATTTGGAACAATCTAACTATCTTTTCACCGTTTTCATTTCCTTATACCGTCTTTATAAATAACTAAGTCTTGGATAACTTGTTCCTAAACCTGATTTTTCTCCTAGAACTTTCCTAAACTACCTCAGATGATTACATATCTCTTCCAAACACTTCTCGGATGCTTTAAATTTTCCTTGAACATTCCCGAGGGGATGTTCACTAGGTCAAAACGCCTTTGAAAATAGATTTTTTTGGGCCTCCGGGAGCACTTGTCTTCTCATGGATCCAAGTACCTTCATGAATAAAATTGAATAACATCCCATACACATGAAACACACTTGAAAATAATATTATCACATTACTCCTATCCATAATGATGGTAACACGGTGACTCGGTTGGTCGTAGGATAGGTTACGTTGACCGGGAGGGGATATTTAAATGAGGTATACGTTGACATGACATTTTTTTGAATTTTTCAAGCTAGGCGTTTTTCATGACAAAAATATTATAAGTGTTCATCCTACCATCATGTACATCCTTTCTCTCCATTTTCCAAGGCCTTCCAAACAATAAATGGCAAACAATCATCAACACAAAGGTCATACAAAATATAATCCTTATATCATCAATTTGAAAATTCACCAAGAAATGCTTACATACCAATATTTCATATCCTTTTCGTAACCAATAAATCTTTTAGATATTGGAGTGCATGATTTTATTTAATCTAACTTTTCTATCATCTCATTAGGCATCAAATTATCTCATGCTACTTATCAAAATGTCATTGAAACACTTACCTCGAGATTTACATATGGTTCTAAAAAGACTCTTTCTTTGCACCAAATCATTCTCGTCCTTGGTTGGTTTTAAAAACACTCTCATCATCATAATATATTTTCCATGTTTCATTTACTTTGTGTGATTGGGTGAAGAAATAGTATCATAATCCACTAGTGTGATGTGATTGCTAGCTTCATTTATCATATTATGGATTTGTTGCACTATTAAAAACTCAATTTATATATTAAAACATGTGCAAATCTAAAACATCTACAAATGAATCATATCCCTATTTCTCTACCAAATCTTCCTCTTCATGTAGGATGATACCCTCGTTCTCTTAAGGTTGGATTGATTTTTCTATGAGAAGTACTTTCTTCTCCTTCATGACCACAATATCATCTTCCGATGTTTTCTTGTCCTCTACCTCATGAGAACCATCCTATTTTTCTTGAAGTGTTATTTTTCTTTTGGAAACTCCTCTTCGGCCTTCAAAGTATATTTATGCTTCTTCCACCAATCCCAACTTTATCATACCAAACTCACGTTGTATAGAAATATGAAGACCTTTCACACGAAATTGGTAACTTATTATCACCATATTTCATGTAACCAACTCAAATTGTGATCTTATAGAACTCCACATAATTATTTACACTGGCTCTTTTTGTTTCAAGCTTTGAAACTTTGTAAATATATTCAACTAATAATATTATTAATGAACTTACCCTTTAACGTTGCGAGGCATCATATCTCAATATTTGATTCTTTATTTATTTTTATTCTTCATTATTTCCCTCTTTACATGATCTTACCATAAGGATGCCTAAACCTTCATGTTTATGAAATAAAAATTTACCCTTTTGAAATACTCCACTAAATATAATCAATTTAATTTTCCAACTCAATGATATAATCACTAAAATCCTCAAGACATATTTCATGAGTAGCTAAGGGTGTCCAACTATAGCTTACCCACCATCTTGAAAGAAAACATTAAGAAACTATTTTTGCGTTCATCATTTAGCTCTTTAAGTTGAACTTCAATTGTTTCATTTTCATATTTATTTGTGTATGGGATGACCCATCTCCTCTAAGAATTATTACTAACATTATATCATGCTTTTATACCTCCCATTTTCTCTTCCAACCCTAGAAATCTTGATGACCTTCCAAATCATTTTTTCCATTACTTCTTATAAATATATTCAATAGGACTTTCTCACACCTATGAAAATTCACTTGAGCCTTAAAAGAATCAAACCAGTAAGGTAAAAATTTCTCTGATACCAAATGGTGTAGAAAAAAAAGAGGGGGGCAATTAAATGGATACCTTACTCTTTAAATTAAAAATATAGATCCATAATACACATATAGATACAAATACGCTTAATTGAAAGCCTGACTTTAGTCTTCATGGGAAATAATTGACTTGCTACATAGATTAAATCATACTCACACACAATATATTTTATTGATTCAATGACAAGAAGATGAACATAGAATAGTCCATTTGAGGGAATACAATATCATAATGCTCTATGTTGGACATGGACATACAACATCTTTCCTAGAAGCTCTTTCTTTGGTTCTACTATTATGCTAAACCTTTTATTACACATCCCTTTCTTACTATGGGTTCTATCTCTTCCCACATCTCAAACGACCTCTTATTTCTCCCTAATATATTCCTCTAACATTCAATGACATTTAGTTAGTCTTTGCTTCCTCTTCTCCTTCCTAGTATATTCTTGAGACACTAAAAATAATAATTATTGAGATTTATACCCTTGATTGTACAACACAAAATTCTCAAGTGATACTTTTGCTCTATGTAATCTAGTAGTTACATAACTATTGGGGAAGTTGCATATTTTTTTATAGTAATTACAAAACTACTATGGTGGTTTTGTAACCTTTGTTAATACAAAGAGGTTGTTACATAACTACTTCCTTCATAAACTAGTGGTTTCATGATATGTTGTTGAAAAGGTCTATAAGACCATATTTGATGATTTGAAACTACTCCCTTAGGAATTTTGTAAGGTAATTAAATTTTGGGGTTATTTCGACCATATTGATCATACTCCATAGACAAAGAAAATTCATCAAATGATATTTCACCACCACAACACATGCACGAATTTTTTTGGGTGATGCAAGATTACTTCTAGAATAAGATGCTCTTGTGTCATACTATTACATGATTACTTTTATATGAGGAAGTAGCATGGATGCATTGAGATAAAATCAATGGAATATATGCCCCCATTTTGAGGTGTGGGATACACTTGTGAATAAAATATCTAAAACTAAAGGGATTACGTGTACCGTGTTTATGGAAATAAAATAAAATTTTGATGTAAACACTAGTAAGATATCATCGTGAAAGCCTATATGTAATAAGAAAGTGTATTATGACCCAAGTGGGCCTAGCATTATCTTTGAAAATACAAGTGTAATATGCCACAAATGGGAAAGAAAAGAAATATACATAAACAAATGATATGTCCATATATGGGAACAATATAAAAATGCAAAGAATAGACATGGGTCCTTACTCAATAGATGCATGATATTGATCATGACAATGTAGGGAAGGGCATGAAAGCACGATTGATAATGATATGCATCATGAAACTACAAGACACAACAAACACATGATAAATCTACGAATAGTATAATTACAACAAGTGTATATAATCTATGAAGGAAATTTATCAGAACATAATTGTATAGTAAGAACATTAGGAAAATAATATATGCTAATCACATAAAACATAAAGAGTAGTGAAAACGCATCAAACACACAATAATCATGGAAATGACATTGAATCATGCAAACGCATGATAAAGATAAGTAAAGTATAAACATTTCACATCTATAATAAGAATATATAATACATATATCGGAAAAAATGTTCAAGGAGTAGGCACATTAGACCATGAATACACACTAGCCATATCGAAGCATATACTGATAAAGAATATACCACATGTCTAGAGTAAGAAGAGGAAACACACTTAAAGAACATAAAAAAGGAGAAAGCATACCAAAAATAAAAAAACACGCTAATAATGGAGTGCACACACTAAAAAACAAGGAGCAATCACAAAAACAAGGAATAACTCTAGAAAATTTACAAGTTTAATCACATAATAAACTCAATTCATTCAAGATATTGTAATACAATATATATATATATGTTTTGTTATCTCCTTGTTTTAAGGAGTCAAACTTAATCACATCTAGCACCTAATCCCCTAATATTCTCCGTCGATTTATCTCTCGGCTCTTTAAGATCTCTCACACCAATTATTCTCCCGACACACCTAATATCACTAAAAAATCTAATATGAGTAGTTAAATAATAACAACTCATTTACACACACTTATTTATTTATTCTCACTATATTAATAATTATCTACGGAGATGATTTTATACCCCATACAATGTGACCACTAAACCATGATATTTGTAATAGTAACCATGACAAGCATGGAGTGCACACTATAATCATGGATATAACAAGCATGATAATATAATCAAATTAAGGTTAGAAATGTGGGAATACATGAATACATATATATTATAAAAGGCATAGTAACCCACATATAGTATATATCATATGTATAAAACATCAACTCATTCAAACTAGTATGACAAGTATTCATTGAGATAGAACCTAAGGTGAGACATGGAGATTCCACACAATGCCCCCATAGTTTCCCTGAATGAACATGAGTCATGTTGTCATCCTACTAAGACTCTATTATCATGATCATATGAATTAAGCATGAATAAAATGATATGCTAATCTATATGATCATATCAACAACATGGATATAATAGTGCAATGAATACAATGTGAGTATATACTATGTATTATATATAAGAAAAGCAATGTAAAAATCATACAAACAAAAAGTGCTTGGTGCCTAAGGAAAATTATTAGATATCAAATCTTAGTAATATTAAGATGTCTATGATAATCACCATAAGATGAAAAATTTGAAGCACCAAGACCATTATCAAAATTATAGGGCATGGTGGAACCTATTATCCAAACCCCACGGCATTATTTTGATAACTTTCACTTCTACTTGGACTTGGGCAGGTATAGATTGATCAAAGTGGAGAAACCTAGGGTTGGGGCACTACACTCCACCTTGTTAAACTCCTCCATTTCCATACTTAGCAAAAAAAAATCAAAAGAAATGGGGCAAAACACAAGAAGATCGGCCAAATCAGCCTTTGGAGGAACATGAGGAATTGTTACTTGGAGGAATTGTTCCTTTGTTCCTCATATTCTATGCATCCCCACATTGGCTACAAGAGGGGTTTGGAGATTTGAAATTGCATAAGTCGGGCTTGGTGGGAATAGGTGGAGCAGTTCTTGGGCCTTTTGTTCTCCACATAAGTGATCTAACCGAGGGGGAGTTGGGAATGAGGAGTCAAGTGATGCGAGTGAATCGGGATCTTGGGGGAACAAACATAATTGTTCCACTTTGGGTCACCGATTCCTGGAGGGCCGACATGACCAACCAAAGAAAAGGACAAGGAAGTATTGTGAGCGGTGTGGTGATTTCGAGAGCAGCAGAATGTTCCCACATTTTGTCGGTTCATCGAATAGCCAAGTGGCCGAATGAACAAAGTGAAGCAAGGAAGGGACAGAGCGTCGGCCGAGAATCGGGTAAGTCGGGCCATGCGAGCACAAAGGAAATGTTCCCCACTTCCTCTAGTTCATCGGACAGTGATCCATCCGTATCCATCACAAATGCATTAAATTGGATTGTTAGAGCCCATGAGGAACCCTATCGCAACCCTCCTAAGCTCCAGAACTTCAAATGGCCATAACTCACCTTATAACTCCAAATTTCATAAACTTGGACTCGTTGGAAAGGTATCATCATGTAATACACCATGGAAACTAGAAATATTAAATTTGATGAGGTTAGGTGGGTTGAAAAGAGGAAAAATATCACGGCATTAAATATTCGGTTCCGGGTAGCTCAACTACCGGACGTGATGAAGCATGGTGCCCATTCCTTCTCCTACAAGAAAAGTTTTATGGGGAATGGTCTTGGAAGGGCGCTCATGCCTATTTTTAGACATTTAATGAATGTTGTTGGTGTTTGAAGGTGGAAACCGACTTTCCCTCTCTTTTCCCTCCTCTCTCTTTCCCATTTTCTATATAATGTAAAAGGATGATCATTTGTAAATGTTGGACCCTCTTGGAATGTTAGTGCATCATTCTTCAAGTGTTGCATGTGTATTTTGAGTTGTAGGCCTCAAATATGGACTTTGCGCAGGTGATTCTTTCCTTCTTCCTTCATTGTAATGGATTATGCATCTCTTTGAAGCAATAAAATTCATGTTTTGTGGCTATTCTCTACCCTAGCTTGTGTTTATTGCATTATCTTGCCTCTCCATCTACTTATAGGTATATTGTGCATGTTTATTCTCCTCTTTCAGGGCTATTTTTTTGTGCTCCATGGAAATGAGAGTTTAAATGTTGTTTTAGACTGTGGCACTCATGTCTGCCCTCTCCTCCTTCATTTTCCTCCCATTTTCACTCATCTAAGAGTGTCTTCCCCCTCTTCTTGGTGTTATCACCTCTATTATCTTAGGATTTCCCCTTTTCATGCATCTCTCTCTTCCCCTGGTCCCTTGGATTGTTAGAATAGGATTAGATAGTTGCATTTCCAAGATCTTAGGAGTAGTTTAGCATTAGGATTAGGTAGAGGAACCAACCTTCTCTGGAGGTTTGTCTCAAGTAGCAAGTCCCACAACTTGGAGACAATCCCATGTTACCAAAAACATTGATTTCTCATCCATTCCATTCATGACAAATCAGAGGGTGTTGTTTTTGGTGATAACATAACCCACCAGTTTAATTAAAAAAACGTGATCATCATCATAGTGAAAGTTGTTTCACAGAGTTGAAGGTAAATTGATTACCATGAAACATTTTCTCTAGTTGTTAAAATGAACTCTATTTGGCTAGTACTCTCCTTGGTTGCAACACAAAGATGGGAAGTCCACTAGATGGATGTTAAAAGTACTTTCTTGCATGGTGTTTTGCAAGAAGAAATCTGCATGTCCCAACCTCTAGGGTCCATTGATAGTGAGAAATATAGTTATGTGTGTAGATTGAAAAAGTCCTTATATACAACTTGAAACAAAATCCTCGATATTGGTATGAAAAGATTGAAATTTTTCATATCAATCCTAGTTTTGAGGTGTTCCTTGACGAGCATCATTGATACTCAAACTTTAATTATTCATGATTGTCAGTCCAGGGCGGTGTCCACGGTTGTTTGCAACAAAGAGAACGATTGAAACTATTCCAAGCATGCATTAACTATTGTATTTAATCAAATAATACTTCTAAATGTGATTAAAAGAAATGCCTTCTATTGATAAAACAAAGATTACTAAATTCACGAATTGAAATGTTGAAAGTGTTGGAATTTTCATAAATAACAAAATGCTAAATAACATAGATTCGAGTAAACAAATAATTCCCTTCACATTGGGGAGGAGTGGCCCTTGCTCCTTCCCTCTAATCCGATTTGGAATTGCAAATTACACCAATAGATTTAACTCATAATCATGCACTTTATTGAATGTAATACCAAACTTTCTTCAACAACAACAAACTAGCTAACTCTGTAATTCTCCTACAAATGCCCTTTTTATATCAAGAGCAGTCCTTGTCATTCTAAAAGAGGATAAAACTACTACTTAATTGAAATATATCAATAACAACAATTGTTTGTTAAAGAGTTACAACTTTGAGAGAACAAGTGCATGTCGCACTTAGATTAGATTTTATCTTCTTAACTCCGAGTGGAGTCCTTGATTAACTCTCAGTTGAGATGATTTAGTGATTCTAGAGGATGTCAAAGATCATGCATTGAATCCCTTAAATCATGGTGACTATCAATTGTTCTGTTCATTTGTTCCACATTTCCAATCGAATTGGTTGTTAAGTTGGACTTGCATAATCCACATGAGTCGCATGATGACTAGATGATAATCTGTGTTCAATGATATTTTCATCATGCAACTCGTGTGTTGACTAAATCAACTTGCCTCCAGTGTTGTCGATTCCCTTTGCTTCCTTCATACGAGTCCTACACCAATGCTTGGGTGATTCTTGCACTCTAAATCAAGTCCTACACTAGTATGTGGGTGAGTCCTACGCCAATGCGTGAATGAGTCCTGCGTTGGGCTATGTATGAGTCCTACGATGGGCTTAAGATATGTTCTTCAACCACATTGTTAGCACATAGTAAATTTATTTAACTCATTTGAAGAAGCATAGATAAGATGAAAATAAAAAGGTTATGCACAAAAATTTCCTTTAAAATATATAAAAGTATTAATTACAAAATGCTAATATCAGTCTTAGTACAAAATAATGACACAAAAAAATAGAGGTTTACATAGGAATTAGCAAGGCTCATCATTCCTCGACCCTACAAAGTCTACACTAAGAGGGTAGACACAAAGCTCCTCATTTTGGTCCTCTGCTTTGACAACTTAATCATCACAAGAGCTTTCATATGATAAATTCATGCTTTGAAAGAATGTTTGAAGAAGTATTTTGAGATGACTGAATTGAGTTTTCTACATTTCGTCACCTGGTCTTCACATTTCATAGTCTGACAAAGGTATTTTCATCCATCAGTCTAAATATTATCAAGACATTCTGCACCACTTTAACATGGAAACTACATGTACGAGGCCGATTCCTTTTCAATCAAGGGTCAAGCTTTCTACCAAATTTTCTACTCCTTCAGTTGATGTGACACTCTATAGGCAATTGGTTGGAAGTCTACTCTACTTGACTCATACACATTATGACATTTATTTTTCCATGAATCTTGTATTGTGCTATTGTCAGGACCCCATGAAATCCATTGGAAAAATGTAAAATGCATTCTACGATATCGCACATTGCTACTAATTATGGGATTGAGTACAAGTCACGCAACACAACCTCAATGTTTGGTTACACTTCAGGGGAAAGTAGCAAAGAATCCTGCTCATTTTAAACCAACAATTGTAGGCTATTCAAATAGTGATTGGGTAGGGGATCCAAATGATTGCAAGTCAACCATAAGATATATCTATCATCTTGGGGAAGGTCTCATGACTTGGTCTTGTAAAAAGAAAACCACCATTGCTTTGTCTACTATGGAGGTGGAGTATAGTGGAGTTGTTGTTACGGGATGTAAGTTGTTGTGGATATGATACTTGTTTTCTAAATTTGAGTTTCCACACGCCTAACCCACAACTCTTTGGTATGATAATCATAGTGACATCCACATATCTCACAAACCAATGAAAAAAAAATGCACAAAGCACATTGAGATACACATGCATTATATTCAAAGCAATTGATTCAAGACACACTGTTGACCTTAATTTTTTTAACAAAAAAATTAGGTCATAGAAATCTTCACAAATCCCTTTCTTGAGGCCCCACTTGTTTAGATCAAGTAAGTTTTAGGAGTGAAGGAACATGTTTTCAAGGGTGGTAGTTCAATATTCCTCTAACCTTCCCTTCGTCGAAGTACATCTTTAGGGGGATGTTAATGCATTTAATTAACCATACAACTTTGTTGTATGTGAATAAGATGTGTTCAAATAGTATTAATTATAATTTAATGTGGATAATTCACCCATTGATGCACACTTATCCAAATTTATTAATAGAGAAGATTATCAACCAAGTTATTGACTTGATTGATTTCCACTATTAATAGATTAAAACAAACTTGTTTTACAAGAAACTACTCTCAACCCTAATAATAGCCTCTACTTGTTTTTATAAAATCATGAAGATATTAGTGGATCATATATTGTGTAAGAGAGTTAATCCTACTCTGGTGAATTCGAGCTACAACTTCTTAATAAAATTGTGGTAGTCATCCTACCTTTGGTAAATATGTGTTATGTCTTTACTTTAAGCTTTCATTGATTTATTATGTATGCATGCTTGTGGGTGTTTGTCTTATGGTTGTTTACAATGATTCTAGAGAGTAGAATGTACTTTAATACTCGGCATTTTTTCATGGGTAAGTAAGAAGTAGATACTTTTGACTACCATCGAAGAAGAGTACAAGGTAACATAAGGAATTGTTTACAATGCCATTTAGATTCATCAAATCATGAATGATTTGGATATTCCATTGGCGTCACCCGACTGCGTGCAAGTGTGTCTACACACCTTGCCCGAATTCTCACGGTCGAACCCACAGGAGCACCCTTTCCCGCATATCCATACAAGAAATGGTGAAAAGACATATATTTTGCATCCCAGAGGGGTCATTATTGGAGATACTATCCTTTCTGGTCCAAAAGCCCCCATATCAATGGGAAATTTCCCTATATTAATTGACAACAATATACCACACCAATCAAAGTTATTTGAATCTATTGAAGAATCCTAGTATGCATGAGTTATCCAAACACACGAGGTTTCATTTCCACTTCATCAAAGAGTACGAGTAAAATAGTGATGTGAAATAGAGATATAGTTCATCCCTACTCATGAGAAACTTATAGATTGATTTACAAAGTCATTATTAAATATCAAATTTGTCTAATTCAAGACACAACTTTACGTAATGGGTAATGTCCACAAATTAGATATTCATAGGGGTGGTAAAAATATTAAAATATTTAACTAAATTTTTAGTTAGTATCAATTAATTGGTTTGTATTTAGAGCATGAGTTGTATGTTATACCAACCCCATCAAACTTTTGTTGTAATAAGTACCCCTCGTAATAAATACCCCTTGCATGTATACAAAATAAATATAAAAATATCATTTCTATCAACTTCTCTAAAGAGAGTATGCGATGTACAAAATGCATAGGGTAATAAAACCTTATATTCTAGTTTTATTATTTTCTCTATTCTAATTCTTCAAATATTTTTTTATGTTGTTTTTACATGCATACAACACACCTAGATTCACATTTAAACTATTCTCTTAAATATCTCCTAAGATATGGGTCACGTTTCAAATAAAAATAAAAATTTAATACAAAACATAAAAAACTTTTCATGCAAGAAATAATTAAAAACATTGTAAAAGAATTATATTATAGTGAAATAGGTGTCAATGCTTATAATGGAGGGAATCATTATATCATCAATGCCAAATAATGTGAAATTTTAAGTTCATCAATATTTCATTAATTTTTAGTGGCTCTATACTACACATACCTTACTTCTAGTAGCCATCTCATTACTTCTAGTAGCCATCTCATTTTGGGTGGAGAGCAAGACACTCTCACATGTATAATTAAAAACTAACTAATCTAATCCTTTTACAAATTTATTGTACATACATTGTTTTAAATAGTGCATATAAACATTTACATTTAATTAAACATTGTTATATTGTACTTAATTATTATTATTAATGTTTTTGATGAAATAGTGCCTATATTACTAAAAAAATAACATAATTATTCACACACAAAAATAGTATTGTAACACACTTGATGGGGTTTGATCTTGGGCGAGAGAGCATGACACTCTCACTTGTATAGTTGAAAACTAACTAATTTTAACCTTTTTTCCAATTTTATTGTAAATAATTTATTTTAAATAGTACATATAAACATTTACATTTAATTAAACATTGTTATATTGTACTTAATTAATATTATTAATGTTTTTGATGAAATAGTGGCTATATTAGTAAAAAATAAAATAACATAACTATTCACAAAAAGAAAGTAATATTATAGCACACCATGAAAATGAAATTATATTTAATTAATGATTTTAATATCCTATTAAATATATTATCTTCATATTTTGTAGCCATGGGTCCACTTTTTAAGTCATCTAAGCTTGAATGGTTTTGGCTGAAGCAAAGAAGGCACAAGCCTTTGAGCATCAATTTTCCTTATATCCTTCCCCACAATCTACAATCACAATCTACCAAACATGTTTCGTTTCTCCTTCCCCACCAATAAAGAATAAACGCAGAGAAGGAAAACAATGTTGGAGAGGATGCAAATGGATGCACTAGATGTTATTGGGGATGGTTCCTAATCCACTTTAGAAAATATATTCTCTAGTAAAAGGGTAGGAGAACTCTCAAATCACGCAGTCTTAATTTTTGCGCATTTGACATTATAAATGCTCTTTATTTTTTTAGAAATTTTGGTCCGATTATCATAATGGTTAAGCTTTAAGTTCTTTATAGTTTTTAAGGCTATAAACATCTTAAGTACACCTATTTAAAGCACGTCAAGAGATTAATCTTGAGGCATCTTTCTAACTATGTTAGTATACTAGAAGTATACATCTATCTAAAATACGCAAAGATATATCAGTCTCAAACATCTAGCTAGCTACATTAGTGTAGTGTAAGTATACCAATTTTTTATTAAATAAATAAATATAATATATTAATTATATTATTATAAATGTATCTACGTGGATTGCATTAATACATATCAATTTCAAGGTTCTTAGCTAAGAGTTTTCATATACTATTTTTGATCGACTTCTCCAAGAAAAAAAAAGAAAAAAAAACATTTAAGTGACAATCTAATGGAAGTCAAATTTATGGATGAATTGTTAGTGATGGTCAAATGAATGTCAAATTTAATGTTGAGAATAAAAATGAACAACTCACTCCATTACAACTCTAGGCGACATTGTAGGAATGCCTCTTGATATAATAAATATTGAACAAAAATAAAAAATACCCAAAAATACTAAACATTATAAAATATAATCATTTATGTATAACAAAGTAACTATTTTTTCCTTTCTCTATATACAATAAAAATGGAGAGCCGTTTATAGAAAAGGCTATTATAAGAATTACATGTTGTATTAGCAAATTACAATTACTTAGACTTTAATAAAAAACAATTTAAGATTTAACTCCAAACAAAATTTTCCCCATCTAATGATTTCCATTTTAAATCAAGAAAATTACAGAGAAACTCTTGACCTCTTGAAGAAGACCCTTTTTCAACCACTTTCATGCATTGTATAATCGTTTAATTTTACTAATTGCACGTCGACATATTGGACAACTTTTGTTTTCCTCATTTTCTATCCTGTAAAATAAATCAATTAACAAAAGTTATTAGAAAGGAATCCGAAATGTATATCTATATAATTGTAACATTTAATTTAATTGTTAAAAACTCTTTACATAGTATATTTAAAAATTAATATCATATTTAATTACGATATAAATCTCAAAACTCTATAAATATTGTAAATTCCTAAATAACATAATTTATTAAAAAACGAAGTTATATAACATAGAAACATACCTTTGACCACATGTATAACATGTTGCACAATGTCCACAAGGAACAAAGAAGCAATTTCTTGGCTCATCATAGCAAATGACACAAATATTTCCATCATATAAATCATTTGTAGGAGAATTGAGGTTGATTCTGGTCTTGTTCCAATGTTCCATAAGATGAATCGAGCTTGATTCTTTGGGAGCCACCAATGGAGCTCTTTCAGTTCCACAATTTTCGTAGGAGGTGTATCTTCTAAGTATCCTAAAATTTTGAATATACAATAAACTAGAAGGATAATGGCACCTGAAAACCAAATCATACTTAAAATGAGTATAATTTATCTAAGTAAATATATTAGATTCTCAAACAATATATTATATATAATATTAAGGTGATGACTTCCACTAACAATTTATTTAGATTTTTTTATTTTGTATAACATTTAGTAAATTGTCCTTATCTTATAATTATTGTAATAATTATAATTATACAAATAAAAATAAAAAAATAAAATCTATAATTTAATAGAATATTCATATACCTAAAATGATAACATATGTCACCAAACGAGCTCCATAAGAAAGTTCAACGGACCATATATTTCTTCCATCCTGCAATTTTATGGGATTTGATTAAATACATTTTATAAAATAAAAAATATTACTTGTGTTACCAATTATTCAAGAGAGTATTAGCTTCAAGAATACACATCACCAACACCGTTTTTAAATAGAATAAAAATGACCACATTTTCATATATATATATATATATTATATTTATATATTTTGTTTTATAATTTTTTAAAGTTATAATTAATCAATTAATATATACTTTAAATGAATAAAATTATTTAAATATTAAAAAATACAATAAAAATTAATGAGCTCTGTTTTTTTATTGGATAATATATTAATATAGATATTTTAAATGTATCTATTTAGAAAATGTTTATAACTATCAAGTTTAAGGTATATCATGAAATTATCGCAACAATTTTATTGAAAAGTTTCACATTGATTAACAATCACATTATATTCTTCGCAAATATTTTATTAATGAATAATATATGATACTAATCTAATAATATTATTATGGACCTAATAAAAAATTTACGAAACCACAATATTAAATTGTGTAATAGGCATTTCAACAAGTGTTGATCCAATGGGACAAATGTCTAAGTGAAAGGAATGTTATAAGGATGTTATCCTTGTTTATTTGATTGCCATCGAAGTCAGTGCATTTTTATGAAGGAAAGGATGTCATATCCCATTTTTTCGGGGAAGTTATTTTGTTATTATTTGGCATACAATCTTATTTATATCTTATTGTTAGAAGCATGAGAGTATTTATTATTAATCCATGTGATTATTGATTCGATAATTAGAGCTAGATTAAAGGTTAGGAGCACCCTAAACAATAATTGGAGTGGACGCCCTTTTCAAATTTTCAATTAATATTTTTTCCCATCAAGTAAATAAATAAAAGCTTCTCACATTCTCCTATTTTGGAATTTGCAGTAGGATCATAATAAATCACAAATTTATAGGAACTACGTTACAAAAAGAATAAAAATTTCCTATAAAATTATTACAAAAGATGAGAAATATTCCATGGATGGAGAGAATTAATCGCAAGAGGTCGAGAAAATTTTAGTGGCTAATATTCGTAATTTGGCTAAAAGTAGGAATTCTAGAATATGAATTTGGCTATTTTTACAACCATGGTAGTGACCACGTTTCGCCCAAAAATTCCACAAATAATAATTTGTCCCATGTGAATAGCCAATGGATCTCCAATCCCAATATATATTTTTTATTGAATTGCCACATGATAGATGGGTTGGGGTTTTAAAAAACAAAATTGGATCGCCAAGAAATATATGAAACCTTCCTATTCATTTGGTCTCATTCGCCGACATGTTTATGATTTTTTGGAAATTTGATTAAATTCACCATACATGCATACATACATATATATTTATCTGTGTGTGTGTGTGTGTGTGTGTGTGTGTGTGTGTGTGTGTGTGTGTGTGTGTGTGTGTGTCAACATGGATAGAAGAAGTGCTAAAACTTTTGATAAGCCTCGACGCATGAGGAGTGGCCAAGTGTCACCCATTTCGGGCACCTAAGCGAGAAAGGTGTGCAAAAGGAACCCCAACCCCGGATTTAAATATTGGGCAGACATGTGGTGGGATTTCGGGCATCCTCAAGGAAAAGGAATTATGTGGACTCCAAGCCCACGGAATGAACCAATTCAATAAAGTTTTCAGTGGTCGTGGCTAGCAAGGCAGAGTGACGATGGGGAACACGTGGCAAACCTCCATTTGGACTTAAAATATTTTTGTGTAAAAATATCCTTCATGCCAATGAATTATCCTTCATTCGCCACTCCATCTACAATTTCCTTCAAAAAATATATTATATTTCGCCAATGCCATGAATGTTGATTTTAGATAATTCGCCAACCCAACGAATGGTTCCGACCATATTCACCACAATTTCTATAAGTTTTTTTCAAGCGGGTTCCTTAAAATTTTCCTTGCAAAAGATTCTTCGAATGCAACAAATACAATTTTTTTATACGGGTTGCTTAAGTTTGATTAACCAATATCAAGTAGGTGTTAGGCCTCAAACTTGAACAAAACACCATTTTTTCACAAAACAATAAAAATTCTTATGTAGCTCTCATGGTTTTGTGAAGAGTGATATTTTAACCAGACCTAACAATTTCTCCATACAAAATAGTAGTCATTTCCCCCAAAAATTAAGAATAGAGAATTAAATAGTTATTTCCTTCAATTATATTCCCCTCTACTAGGTACACCAATGACATTAAAAAATACACAAACTTTTTCCTAGAAAAATGATATGCCTCCATAAACTAGAGTTACATCGAAGAATGTGTAACAATACAAAAAAAACATATGAGATCATAAATATGTTATATTTATTTTTACTTGTAATTTATGTTACAATGATATAATAATATCAATAAATTGGCCAAATTAGATTGAAGCTTCAAGTAAATAGTTTTAATGCTAATTTCTAAAAATAGTTGACGATAATGAAAATCTTTAGATTTAGGTGCCCTAAATATTAGCGTCTTAGGCAATCGCCTAGTTTACTTAGGGATTAAACCTCACAAGATTAACCTCCTTGTGGACAATATATTATTGTTAGATGTATAGTTTTTTCTACTTATCATATATAAGACTATTCATGAGGTATTTTTAGTTGGAGACGGAGTTGGGATGCATGATTCAATTTCTTTTTCTTGAGTGTAATTTTATTAAGTTGTGAAACACTTGTTTGTTTCTTGCTTGGACTTGTTAGACTTATGTGTCTTGAATTTCAATGGAGGACAAATACTAGTTGAGATAGCTATAATTGTATTCATCTCTCCAATTCACTTTAAATGAAGTATGTTTGATTCAAGTGCTTAAGATTTTTGCAATTGTGAAGATTGAGATATTTTGATTAAATTGAACTTGTACTATTCTATTTTTACTCACGTGTCGGTCTTGGAAAACTTGGGAAAACTTAGAAATGAATATATGTAGCAAACTATGTTGTAATTATGTTTGATTTAAAAACAAAATATTGAGATTATTTACTAGTTTATTATGTTATAATGGCTCAATAATTGGTCTTTGATTTGATATGGAATTTTGACTTAGTGTATAAATCAAAATTGTGGGTGAAATTATGAAAAATTGAATTTAAGGGGAAAGTATGACACAAAAGTGACGCAAATTGCATCACTTTTGAATTACCTATAAAAATATTTTAAATTTGTACACTATAAAATATATTTAATAAAATAATTTTTCATCGTGGCACAAAAATCACACAAATATTTGTGCCATTGTTTTGCATCACATTAGGGATTTTTTTAAACGAAAAACATGAAATTGACCTAGTTAATGGTGTAAATTGCATTTTAAGTATAGCGTTAGGTTATGACGGTGGGATCGTGTGGAATATTTGTTGAGTTTCATTGAGTCTATTATTAATATTATTTGGTTTACCAACATGGAATGACTCACTTTACATGGATCAATCATGTTTCGGAGAGAGATATGATGGCATCAAATCAATTATTGAGAAAATAAATATTGTCATAAATGAAAAGAGAGATCTCGAGAAACATTTTTCAAATAAGTAAAATTGTACCTCATTGAGCAATGGAATAAAATGGCCACCTTGTTGCATTTCCTTGCCTTTGCATTGACTCTAAGATTCTACGCCACGTAGATCCTTTTTTGGGGAGGGTGCCACCATATAGGGATGTTGTACTCGGGGAAGGGTACATGTTTGCGTTCTCTAGGATCATACTTGATCCCAAGGTCGAAGACAAGGTTATGATTAAGTTTGGAAATTTCATATCCTTTGAGCTCTTTGGGACAAATTAAAGAAGAATTCTACTACACGACCTAGTGGCTACATGGTCAAGGATCCATGTACTTTTCCAATCAAAGTCTTGTCACAAGTAAGATTTTTATTTTTAACTTTCTTTCCTTTTTGTATTAATTTTTTAGACTTTAAGTTTGAGTTTTTCCTTTTATAGATTTTAATTTTGCATTCAATTTTTCTCAATACATTTTGAGTTCGTTTTCCTCTAAGCCCAACTTGAGTGCGTACATCTTCATCCACTCATAGAAGCGCAACAAGTTGGGAGGAAAAAAATGACTTAATCGTGTATATACAATCTTATTTGCACTTTTTATCTCACAATTTATTGAAGTACAAGGATGGAGTGATAAAACATAGAGATGTAGACCCAGAGAATGTTGGATCGAGATGCTTCCATTTCCCACTTGTAAAATTACATGACATGGAGACTTCTTTGGCACTACAAAACCTACATGAGGTGCTACCGGGAGTGGGAGTGTTTTGAGTCCGTGTGGTTTTAATGAATCACATTATGGTGTTTATGTTGATATTGATGTTCTTGATGAAGAGAAATGTGACAAATATTGAATACTTATTTTGATCATGTAATAATTATAATTAATATATAACATTTGTGACTTCTTGTTTAGCATAAATGGTTGACTTTATAGAAATTATGAGCAATGCTTTATGGTTATTTAAATTATTTTAGTTTTTATACGCATAATATGTGGTCAATTCCTATTTATTAGGTTAGAATTTAAATTTATTTTAATTTTTAAATATATTTTTGTAGTATATATCCGAGACAAAAATGGTGTTTTTGCATATCAAATTCTTCATATCCATACCCATATTCGAAACATAGTGAAAAATTGGCCTGGTATTGCGTAAAATTTCTCTCCTATGAAAATGAGAATATGAAAAGATTTCCCATTTTTATCATTGTGCTTTGGTATGCCTACTTTTTGTATTACTATCATACTAGGCAAATTAAGGGTTTTAAGTGCCTTAGGCAACACTTGGAGCCACTATCCCCTCTCAATTTTTACAAACATTTAATAAGAGAATGATAGCAACATATTGACTATTAGCATATTTGAATAGAAAAAACAATCACATATAGACTTATAAATTATATAGTAAGGCACTAAGCTCTCAATTGTATTAATTATTATAACCCTAGAAGCCACTATCCCCTCTCGATTTTAAAACATTTTAAAGTAGAATGATAGTGACATATTGACTATCGGCATGTATGAATAGAAAAATCAATCATGTCTATAGAAGGCACTAAGCTCTCGGACATATTGGTTATTATAATGACAAAATTCTCTGTTATTATTTTGTAATATAATTGCATTTTTGGTGCCATGACACGAACACCTATAAAATGACATACATTATGTTGCTTCAATGTTCTCTAGCATATAATTAAGTGTATCAATATAGTGGCAAATGGGGGGAGGGGGTGTAGCGGAGTGTAATAAATATAAAAAATAACACTAATATATCATACACCACTAGGAATGTTGAAATATGTTCACAAAAATCATAAATAAAATAGTGCCCAATAAATGAGCGCCCCCTAGATTTTGATGCCTAAGCAATCGCATAATTTCCCTAGGCCTTAATCCGACCCCAATCACTAGCTATAATTTTTAACAATAATATGAAGAGCTTAAATTCAATTTAAAAAGTATTTTTACTCGTACACCCTACACTAATTTAAAAGCGTTATAATAGCATATACATCTCTATCAAAAGTCTACAACACAAACATTGTGTTCCTATCAACACTTTCAATTGATTTTTAAGTTATTAAGATAATAATAATAGGTACTTAGATCATAAAACCTAAAAATATAGATTTTTAAACATTAAATCTAACTTAAATTTTAAAAATTCAATAGTAAAACAAATTCCCTACTCCTCCCATCCCTCGAGGACCCCCCCGCCCCCCAAAAATAAAATAAAAATTGATTTGGAGATACC
The DNA here is from genome assembly GCA_018340775.1 of Taxus wallichiana var. yunnanensis. NCBI lineage: Eukaryota > Viridiplantae > Streptophyta > Pinopsida > Cupressales > Taxaceae > Taxus > Taxus wallichiana. Next base: position 247,397,142 of record CM031238.1, on the reverse strand, counting down.
TAAAATGGCTCTTAGATATTATTAGTTGTTAAAATACATATTTCAATATGTTTGTGTACTCGATTATTGGTTGATTAACTATTAAGCATTATCGGTGCATTTGCAATTGTTGATGGCCTCTTTCTCTCCTCTCATCCCTCTCTACCTATCCCTTTCTATGGCCTCTCTTCCCCTTGCCTCGAGCTTTCGACCCATACTATTGAGTTTTTCTTGAGCATGGCTCATGCACCTGGTGCCCTCATTTGACCCCCTTTTGACTAAGGTGCATGTGTCCCTCTTGTCTGTCTTTTTCACTTTCTAGCCATGGATATAGGATTGGGCACCAAAAGGGCCCTAATTTGAATGTAATTTACATATTAATACACATGCATTGAAGTTTATTTAATTGGAAGAATATTGATGTTGGAGATATTGTCAATGATGTCAAAAGAGTCATTGATGTCAACGAAGAATGCACAACAATCAAAAGAAAAATAACAATGATCGATTGGCGTGTTACAAAGTGCTAAGATTTAGTAATAGTGAATGTAATAATTGTATACCAAAATGTGCAAAGTGAATTCATTAAGGGAACACATTTATTTAATGGGCAAGCAAACCTCCATTAAGATTAAATGATTTGTTTTTTGTGGTCGACCTCCCTTGAAGAAGGTCGACCCTATTGGGTGAAGAGTCTTGGGTGAAGAGTCATGACCATTCAAAAGGGCATTTTTGGGCTATAAAAGGAAGATTTGTTGGATGGAGGAAGGGCAGATTTAGAGCGAATATCATTCGGAAGAAGAGAAGAATTTTATAAGTGTGAAATAAGAGTTATATCTTGAGAAGACAAGTAGCTTTGTGAAGAGGAAATAAAAGTCTCCATCATTCGTTGAAACAACAACACTATGAAGGTGGTATCGTCATCGGTTTGGAGTTTGGTGCCCGATAAAACAAAGAAATTGATGTCTCTTGCTAAGTTGGTGCTCGGTGAGAAAAAGATTGAGTTTTGAATTGCTAAGTTGGTGCTTGGAATTGGGGATTGGTGTCTCCGGTAGGTTGGTGCCTAAACGAATTGTAAAAGAATATATATATATATATATATATATATATATATATATATATATATATATATATAAGAAAATATTTTGTTGTGGTTTTTTCCCAAAGGGTTTCCATGTAAATATTGTGTTCCTTTTGTGTTGCATAATTTTTAAATTTTGTGAGATTATTGTTGTTATGACTATTAAAGATTTGAATTTTTAAAATTTTATCTTATATTGATTCGTGTTTAACAATTGGTATCAGAGCCGATTCCTTTAGAACAATCTAATCGATGGAAGGTAGATCTCGGCAACACACATGGCCAGTAATCAAGTACTAGAGGGTTTCTCCACAAACAAGGCTCTATTATTTGACGGAACAAATTATGCTTTCTAGAGCATACGAATGAAAACCTATCTAATGGCTCTAGGGTTCGATATTTGGTGACCGGTAGTAACGGGATATATAACTCCTCAGACTCCACCGACGGATCAAGCAGGAAAGATGGCCAATGAAAACAACACCAAAGCCTTGAACACAATATTATGTGGCTTGTCTGAATCCGAGTTTGTCAAAGTCATGCATTGTGACACGACAAATGATACATGGGACAATCTACAAAATATCTACGAGGGAGACACCAAAATAAAGCAAGATAAACTCTAAACCCACATAAGGCAGTTTGAGAGTCTAAAAATGAAAGAAGAAGAGAATGTTGCAACCTATCTTCTTTGTGTGGATGAAATTGTGAATACCATCAGAGGGCTTGGTGAAAATATAGAACCAATAATAGTACAAAAGGTGCGAAGGTCTATCCCCTTACAATTTGATCCTAAGGTTTCCGAAATTGAGGAAATAAATGATCTAAACATGTTAAAGATGGATGAGTTGCATGGAATCCTCACAACATATGAAATGAGGACATAAACAGAAAAGCCATCAAAGCGAGAAGCTTCCTTCAAAGCTTCAAAAGGGTCAAAAATGCAAAACTTGATTCAAGTGATGAATCGAAAGATGAAGAAGAAACTCTTTTTGTGAGAAATCTAAAAAAGGGATTTGGAAAGTATAAAGGTAAGCTTCCTTTGAAATGTTTCAATTGTGGTGAGATAGGAGATTTCGCTACTAAGTGTTTGTTATCCCAAATTCACCCCCCAACAAATTTGGTCAAGACAACCCCGCACATAGAGAAAATATGAAGGGAAAACATCATACCTACGAGCTCGCATTCCAAAACGAGGCAAAGGAAAAACGGCAAGGATCCAAGGTCTTGGGCTCAAAACCATTCAGGAAAGAATCCAGAATCGACTAAGTATGGAAGATCCAAGCAGAGGGAACCACGTGTCCTAATGGTGCCCCTCCAAAGGTGAATCCAAAAAGAGAAGCTCAAACAAGCGCCGCATCTCCACGTGTCTCAGGACGAAACGGAGGTAGGGGCAAATGGTCAAGCAGAGTCAAAAGGCGGAGCTGGGCCGCGGGAGTTTTTTGGATTTTTTGATTCTCGCGGAAAAGGGGGAAAAGATAAATTACGGACCCGCAAACCCGATTTTGCCCTAATTTGGCTGTCACACGCGTCCCATATTAAATGGGACCCATTTTTTAAATTGTTTTCCCCGTCCATTCATACGGACCCGATACAAACTTCAAAGGGGCATATCTTTCGACTCGGGGCTCGAAGTATTGCAAATTTGACACCGTTGAAAAGATCTCGGCCTCACCAACCAGATGGAGGAAACGTCTTGAGCCTTCAATGCAGGATCCATCTGTCTCAACAACCAAATCGGATTCGATCTATTTCGTCGTTTCCTCTTCCTTCAAGGCGTCGAACCAAGGATTGATGCAGTAAAGATGGATTTGGGGGCAGATTTTATCAGAAGCATTAACAAAGTGGTTGAGTTTCGACCTGCTTTTCCCACTTTCTCTCTCTCTCTTTCTTCTCTCCGATCAAATCTATAAATACAAGGGCAGGATTCATTGTAAAAGGTTGTTGTTCATTCTCCTTCCCCCCCTCTCTCTTTCTTCTCCAGGGTCAAATGTGGAGTTTAAACCTTCCTCCCCTACTCTGTAAATGGCATTTTTGCCTCTTGCTCGTGTATGATGCTCTGTGCAAATTTATGAAGCAATAAAACTTGTTTTTGTGATGTGTTTGTCCATCCTTCGCTTGTTTTCATTGCATCTTCTTGCCTCTCATCGTTCTGGAGTATTCTGTGCATGTTTTTGGACGTTTCATTTGCAGATCTGGGAGTTGTGTTCATTGGGTTGAAACGTTTCCTGTGTGAAATCTGATCTTTGGTTTGTGATGTTGTTGTCCATCCTCTCCATTGCTCACCTCTATTCATTTCATGGCAGTCTGGGTAGATGATCAACATTTCCCTTTTCTTGGTGTTATCACCTATGTAGTGTAGGATTTATTTATTTTCATGCTCTCTCTCTCTCCTTGGTCCCTTGGAATTGTTAGATTAGGAGTAGATAGTTGCATTTCCTTCCTTAGAAGTAGTTTAGCATTAGGATCAGGAAGAAGAAGTCGACTTTCTCGGAGGGCCATCTCAAGTCTGCAAGTCCCACAGCTTGAGAGATTGTCCAATGTTATGCAAATCACACAGATGATTCTGCCTTAGAAAAGTAGACCTATAGAAATCATCTGGGAGTGTTGTCATTTCGCATTAACAATTTTGGCACGCCCGGTGGGACAGGTCTGAAGCACCTTACCACTTCACTTCATCAAGTTCGATGTGCTCTTGGTGAAGATTTCAACCTTTGGAGGCACTTTCAGGCACATCTGGCGACTCCATTTGGTCAAAAACCCATTCTCTGAGTTGCAGACCTTTTCCATCCATTTCCACTCATTTCATCCATTTCTTCTTCCATCTCTTTCATTTTCTCCCATTCCATGAGGTTGTGCAATCATGACTTCATTCCCTTCATGGAACTCACACTTACAACAATATAGTCCACCTCCAATGTATTTCCCAACTCCTCCAGATCAACATTATAATCAAATCTAGAACCATTATGCTTACCCATATGAGTAGTGTCAAAACCAGTTTGACTATGAAGCTTATCAAGGACAAGGGGACGATATGATGGCGATCGTTATGCGAGAGGATGCTGGTCTCTCTGGAGAAGATTCCAAAAATGGAGGCTGACATGGTTCAATTAAGGGCAAGCAACTCAAATGTGGGCTTTCAGAATAGGTTGCAGGGCACCTTGTCCATGGGAAGGCCCTTTTCCAAGACACTACAGACCCTCAAGAGAAGCTGGACTTCATGGTTGAAGTGTTGCCTCAGCTTACACGGTGGGCTGAGGAGATCGGGGCTTATGAGCAAAGTGCGAGACAACCTTGTCAATGGGTAAGTCAATCACCAGCTCCCTGCCTTTCATTTTCTCTCCCTCAATCTTTATCATTTCAGCAGAGGCAAGAGTCAAGCCCCTCACTTGCTGCCCCAAGTGTTGATTTCATTTCTCCATTCCCTAGTCTTCCATCCCACCTCAGTTTCTCTGCCCTTTTCCCTTCCAAACCCAATTCCCCTCTACAAGAGCCAAAAGAAATGTCTTCCCCTCCGCCACAAACAAGGAAACAACTAGTGGAGACCCCACCCACCACTCTCTTGCCTTCCCAAGTCCATGTTGGGAAGAGACTCCAAAAACCAGCCAAGGAGAACATCAAACAAAGGAACCCTAATAGAGAAGAAATGATAGAAAATCTAAAGAGTTGCGCTGCTAAATTTGAATTTTCAAAGGTTCCCTTGTTGGTTAAACCTATGAAGGAGGCTAAGGTCAAGCCGCAAGTGGTGGAAGCTCCAGCTACAGCACAAGCATGGGAAGAAGGAGCTAATCCTAATCCAAAAGAAGAGGAGTACATTCCGGCTGTGGAGGAGACTATATAGTTTCAGAGGCTCCAAGTGCGGAGCAGGCCGCAGAAGAACCTTTAGTTCTTCCTCCCACTTCATCCCCTTCAAGCTCTGATGTTGAGGAAGAGTTTGAGCTTTCAAACGTCATGTTTGAGGATGAAGGGAACCATGGTGAGTCAATTGTAGATCAGGAGGACACCATGAAGGAGGTTGAGCACCTACGGTAGGACAACAAGGAGGCAGATTACCTGTCTGACTTGGAGGATTGCCTTGATGGAGGGGAGCCCATGGAGATCACATCATTTTTTCCTCCATCTCTCACATCCCAAGCACATGAGTTTGCTGCCATGGAGGAGAACATTTAGGAACATCACCTGCACTCCATAACAACCCTCTGGAACCAAGATTGGAAGGCATGACTCTCCCATGTTCTTCACAGGAGAAGGAAGAGAAAAGGCAGGAGGATGTCATCATCTCTCTCACACCATCCACTCAAGAAGGTCCACAAGACTCCATTTTTGGAGTTGAATTTCAGAGAAATGGGCACATCCAAAGGATCATACCGTGCCCAATCAGGTACTTGGCTTCATTGGAGCCAAAGGAGAAACCAAAACCAGTCATGCCTACTTAGGGCATGAGGATGAGCATCAAAGTACCAAGGGTCATCATCAACACCTCCAAAAGTCGATGCAAGTCAGCTTGAGGAGGTATTTTCCATTAATGTTGATACCTTGATGATTTGGGTGGAGGACCGGCTTATTGTCAGTTTTTCACTCATCCAACCAGCCATGTTCAGTGCCAAATCAGTTGCATGGCTGCCATTTTTGAGGAAGGGAAGCTATTTCTCCCTACCAGTTACAAGTTTTGTTTGAGTTCCCTTTGCTCTTGGTTAGAGTAGAGTAGGTAGGTTTGTTTTCAGCAGAAGAAGTGCTTTTGCACACTCTGCATGTTCCATTTAGAGCATGTATGATTTTTAGTTTGTACATAGTTTTTGGTGTTGTTGTATTGCTCTTGCATAGTGCATTTAGTTGGCTTTTGGTGAAGTTCAACTTCAAGTTTCAGTGGGTTTCCAAGAGGTTCAGAGGTCAAAATTTCAAGAGTTCAGATCAGAATCAGTTTATAAGGCTAGACTCCATGCCCAATGGATGCTTCAAGGCCACTAGTCTCTTCATCTAGCAGGCAGATGTCCCGTGAGTCACCAAATTGTTATCCCAAATTCACCCCGGCAAATTTGGTCAAGACAACCCCACACATAGAGAAAATATGAAGGGAAAACGTTGTACCTATGAGCTCGCATTCCAAAACGAGGCAAAGGAAAAACAACAAGGATCCAAGGTCTTCGGGCTCAAAACCGTTCAGGAAAGAATCCAGAATCGACTAAGTATGGAAGAGCTAGCAGAGGGAACCACGTGTCCTAATGGCGCCCCTAAAGGTGAATCCAAAAAGAGAAGCTCAAACAAGCGCCGCATCTCCACGTGTCTCAGGACGAAACGGAGGCAGGGGCAAATGGTCAAGCAGAGTCAAAAGGCGGAGCTTCGGGCCGTAGGAGTTTTTTAGATTTTGTGATTCTCGCAAAAAAGGCGGAAAAGATAAATTGTGGACCCACAAACCCGATTTTGCCCTAATTTGGCTGTCACGCGTCCCGTATTAAAGGGGACCCGTTTTTAAATCAAGATTTTCCACGTCCATTCGTACGGACTCGATACAAACTTTGAAGGGGCATATCTTTCAACTCAGGGCTCAAAGTATTGCAAATCTAACACCGTTGAAAAGATCTCGGCCTCACCAACCAAATGGAGGAAACGTCTTCGGGCCTTCAATGCAGGATCCATCTGTCTCAACAACTAGATCGGATTCGATCTATTTCCATCATTTCCTCTTCCTTCAAGGCGCCAAACCAAGGATTGATGCAGTAAAGACGGATTTGGGGGCAGATTTTATCAGAAGCATTAACAGTAGTGGTTGAGTTTAGACTGCTTTTCCCTCTCTCTCTCTCTCTCTTTCTTCTCTCGATCAAATCTATAAATACAGGGGCAAGATTCATTGTAAAGGTTGTTGTTCATTCTCCTTCCCTGCCCCCCTCTCTCTTTCTTCTCCAAGGTCGAATGTGGAGTTTAAATCTTCCTCCCCTGCTTTGTAAATGGCATTTTTGCCTCTTGCTCGTGTATGATGCTCTGTGTAAATTTATGAAGCAATAAAACTCATTTTTGTGATGCGTTTTCCATCCTTCACTTGTTTTCATTGCATCTTCTTGCCTCTCATCGTTTTGGAGTATTATGTGCATGTTTTGGACGTTTCATTTGCAAATCTGGGAGTTGTGTTCATTGGGTTGAAACATTTCCTGTGTGAAATCTGATCTTTGGTTTGTGATATTGCTATCCATCCTCTCCATTGCTCACCTCTATTTGTTTCATGGCAGTCTGGGTAGATGATCAACATTTTCTTTTCTTGGTGCTATCACCTTTGTAGTGTAGGATTTCTTTATTTTCATGCTCTCTCTCTCCTTGGTCCCTTGGAATTGTTAGATTAGGAGTAGATAGTCGCATTTCCTTCCTTAGAAGTAGTTTAGCATTAGGATCAGGAAGAAGAAGAAGTCGGCTTTCTTTGGAGGGCCATCTCAAGACCGCAAGTCCCACAACTTGAGAGATGGTCCAATGTTATGCAAATCACACCCACCGATTACGCCTTAGAAAAAGCACCTGTAGAAATCATCCTGGGGGTCTTTGTGATTTCGCGTTAATAGTGTCCTCATGCAAAAGATGATAGTAGCGATGAAGAAGAACATGCTAAGGTAGGAAAGAGAAAATATCCATACAAAAAGAACTATAAGTCGAGCAAATATGAAAAGAAGAAAAGCTTTGACATGCTTAAGAAAAGCCTCTTCACCAAGAAGGAGAGTAGCTCGGAAGATGAGAGTGATAGAGAAGAAACTCTTTTCATGGCAATAGAAACAAATGCGATGAAGACCAAATGTTTCGGAAGAGGAAGAAAATTTTGAGGATGAAGGAGAAGTGGATCCGGAAGAAGAACTTGTTTGTGCCTTTGGTGAAATAAAGAGGCTTAAGAAAAAGAACTTGAAGCAAAAATTACAGCTTCATAAATATGAAGAAGAAGGTGGAAATTCACAATCGAACATATCTCAAAGCTTCTAAAGGTCTAAAAAGATAATTATCAATATGAAAACTCAATTAGAAGAGGCTAAAAGAATTGAGGAGGTAGTAAGAGATCAACTAAAATCAAAAGAGGAAAATTATGCTAAGCTTGACTATGAAATTGTTGATTTAATAAAGGAATTGGAGAAGTCTAGTGATAAGCTAAATAATAGCTTAAAATTTGAAAAGAGCACCGAGGTCTTGGATAACATTCTTAATAGACAAAGGTCACCATGCATCAAGACGGGTCTTGGCTATGAAAAAAAAACAAGAGGTTACTAAGAAGGATTTGAATTCAAAAATTGTTTGAACCTCCAAAGAAAGAAGATAAGACTCCTCATAGGAACAACATTCCTCAAAAGGATAACAAAGATAAGAACAAGTGGCACAAGGTCCCTGCAAGAAACTTGAGACGATCCTTCTATCCAAGACAACCTTACATGATCAGTATCAAAACTCCTTTTATGGCTATTGTTTCTCGTGTAACAATTTTGGTCATAAGGCAATAGATTGTAAGGTTAAGGCAAGGAATAATGGTTAGAATCAAAGTGCTTATGGTTATTCAAGTAGAAATTATAACTCATTTGATGCACTATCGAATTACAATGAATATGATATTATGTATTATAAGTGCAACAAAGTTGGTCATATGGCACGATATTGTAGAAGTGATTACGTAGATAATCCAAAGCAAACCAAGAAAGTGGATACCCCAGCAAATGCACAGAAAACAAAATTTACAAAAGCTTGGAAGAAGAAACAAAAGGAAGAGAAACAGAAAGCTATGCAACATGCTTGTTCAAACTACTTTTCATGTGCAAAATGAAGAGCGACATTGGTACATTGATAGTAGATACTCGAGCCATATGACGGAGATAAGAGCAAGTTCCATTCCTCAAGAAAGTAAGCGGAGGAACAATAAAATTTGGAGACAACGTTACAACAAGGATAGCAAAAAAAGGTAATCTCACTCTCAATGATGGAAAGACAAAAGTTGGGAATGTGTCACGTTGAAGGGTTGAAGCATAACCTCCCAAGTGTTAGTCAAATGTGTGATCAAGGACACATCCTCACTTTCCATCCTCAAGGTTGTGAAGTAAGGAAAGCTAATTCAGAAGATTAGTTGCAGATGCAAATAGAACCACAAATAACTTGTATGTGCTCAAGTGAAGTTAAGAAAGAAAGATGTTATATGACACAATCAAATGAGAGTTGGTTATGGCACAGAAGAATGGGCCATATGAATTTTGACAATTTGGTGAAAATCAACAATAAGTAGTGTGTGAGAGACATGCCAAAAATCATGAAGCCTTCAAACACCATTTGCAAGCAATGTCAAAGCATGGAAAACAAACTAGAGGCAAATTCAAATCAAAGGAATATTCAACAACGAAGCCTTTGGAATTGATTCATATAGACTTGTGTGGGCCCACAAGAACTCAAAGTTTAAAAGGTGAGAGTTACTTTATGTTGTTAATTGATGACTATTCTAGAATGACATGGGTTGCTCTTCTAAAGGATAAATCTGAGGCATTTGAGAACTTTAAATTTTTAAAGCATTAGTAGAAAATGAAACTGGGTTGAAAATTAAGTGCTTGAGATCAGATAGAGGAGAATTTCTTTCAGACCAATTTGGAGAATTTTGTGAGGAACATGGAATAAGAAGACAACTCACAGCTGCACGAACTCCACAACAAAATGGAGTTATTGAAAGAAAGAACCGAACAATTTAGGAGATGGCAAGGACTATGTTGAATGAGTCCAAATTGTCAGATAGGTATTGGGGAGAAGCAATTAAGACGACGGTTTACATCCTTAATAGAGGACAAATTAGAGTAAACAATACCAAAACACCTTACAAACTATGGAAGGGTAGACCAGCTACTGTTAAATACTTTAGGGTGTTCAGAAGCAAATGTTATATTAAAAGAAATGATGAAGATTTGGGAAATTTTGACTCTAGATCGATGAAGGCATTTTCTTGGATACTCGAGGATTAAAACTTACGAGATGCTATAATATAAGACTTCAAAATATTTTGGAAAGTGCCGATGTAAGAGTGGATGAGTTCAGAAAAAATAAGGTGACCACACAAGTAAGTGGTCACTCAGAAGAATCAGACCAAAATGAAGTTGAAGAAGAAATTGAAGAAGAGGAACAAGAAGATACTAAGGCACCATCGAGATTTGTTTAGAAGAATCATGGAGAAAATTTGATTCTCGAGGATAAAGATGTTGGGGTGCAAACTCGATAAACGATAGTACTTGTACATATGAGCAAGTCAATTTCTCTTTGTTATCCAAAATAGAGCCTAAAAATGTTGTAGAAACCAGTAAAGATGAACATTAGGTCAACGCCTTGGAGGAAGAATTGAATCAAATAGAAAAGAATGAAACTTGGGAACTTGTTCGAAACCAAAGGACCAAAATGTGATTGACAACAAATGGTTCTTTAGAAATAAGTTGAATGAAGATGGGGAAGTAACCAGAAACAAGGTAAGGTTAGTATGCAAAGGGTATGCTCAAGTCGAAGGTAATGATTTTGAAGAAACCTTTGCTCATGTTGCTCAATTAGAAGCCATTAGAATGTTTTTGGCATATGCTAGTTCTAAGAATTTTAAGGTTTTTCAAATGGATGTCAAATCTATGTTTCTAAATGGAAAATTAGAGGAAGAAGTTTACATTGAGCAACTTGGAAGGTTTTCCATTGTCGAAAACAAGGATTTTGTGTGCAAATTGAAGAAGACACTATATGGGCTAAAACAAGCCCCCCGAGCATGGTACTCAAGACTTGACACATATCTTCTTCAATAAGGGTTCGAAAGAGTAGTAGATAGTAATCTCTACATTAAGACAGAAGGTAATCATCAATTGATTGTTGTGTATGTAGATCTTATTTTTGGAGTAAATGATAGAAAAATTACCAAGAGTTTGCTAAAGATATGCAAAATGAGTTTGAGAAATCAATGCTAGGAGAATTGTCATTTTTCCTTGGTTAAAAAATTTCTCAATCGAAAAGGGAATATTTATCTCTCAAACTAAGTATGTAAAGGAGAAGTTAAAGAAATGTGAAATGGAAGATTGCAAACCTGGTCAAGTCAACACACCTATGGTTACAAGATGCAAGTTGAGTAAGGATGACGAGTCTCCTGAAGCAAATCGAGACTCTATACGAAGTCAATGATTGGTAGCTTATTGTACACAATAGCCTCTAGGTCGAGATATCATGCAAGCGATTGGTTTAGTTGCATGTTTCCAAGCAGCCCCAAGAGAAACACATATGCAAGCAATTTAGAGAATATTTAAATATCTAAAAGGCACTTTAGATTATGGTTTGTGGTACCCAAGAGGTGCAGATTTCACCTTAACAACATATACAGATGCAGATTGGACAGGTGACATGGATGATAGGAAAAGCATGAGTGGAAGAGCATTTTTCCTTAGTGGAAATTTAGTGTCTTGGTTGAGCAAAAAACAACCTTTTGTTTCCTTGTCCACAACGGAGGCAGAATACATAGCAGCAGTATCGTGTTGCACATAGGTTCTATGGATGAAGCAGACTCTACAAGATATTAAGGTAGAAAATGATGATCCCATTTCTATATTTTGTGATAATACTAGTGCAATTAACATTTCGAAGAATCTGGTTATGCACTCCAAAACTAAGCATATTCCAATCAAATATCATTACTTGAGAGAGCAAGTAGCTGAAAAGAATGTTAAGTTGGAATACGTTGTCAGAGGAGCAGATAACAAACATTTTCACAAAGCCCCTCTCAAAAGGGACTTTTGAGTACCTTAGACACAAGTTGGGTGTGATACCCTTCTCATCGAGTCACTAAAGTCTCAAGGAGTAGCATCGATTTAGGGGGAGCACCATGGACAACCCTTTGCCATTGATGTCAAAGGGGGAGAGTAAAAGAAGGGGAGCGAAGACAACAAGAGGAAGAAGTACAGAAAGGGAGAGTATTCTGTTTTGAAGATGATTATTTCTTTGTAAGGTTGCCATCAATGACAAAGGGGAGATTGTTGGAGATATTGTCATTAATATGAAAAGAGTCTTTGATGTCAATGGAGAATGCACAACGATCAAAAGAAAAAGAAAAGTGATTAGATTGATGTGTTACAATGATCAGATTTAATAACAGTGAATGTAATAATTGTATACCAAAATGTCAATAATTCATGAAGGGACAACATTTATTTAATGGGCCAGCCGACCTCCATTAAGATTACATGATTTGTTTTTATGTGGTTGACCTCCCTTGAAGAAGGCCAACCCTATTGGGTGAAGAGTCATGACCATTTGAAAGGGCATTTTTGGGGTATAAAAAGAAGATTTGTTGGATGGAAGAAGAAGGCAGATTTATGGCAAATATCATTCGGAAGAAGGGCTGAATTTTATAAGTGTGAAATAAGAGTTATATCTTGAGAAGAGAAGTAGATTTGTCACGAGGAAATAAAAGTCTCCATCATTTGTTGAAACAACAACACTACGAAGGTAGTATCATCATCGGTTTGGAAGTTGGTGCCTCATAAAACGAAGAGATCGGCGTTTCTTCTTGAGTTGGTGCTCGACAGAAAGATTGGGTTACGAATTGCTAAGTTGTTGTTTGGCATTGGGGATCGGTGTCTCCAATAGGTTGGTGCCTACACGAATTGTAAGAGAGTTATATATATATATATATATATATATATATATATATATATATATATATATATTTGCCATGATTTTTCCCGAAATTTCCACATAAATATTGTGTTTGCAGTATATAAATGGTTTCCACATATATATATATATGTTGCATATTTTTTTTTATGGATCTTGTTGCATAATTTTTAGTTGAGATTTTTTTGACTATTAAAGTTTTGAATTATTAAAAGTTTATTTTATATTGATTCACCCGACCCGCCCACCACACCTCAGCCCCCTCTCCCCTCAATATAAGTGTGTGTTTAACAATTGAGCATTATCTAAAATTATTGGAGCATTTATCATTTTCTAAAGCTTGTATTTCTCATGGAGCACGCTTTGGTGCCCACCTTATTGAAATTGTTTTTAATTATGCAGTTTGTTAATTTCAAAATTGTTTATTGATCACGAGCTCTTGATAAATAAACAGTGCTTAAAACCCAGCAAACCTACAACACAAGTCTCTAACAATTCATTATTTTCCTGAAGTTCAGATATCCTTGCCACTTTAAGACAAGGAAGAGAGAAAATTTGTTTTGTAGGTTACAAGCATTACAACACCAAGATTGGAGTGAAGGAACAATAGATCAAGACTTGGTGTGTAAAGTCATCAATTCAGTTTCAGCATGTTTAACACTTGTCAAGAGCGTTCCTCGTGATTCGTACTTGTGTAGAGCATCCCTGCGTTCCGTAAAACCATTTCTATTCACTGTCAAATTTTTGGGTGAGGTCTCTATCATTTTTGGACGTACATTTTCATTGTTAGATTCTGACAACTATCACCAAATCTAACCATATTCAAAATACATCTCTAAACTTAGCATTAACCCTACCTAGTTTAAGTATACATAACCGACTAGTTTGCTGGCCAAGAATCTTCCCAAAGAGGTGACGATGAAGGATTTTAATCATGTTATCTTTTACTTCTTTGTCTTATGTTGTTTGGAAGAGGGCTTCTCCTTCTCTGAAAAACTGCTATTTCTTTTGGTTTTGTACACTTGGATGAAACTTTGAATTTTGTTGTTAAACTGGTTGGAGGGTGCTGGACATTATAATTTTCCAGCCCCTCTTTGTGGTTTTTTTATCCTTTGTAATTTTCTGTTCTGACAATTTGGTTCTTTTGGGTGTTGCTTTTCAGGTGAGAGCCCTTTTCCTTTGTTTATTTTATAAAAAAAAAACACCTTCCTCTAAATTTAGAATTAATTAATTAAACATTATTTTTGTATTTGTATTTTGTATGTGTTAATTGAGTATTGTGTCCCAATTTTTTTGATTGAATCTGAAATTGCAGGAATTTGTATCCCAATTTAATAATAATCCATTTACACATATTACACTTACAATTTTTCCTATTTTTAACACAGCTAAATTCCTTCATGATGCCTAATAATGCAAATAATTTTTTATAAAATTAGAAAAACAAAAGTGAAGCCATCATACCGTTATATTGATTGGAGGAGTTGTTAGAAGTGCATACTTGTCACGGGCGATTGAAAGCTTCACAGTACATAAGCCCTTCTCCATTGAACACTTGTAATCGGCTGTCTGTGTGTCATACATTTTGGAAGTGAAATTTAATCTAACCACAACCTGCAAAGAGAAATCAAATTCCTCTCCATTTCAGTTGGGGATTTTTTCCTCATGGCTTTTTATTGAAAGATGGTTTCATGAAGATTGATCCAATATTAATAAACAATTGATTCCCAAACAAATGATATACTGTGGAAACACAATGTATAAAAATGTAAAAATTGTTTCGTCTTCCCATTTTAAAATATTTACAATACCTCTGCACTGTGTTGGTTGAAGTTTCCCACAACAAAATAATAATTTGCATCTTCCTTAACTACATACTCTGCCTCACCATGACCTAGAACAAAAAAGAAACTTGGATTTAAATTGATTGCCATTCAGAGAAGGCATAAATGCGTGGAGCTACATTTCACCATGCTACCTGCTTATCAATTGATTTTATTGAGAAAACAATGTTCTCTCTATAAGAAGTCTAGTAGCATAGAAGAGAAGGTTGATAAGACGGTAACTTTTGCAATCGATAAAAACAAACGTTGAAAGAGTAGTAGCATCAAGCAGGTGCTCTCTAAGGCGAAGCATTTGTAATCAAGAAATATGTTCATAGGATAGCAGCATAGAAGAGGAGATCTAAACATAACAAACATTGTATACAAGAAAGTAGAGTTAATAAAATATGTAGCTTTGTAGCATATAAAAGGAGGTTATCAAAGAGGACAACTTTTGCAATTGATAAAAAAAAGAAAATCAAAAGCGTAGTAGCATCAAATAGGGTGGTCTCTTAAGGCAACATCTATAATCAAGTTATATGTTCAAAGGATAGTAGCATAGAAGACGAGGTCTATACATAACAAACTTGGTATACAAAAAAATAGAGTTTATAAAGTATGAAGCTTTTTATCATATAAGAGGAGGTTGCAAAGAGGACAACTTTTGCAAGATAAAACCACCAACTTGAACTTAAGTAGCATAGAATAGGTGGTCTCTAAGGCAACATTTATTGTCAAGATATATGTTCAAAGGACAATAGTTTAGAAGATGAGGTCTAAACATAACAAACTTTGTATACAAGAAAACAAAGTTAATAAAATGCGAAGCTTTGTAGAATAGAAGAGGAGGTTGCTAAGAGGATAGCTTTTGCAATCGATAAAACAACAGATGTCAAAAGTGTAGTAGCATGGAACAGGTGGTCTCTACGGCAATGTTTGTTATCAAGATATATGCTTAAAGTATAATAGCATAGAATAGGAGGTCTAATCATAACAAACTATGTGTTCAAGAAAACAGAGTTAAGAAAATTAATGCTTTGTAGCATAGAAAAAGAGGTCATAACTAACATGATAACCGATGAACCTAGATTGACAAAGCTTTTGGAGCATATAACGAGGTGCTTAGTATTATACCATTCATGTTTAGCCTGACAAGTCCTATGTGAGGATTTGAAGGATTCTGTGTCCATTCCTGCAAGTTCTCCTCTCCTGCACAAATTTAACATACTATTATTCTACCTAGCAAGAAATGTCTTCAATCACTGGTTGAATATTTTTTAGTCCATGTTTGCAAATCGAGTAAATTTAATGTGAGAGTACCTTTGAGTACAACAAGTAGAATGTCCAAAAATCCAAGTGACTTATCCTCACAACTTAGCCAAAATCTAGAACCCATGTTCAACCAAACGGCAAATTCCTGTTTCCAATAAAACCCATTTTGATCAAGTGAACAAAGTGCCCAAAAAAATATTTCAATAAGAAAATACAATGTAAGTTGATTAATTTTCCAGTCAGTGTTAAAAAAATACAATTCATTTTGCTTTATCAATAGTTTAGATAAAAGCACATGAATAAAAAATCCCACAAAAATAAATAATCTAATTAAATTGCTCGTGGAAACCATCAACTTAATTGGGTTGTAATTGGGTTAATTCCACATTGGTAATAATTGTAAGACAAGGGTGATTTATTCGGTGCAACACTCAATAAAAGCTTTGACTATGACGAAAGAGGCTACAGGGTGAGAAGCCCAAAGTGGTAAATTATATTCAACAGTCCTCCCCCTACTAGCAAATGCTTACGGTGCTTGTGGATTATCAACCAATGTAGCAAGGAAATTCGTAGCAGTTGTTTTTAAACAGCAACTAGTCCTTTAAAAAAACATGCGAAAAAACTTGATATGAACCTGATGATATTCAGGATGGATATGTAGAGTATGCTCCATGCTCCAGTTCTTTACTACATCAAGCTTCGGCTTGTTTGAAAAACCATACAGCACTGAACCACCCTCTTGCCCATCATGTTTTACCTGAAAATAGCCAGTATTTTTACTATTCTTTGCCTAGCACTTTTTATCTGAAAATGGCTAGTTTATAGTTCTTTGTTTGCAAGCTTGAGTTTGCCAAAGGGCAGAAATTTCCAAAAACATTAGCCAACAGGTATAAATTTACTCTTGTTAGGAGTTTTCATAGTACATATCTTATATCACAAATTTGAAAAATTCAGCTTGGGCAATAAGTATAACAACATAGAATAAACTTTCCTCCGTCCTTATATTTCAATTCCAAGGTTAGGATAGAAGATCAAGCTTTTATGGTAGGGCATGGGAGATTAAATGGGATGAATATTGGCAATTATATTACCTGAATCTCCTTGACAAAGATGGGACTAGCTTCTAGAAGACGAGAGTAGTTTGGCCCAACTACCAACTGGGATGTACCATAAACTCCCAAGCTCAATGTCAGTGATGCTGCAAGCCCCACAGAATGCACTCAGTCAGTACCAGAGAGATCATATGGATCAGCAATTGTACATTCTCTACATGTGAGTACATTATGTATAAACATTGCATATATGCAGATCAATGGAGTAGGTATGCCTGATGCTGCAAGTCCCACATAACACACTTGGTCGGTACCAAAGAGATCATATGGATCAGCAATTGTGCATTCCCTACTCGTATATATTATATAGAAACATTGCATCTATGCAGATCAATGATGTCTACGCCTTGTTGGTTGGGGTGCACATTCTCTGTGTGTATAAAATACATAAACAATGCATATATGCAAATCAATGATCTGAAAAAAACTGCATATATTCAGATAAATGATGTGTGTGCCTCATTTGTTGGGGAGAAACATTCTCTACATGCATATAAAATACATGAACATTGCAAATATGCAGATTAATGATGTGTAGAACATTGCATATATGCAGATTAACGATGTGTGAAAAACATTGCATGTATGCATATCAATGATGTCTATGCCTCATTGGTTGGGGCCATAGGGGTGCACTCTTTATGCGCATATAAAATACATAAATATTGCATGTATGCATATCAATGATGTCTGTGCCTTATTGGTTGGGGCTGTACATTCTCTACGTGCATATAAAATACATGAACATTGCATATATGCAAATTATTGATGTATATGCCTCATTGGTTGAGGTTGCACATTCTTTACATGCATATACAATACGGACATTGCATATATGCAGATCAATGATGTCCATGCCTCATTAGTTAGGGTGCGCATTCTCTATGTGTATATAAAATACATAAACATTGCATATATGCAGATCAATGATGTCTGTGCCTTATTAGTTGGGATGCATATTCTCTATGTGCATATAAAATACATAAACATTGTATATATCCAGATCAACAATGTCTGTGTCTCACTATTTAAACATTGCATATATGAAGATCAACTGCCTGTGCCTCATTGGTTGTGGTATTTATACCTTGCATATATGTCCGTGCCTTATTGGTTCTGGCATTTAAAATTGCATACTTGCAGATCAACGATGTTTGTGTCTCATTGATACTTTATTGTGTCTTCTAAGGTTTAAACTTGAGCCTCCACTTTGAACACCCATTTGCTTTGAGCATTTGAGCTTATCCTATTTGACTTTTTGGCATATAATGTTGATATGTATATTAATGAAATGGTAGTCAGGAAGCAAACTTGCATGGAATCAAATGAAACAGGTATTTAGGACTGATCTGGTCTATCTCTTAGGTACTAAATACTAACTTAAACTGTGTGTATATTCAAAGGATCAAGGATGTATGTATGCATGTATCAAGGATGAAGGATGTATATACTATACATGCAAATATCAAGGATATATATTCTCTATATATACACATACACATATTATACATGCATATCAAGACAAGGACATTCAGAAATATGACTTGCAAGGAATCAATGAAATGGCTTAATTTATTAAGCCCTGAATTGAAACGTTTTGACCTGTACCATTAAGTACTGAATTAAATTATGTATTCCATTTACAGGACCCAACGTGTATCTAATATTTTATACTTTCTATACATATGTAGATCATGTCTATATGCAGATCAATGAGATGGGTACTCAGAAATCAGACTTACAATGTATCCCATCAAAGCCACAAAATAACTGCGTACATTTTGTTCACAGGATCCAATATGTATACATGCTATAAAAATTCACATATACATATTTATTAGGATATCCTTGGAATGGGTATTCAGGAATCAGATATGAGAGGAATCCTATCAAGCCCTGAAGCAAAACATGAGTATATTCACAGGATTCAGTATGTAGTGCATGTATGCATATGTATAATATACATATTCACACACATAATTATATGCCTATCAATAAAATTGGTATGTTATAACCAAACTTGCAATCAATCACATGAAGCCCTGAAGCATACGGTGTTTTTTAATGACCTGTACCCAATGTGTGTCTATATACATATAGATACATTCATTAACAAAAATATAAAATACACAGTTATATAGATTTAAATAAAATGAGTATTCAAAAACTAGACAAGATATCCTATCAAGCCCTGAAGCAAACTGTGTGCGCTCTATTCCTAGTGAGTATATATTATATGAAATGGGTATTCAAAATCTAGACAGAATGTCCTATCAAGCGCTGAAGCAATCTGAGTACTCATATACACACACACACACACACTGGGAATCAAAGTTGCAGAGAATCTTATCAAGCCCAAAAGCAAACTGTGAATTTCCACAAGATCTCATGTGTGCGTGTGTGTATATATATATATAGACAATGTTTAGATGCATATCAATGAAATGGGAATTCAGGAACCAGACTTACAAAGGTCATATAAAAGCCTTGAATCACAGGATCTAATTTGTCTAAAATTAAACATGTGTGTGTATGTTTGTGCATGCACAATGGACACATTGGATCTTGTGAATATACTCATAGGCTTCTTAAGGGTTTGATAGGGTTTTTTTTATATGTACCCATTGGATCATATGGATATACTCAGGCTTTTTAAAAGGCTTGATAGGGGATTTCCAGCAAGTCTTACTGCTGAATACCCATTTCATATATATATATATATATATATATAGAGAGAGAGAGAGAGAGAGAGAGAGAGAGGATACTGTGATCGTACTCAGAGGCTTCCTAAAGGCAGCAACTTTCTACTGAGTGTTTTATAAGGTGGTCTTGAAACATGGAAAAAAATGATAAGTATTCAAAAATACAATAAATTGCATCTATAAAAACTCTGTTTTTAGAAAGCCAGGGCCCAGCACAATATAGAAATTCAGAAGCTATTAGGAAAACAATCTAAATACTTTCAGGCAAGAGATAACAGTTCCCTGTTTTTATACAGTTAATTTAAAAATTTTAAAAGTACAGAAAATCTCTCGAAAGCTACCCTATTTGGTAACTATGGACTTGTTAAGGGCTTGTTAGGAGATTTCCATATATCATTAGGTTCTTATGGGCTCAATAGGGAATTTTATATTAATAAATATATTCAAAACTTAGATGGACAAAGAATTTAACAAGCTCTGAAGTAAACTATGTATATATTCACAGGATTCAATGTATATACATGTATATGCGCACAGATACACATGTTGTTTCCGAGTGTTTGTTCGAGTGATTCGATGAAATAGAGATTTCTGTTACACCTACGTAGAACTTAAAGTTTATTATGTTTCGGGTCTCTCTGCTGGACTCGTCATCAGGAAGACACAGGTTTATTAGTACCAATGAAATGGGTATTCAAAAACTAGTCTTACAAGTAAACCGATTGAGTCTTGCAGCGTATATACATGTTTGTATTAATATCGACTAAATGGGTATTGACTCTTGAAGAATCAGACTTGCAGGGAATGCTGTCAAGCCTTCTATGTGTATATTCATTGGATCCAATGTTATATACAAACACACACACGTGGCCTATATGCATATAAATGAAATAGCATTCAGGAACCAGAATTTCTACCACTCCTATCAAGACTTGAAGCATAAATATGTACTCTTGTAAACTGATCTAGTGCTATATATATATATATATATATATATATATATATATATATATATATATCAATGGGTATTCCGCAATCATACTCCCAATGAATCCTATCCCTGAAGCAAAATATGAATCTTCTGTCCCAGGACCCAACATGACATGTCCTTCAAGAGGCTTCAGAAATGCAAGAAAACAACAATTAAAGACCATAATTGCAGTGGAGGAAAGGTTTACATGCCAAAGATCCAAAATGTAATGGGGATGATCATGCAGGCCCAGCACTCCTGTCTGCTTTCTTGCTGAACAAAAGAGTAATTGTAATAGTAACCTCTTGGGACTCCTCCATAAGCGCCCCTGGACATGATGGATGCTTCCAACACCCACAAAATAAATCCACACCGTAGTACCTGGAAGAATCAGAAAACTTTGTAATAAGTAATAATTCTCTGCACCCACTTCATAATTCTTTACAGATTTGCTGTTTTTGGGCCATGGAGATGTACCCAGTTGGGTTAATTCTCATTCAGTGATTGAATCATTGGCCAAGCAGTGTAAGCTACAATGTCACTCTGGAACCTTGAAAACAATATTAAACCTGTAATTCACCTTTAGATTTCATTTATAAAATGTATAATCCAACTACCCCAAAACCATATCGAACAGTCAAACGAGATCCACTCAAATCATATGGGCATCAGTTTTTATGTGAAATAATATTGGTGGCATTGAGTGGCAGTTGGGAAAGGTAGTTATGTGGGTTATCTCTGATACTTCATATTTTTATCACCATATATAAATATGAATCAGTACATATAGATACTAAATGAGTACACATGGAGGTGGGTGCTGAGGCTTGGGCTCTGCCTGGGTGTTAGGGACATGTCTGAATAGGACAGAGAGACCTGAAATTACGCGGTAAAATCATTGGTGTCCCATCAAGCTTCATATGAACAGAGTTGATAGGTGTTTTTGCATGTTGGAATCAGGATTATTATTATTTTTAATTAAATATTCGGTAGGTGATAGTGGAGTAGATAAGTGGATATCAATTAAATTGCAACACACATACCCAATACTATTTTATTGGAAATTTATTAATAAAATAAAGGGGGAAGTATAGGATGGTTAAAAGTGAAAGGGTTGCTAATTGGCACACACCCACGAACAATTATAATTGGTTTAAAAGAAAGAAAAAGTGCAATAAGTATTAAGAGTTATAATAATTGATGATAGAAATATAAAACATTATAAAATTTGAAGTGTAAGTAGTGATACCAGGTGGTGGTGGCAAATTATTTTTGGAAGGTAAGGCACCTTAAAGAAGAGGGATCTCCCAACAATGGATTTGAAGCCTTTAGCCACCCTAAAACATAATCTCACTTACTCAAGGTGAAGACTAGCACGATGGACCAACATCAATAGGTTTTCTCATATGCGAACTCTAAAGACATCCCCATAAAGAAGGGGTAGAGAAACAGATGCAAGAGTAGTTATGTCGATGTCTAAGTGGTGGCGTAAGAGAGTCATGTAGTGATGAGATATCAGGAAGGACCACGTGCATGTTGGAAGGAGGACTCCCCAATGGTTAAATAGGGTGGGTACAAGAGATTGAGAGGCCAAAAAGCGGGAACTCGTTTTAAAAACTAGAGTTTTAAAAGTTGGAGTATAAACAAATATCCATTTTTAAGAAATGAATATTTGTTATTTTGAATAGGTTTGGATATTTGATATTTGTTTCAAATAGGTGTCCATCTCTAATACCCTAAACAATTGTATACCTTATAAAGGCCATTACCTTTATATACAAACTCCAAATTGGGTGTCATTTTTAAAAAAGTGTCTAAATTTTTTAAGGGGGGGGCACAATTATATAATCAAAATGTACTACTGGATGAATCCAATATTGTAACGTTGTTTTTCCCAAAATATAATCAACATTCTTGAATAAATAATAATCATTGTGGAGTTGTTAGTGATGTATATTTCATGAAGCATTAGTGAGACGAGTTAATAATTGAGGATAGTTTTGAGAGTTCATAAATTAAAGAGTGAGGGAAACTTAAGCGTGGTAAAGGCTTAAAATAATAAAAAAATTCTAATCCCACATGCATTAGAATGCGTATTTGGTATGCTTAGATAGAAAAATGCTTGCTTATCAATGTGGAGAAGGATATAGAGTATGCACATAATTAATTTTAAATGCATGTCATTTCGTAATGGGTACGTAAGTGAGTTGGATTGCATGTACATGTATCACAACATCGTGTAGTTAGGTTTATGGGTTGTTCGCTCGACAAGGGAGGATGACCAATTTATATGTTTTGATTATGGGAAACGTGGCCTAATGGCATGTAATTAGTTATGGGTTATACAATTGCACCCATATGGACTAATGGTGGGCTTGCAGTCTTGATCAATGACGTGCTTTCAAGATTACAAGGTTGTTAAAGTGTATACATGTTTGGTGTAGACATGGGAGTTACCCAAAATAAAGACATGTGTCACCAATGACAAGTAATCAATTGTCGAATAATGTGAAGTGAACTCATGTTGTGGAGCAACTTTTGGGAGTGAGATAATTAGTATGTTAACACTTGTCAAGGTTTTAGATTCTTGATCTATAATACAATGAGAATCAAATGATGACAATTCGCGAAGGTTACATCGATGTCTAGATGGTGGTAGAGGAGAGTTGCGAATGACAAGATATCCAAAAGAACTATGCTCATAGTGGAATGAGAACTCCCCAATGGTTGAATAGGGTGGGTGTAAGAGGTTGAGGAGCCAAAAAGTGGCAACTCGTTAAAAAATTGCAGTATTAAAAGTTGGAATGAAAATAGATATCCATTTTTAAAGAAATGATTTTTTTTAAATTTTGAATAGGTTTGGATATTGGTTATTTGTTTATGAAACAAATATCCATTTATAAAACCCTAATCAATCATCTACCTTCTAGCTATGAGACATAAGTGCTATATACTAACTCTAAATTGGGTGTCATATTTTGAAAGTGCATAATTTTTCAAGGATGACTCAATTATATAATTAGTATGTACTTTAGAAGAAGCTAATATTGTAATGTTTATTTTCCCCAAATTCTAGTCAACATTTGGATCAACATTTAAATAAATAATAATCGAGTGTGGGGTCATTAATGAGGTATATTTTTTGAATCATTAACGAGATGACATAATAATTAAGGATAGTTTTGAGATTTTATAAGTTAAAGAGCAAGGGAAACTTTAAAGGAGAAAGGCTTAAAACAATGACATGTTTATAATCCCATGTGCATTAGAATGAGTAGTTGGGTAAGTGCACGGAGATGGGGGAAAACGTGGCCAACGTGAACTAAAAGAAAAAGTGTTTGGTGGAAGGCTTGATTTGGTTTGGTAATTACCAAACCAAAACGTGTGCACATTATATTGAAGTATTTATATTAAAAGCTCCCCAATTTTCATTTATATTCTACCCAAATGCATTTTTTCCTTCAAACCCTCCATTCACGATTCGACCGCCATCCCCTTTACTCAAAAAATTGTCTCGCATATCACATTGAAGGTAGCATTGAGGTGGATTTGATAATGTCACATTAGAGAAGAGGTAGGAAAATTTGTTCTCTCAATTGTAATTAAAACATGTTTCTATGATTTTTACAACTCTTTCACAGCTAGAACAAAACCTTGCAAATCCTCATAGCCCTCCTAACCATCCTAGCCCTCCTACATTTGTTGTAGATCCTATAGATAGTCAGGAGGATTTAATTGCCCATATAGTGGAGAACAAGCTACAATTTGACGAAATTAAATTAACAAGGGATGCCCATTCCATAAACCCCCACTGTGCCTCCCTTGCAAACACATTGGAATCATTATTGGCTTTGGTTTACTCGACAATGAGTCAAATTAAATTGTGGACATCCTATAAAGAGACTTGTAGGGATTATTATGTTAATAAATTATCAACTTCAGTAGTAAAAGATTAAAAAAATACAAAAGACCTCATTTTTGCACTATTCATCCAACTAGAACCAATTTGTCCATTCATTTGTCATCACGAATGCTTTACGATCCACCAAAGTGCAACAATAATTTAATAAAAGATAATTTTTGGGATCGATGGTGGATGGTATTTGATATGCCACCTTGCAACAACAATGAGGTTTCATTATACTTTTTGAGGAAACTCTATTTCGAGTTTATCTTTAATGGGATCCCCAACTATTTTGACTACTCTTAGTTTTAGGCCAAGGAAAATTATTTTCATCTAGGATAGACCAAGTGCATGTTGTGCTCTACTCAACATGCTAGAGACCCCATCCAAAATCCCCTTTGTCCTAAGACGGTCCCTGCAAAAGTGAGGAGAAAATAGATATTGACACACCACATTTGTGCTATTTCAAAGCACTGATACCCTTGTTTAACATACGAGACAAGTTTTCAAAACCAATGTTGATGGAGGTGGACAATGGACTATTCCATGTAAACTAGCATGAAGCCACATATTTTGACATCTTATGGTAGCATATGTATTTGACCTGACAAGGATGAAAATTTCATACAAGCCTGGTTTTGGTGGATTTTTGGTGGTACACATAATGTGGTAATGTCTAACGAGTTTTTGAGCATACATTTAGATGAAACCCTCGACAATACCTTCACAAGTATTTTTTTGTTCTTGCATGCTACAAAAACTCGATTACAATCTACATATGTTAAATTAAAAATATTTGTATTTGAAGCTAGTAAAATTTATTAATTTACACATGTATGTGCATTAATATTACAACAAGAGGGATGGACGTCATCATCCCAACCACATGTCTCCGATTACCATGCCAATGTTTACATTCACAGAGGTAATTTAGAATGTTTTGACTTGTTTGCACATATGTATTAATAATGTTATATAGTTCGTGTATATGTATATATGTTCTTGTATATATATGATCAACTAACAACACAATATATGTGTGTGTGTATACATCATGTTAGTCGATGATGTATGTACCCAAAATTATAAGGTATCTCACAAACAAAGCAGTGTAACAAGTGCCCCAATGATGATACAGGTCTCCTCGCAAGGTGTTCGGGATCCGGAAAAGCCCTCGGAGTATGCGTTAACATCCCGCATGCCCCGCTTAGCCCCCGCGTCCTTTGTTTTCCCCTTTTTCCCTCTTTTCTTGGCCTTTTGCCCTTGCACATAAAAACACCGCCTGCCGAGCGGCGGTCCTGCACGCGTTTTCTAGAAAGCGCTTTGACGCGACTCACGTAAAATATCAATGTTTCACTAGCTTTTCTTTGCCGACTTGGGCTTGCATTTATGTTTTTGGTCCCCTGGAATAGTGTTTGGCCATTGTTTATGGTTTTTAGAGTTCAGTTTGGTTTTGATCTTTGGGTGAATGAAAGCTATAAATAAATGGTTTGTGCACAAGAAAATGGTCTGCCCCTCATTCACTTTGATGCTCTGATTTTCATAGTTCGGTCTTTTATTCTCGTTAAGCCATAGTTTTAATTCCTCGCATGCGTAGTTAGCATTGCTCACCGGTAAGCCACATATGGCAAGATCGTATTTCACCCAATCGGCCCTCAAGTTTGTCTCTCGAATTTCTCTTTGCAATAGACTTAGCTTTCATTTTGCTTAGAGTGCTTGGTTTAGTTCATTATATGTCTAGTTAGCATTGCTCAACCTGTTGGTAAGCCACATATCCACTTTGTGCAAGCAAACGGTGTTGTTGTTTTATCCAATCCATTTGGAGTAGAATAGCTTAGGAAGCCATTAAAGTTGCAGGTTTTTCTTCAAACATGATAGTTTCAGGAGTTCGGTCGCTTTATGTTGCATGACTCGCAGTAAAATCCCGCTAGGAATTGCATAAGCCAAGCTCTGTACTCTTGCGCTATCCCTCTCCTACTCGCATTTTCAGTCTGCATTCTGAGCTGTCCTTGTCCCAATATCTATTTCTGTCGATGCTAGCATTACACGCTTTTCTGGATCCACGTGAACACGAAAGAACGAGGAGATCACACTGAGGGGACAAGATCACATACACCATCGGATTCGCCACTGTTCTGCGGAATCCAGGTTCTAGCTTTCAAAGTTTTAGTTAGAATCATATCAAATAAAGTAGTTAAAATTGCTTCATTTCAGTAGATTCTATTCTCGATATTGCCAGGGAAGCTGTGGGGATTGATAGTTTCTGAGAAACTATGATTCACTCTTCACTTCTGAGGTAGGATCGAGAATCTCGCAAATAGATCAAGCAAGTTATTTCATTATTTAGAATAAGTCTACAAATCGCACAGGCAAATAACTACACTCGGTTATCTTGTTTGTTTTAAATTGTTATTTAGTTGTTATTCCTAGATACGTTTAAATAGCTGCTTTCCTTAAATTCTTAAAAAGTTTCTCAGAAAAATAGAAGTTATATATGTTTTAGATTTATTCCACGTAGTTAGAATTTGCTTTGTTACAGTTAGATTTACATTTTATTTTGTATGACAATCACGGACCCCGGGAGCCCTGTGGGAATACATATTTGAGCCAATCGTGCCTCAACCAAAAACCTCGTCACAATGAATAGTTGATATAGACCAAAATCTCATAATACAAGTCTTCCAAACAACAATGATTTACAACTGATCGGTTCTCGGTTGAGAGGGTTAAATATAGAAGACGACCAAGCATACACGTTTTGGTCAAATCAACCGAACCTGATTACCCTGATAAACATTCACATGACGTAGAGAAGGGTTCGAAAGAGAACAAACCTTTGGTTGTGATCCTTTGGTCCCACATCCAGTGCGGAGACACTCACACATAGTAGATACTAGTTTAAGGATCCAGCCGCACTTAACGCCCGTGAAATATTCTCCGAGAAAATCACAGCTTGTTGGTCCTAAACATGTAAGCCGAGAAAGCATATGATTACTAGATAATAGGAATTAGGACTTGATTTCGTATATGACCATAACAGACCACAACAACCAAGAGTCTACGGTTGTGACCCACAAGTCCCACAAATTTAACGTAATCCATAAGTCAATCATATATAAACACTGGCCTACGCACACTAGTATTCCAATCCACTCCACTTCCACCCATCATCATCGAACAATTGTCCTTACTAGATATAGTGGCTAACGAAGCTAGAGAATTCTGGACTAGGCCAGAGAATCGTCCGTAGAGTCAATTGTATTCAACATCCACCATATGACCTTATCTGGAGACATACACGAAACTATCCTAGGTCATTTCCCATGTATTCCACAACCCATAGATCGAATCACGCCAGAGCTCGATATTGATTGGAGCCTTCGAGCAGTCATCCTTGCCGATCGATCTATCACACCAGTCCAAGTTAGAAGGGCCTTCTTTGCCTTAGATTCGCAAATTCCATTAGTACGTATCGAAGACATTAGATTGCCTAACTAGTTTGTCTGCATCCCACGCATATTCCATCCCACCGGCTGTCTCGGCACGACTCGGGAGGTCGGGCACGCTAAGAAGAGTTGCTGAGATTCCCACACTTGCTTGTCGCTGCCCGCGCATACAATAACCACAATGAGACATTCCACCATCTCTACATGGAGCAGGAACATTTAGTGGTGAATTTTTGTAAACTCATAAATATTAGGGGTTTTGGAAATTGAAAATGGTGAATTTTCGTAGTAAGTCGCCACCCAGTTCACCTACTATTTGCACTAAAAATAAACTTAGGCATGTATTTCGCCAATGTTTCGAATCAAGTTGCACTTATATTCGCTAAGGTATAATACTTATACATGGACCGTCAAGCTATCAACAAAAAGACACGCGTCTACTTTTTTTTCGTGACATAGACGAATGTCCAAGCCTATCATCCTACACCTCTACTACCCCACTTTTGTCGGTTTTGCAATATATCATCATGCTTCCTATTTCGCCATCCAACCCTCATCCGTCATGTAGCTTTACCTCCCGCTCCAAGTTGGAATGAAAATAGATATCCATTTTTAAAGAAATGATTTTTTTAATTTTGAATAGGTTTGGATATTGGCTATTTGTTTATGAAAAAACTATCCATTTATAAAACATGAACAATCATCTACCTTCTACCAGACATAAGTGTTATATACTAAATCTAAACTCGATGTCATATTTTTGAAAGTGCATAATTTTTCAAGGACGACTCAATTACATAATTAATATGTACTTTGGAAGAAGCCACTATTGTAATGTTTATTTTCCCCAAATTCTAATCAACATTTGGATCAACATTTAAATAAATAATAATCGGTGTGGTGTCATTAATGAGGTATATTTTGTGAATCATTAGTGAGATGACATAATAATTAAGGATAGTTAAAGAGCAAGGGAAACTTAACAATGACAAAGGCTTAAAATAATCACATGTTTATAATCCCATGTGCATTAGAATGAGCAGTTGGGTAAGTGCACGTGAGATGGGGAATAAAAGTGGCCAGATGAACTAAACGAAAAGTGTTTGGTGGAAGACTCTGATTTGGTTTGGTAATTACCAAACCAAAACGCATGCACATTATATCTTGAAGTATTTATATAACAAGCTCCCAATTTTCATTTATATTCTACCCCAAATGCATTTTTTCCTTCAAACCCTCCATTCACGATTCAACCGCCATCCCCTTTACTCAAAAAAAATGTCGTATATCGCATTAAAGGTAGCATTGAGGTGGATTTGACAATTTCACGTCGAGAAGAGATAGGAAAATTTGTTTTCTCTCAATTGCAATTAAAACATGATTATATGATTCTTACAACTCTTTCACCAGCCAAAACAAAACCCCGTAAATCCTCGTAGCCCTCCTAACCATCCTAGCCCTCCTACAATTGTTGTATATCCTCTAGATAGTCAGGAGGATTTAGTTGCCCATATAGTGGAGAACAAGCTACAATTTGAGGAATCGATTAAATTATCAAGGGATGCCCATTCCATAAACCCCCACTGTGCCTCCTTGTAAACACATGGAATCATTATTTGCTTAGGTTTACTCGACAAAGAGTCAAATTAATCAGTGGACATCCTAGAGAGATACTTGTAGGGATTATTATGTTAATAAATTATGAGCTGTAGTAGTAAAAGATAAAAAAAATTACAAAAGACCTCATTTGTGTACTATTCATCGACCCTAGAACCAATTTGTCCATTCATTTGTCATCCAAATGCTTTTCGATCCACTGGTGCAACAATAATTTGATAAAAGATAATCTCTAGGATTGATGGTGGATGGTATTTGATATGCAACCTTCCAACAACAATGAGGTTTTGTTATACTTTTTGAGGAAACTCTATTGCAATTTTATCTTTAATAGGATCCCCAACTATTTTGACTACTCCCAATCAGGGCCAAGGAAAATTATTTTCATCTAGGATAGACTAGGTGCATGTTGTGCTCCTAGTCAACATGCTAGAGTCCCCATCCAATATCCCCTTTGTCTTGAGATAGTCCTTGCTAAAAGTGAAGGAGAAAATAGATATTGACACACTACATGCATTTCAAAGTGCTAATTGATATCCTTGTTTAACATACGAGACAAGTTTTCAAAACCGATGTTGATGGAGGTGGACAATGGATTATTCCATGTAGTACTAGCATGAGGCCACATATTTTCACATCTTGTGGTGGCATATGTATTGGACTGACAAGGGTGACAATTTCATACTGGGTTGGTGGTGGTTTTGGTGGTACACATAATGTGGTAATGTCTAATGGTTTTTTGAGCATACATTTGGATTGCAAACCTCAACAACACCTTCACAAGTATTTTTTTATTTTTTCTCACATGTTACAAAAAAATTGAGTACAATCTACATATGTTAAATTAAAAATATTTGTATTTGAACCTAGTCAAATTTATTAATTTACACATGTATATGCATTAATATTACAACACGAGAGAGGGACATCATCATCCCAACCACATGTTTCTACTACCATGCCAATGTTTACATTCACAAAGGTAATTTAGAATGTTTTGACTTGTTTTCACATATGTATTAATAATGTTAAATATAGTTCATAAATATTTTTGTATGTTCTTGTATATATATGATCAACTAATATATAGACACACACACACACACAGATATATATGTGTGTGTGTGTGTGTGTACATATATATATACATACATATATGTATATATAGATAGATATATATATATATATATATATATATATATATATGTATGTATGTATATATATGTGTATATATATATATATATATATATATATGTATATATACACACACAATGTATATAGATGTGTGTGTGTGTGTGTGTGTGTGTGTGTGTGTGTGTGTGTGTGTGTGTGTGATGTTGTTAGTCGATGACCACACAAGACACTCCACCATCTCTACAAGGAGCAGGAAAATTTAGTGGCAATTTTTTTGTAAACTCGCAAATATTAGGGGTTTTGGAAATTGGAAATGGCAAATTTTCAGCAGTGAAGTGTTGCCTACTTCACCTACTATTTGCACTAAAAATAAACTTATGCATGTATTTCGCCAACGTTTCGAATCAAGTTGCACTCATATTCACCGAGGAATAATACATATACATTGACCATCCAAGCTATCAACAAAAAGACATGCGTCTCCTTTTTCATGACATAGACGACTGTCTAAGCCTACCGTCCTACACCTCTACTTCCCCACTTTCGTCTATTATGCAATATATCATCCTCGCTTTCCCTGCTTTCGCCATCCAACCCCTCCTCCGTCCCGTAACTTTACCTCCTACTCCAAGTTAATGAAAATAGATATCCATTTTTAAAGAAATGGTTTTTAAAATTTTGAATAGGTTTGGATATTGGCTATTTGTTTATGAAACAAATATCCATTTATAAAACCCTAATCAATCATCTACCTTCTAGCTAGAGCATATAAGTGTTATATACTAACTCTAAAATCGATGTCATATTTTTGAATGTGCATAATTTTTCAAGGATGACTCAATTATATAATTAATATGTACTTTGGAAGAATCTAATATTGTAATGTTTATTTTCCCAAATTCTAGTCAACATTTGGATCAACATTTAAATAAATAATAATCAAGTGGGGTCATTAATGAGGTATATTTTTGAATCATTAGTGAGATGACATAATAATTAAGGATATTTTGAGATTTTATAAGTTAAAGAGCAAGGGAAACTTAACAAAGGACAAAGGCTTAAAATAATCACATGTTTCTAATCCCATGTGCATTAAAATGAGCATTGGGTAAGTGCACAGAGATGGGGAAAACATGGCCAATGTGAACTAAAAGAAAAAGTGTTTGGTGGAAGGCCTGATTTAGTTTGGTAATTACCAAACCAAAACGCGTGCACATTATATTGAAGTATTTATATAAAAAGCTCCCAATTTTCATTTATATTCTATCCCAAATGCATTTTTTCCTTCAAACCCTCCTTTCACGATTTGACTGCCATCCCTTTACTTAAAAAATTGTCCGCATATCACATTAAAGGTTACATTGAGGTGGATTTGACAATGTCACGTCATAGAAGAGGTAGGAAAAATTGTTTTCTCTTAATTACAATTAAAACATGTTTATATGATTCTTACAACTCTTTCATAGCCATAACAAAACCCCGTAAATCCTCGTAGCCTTCCTAACCATGTAGTCCTCCTATAATTGTTTTAGATCCTCTAGGTAGTCAAGAGGATTTAGTTTCCCATATAGTGGAGAACAAGCTATAATTTAAGGAATCGTTTAAATTAACGAGGATTCCCATTCCATAAACCCCCACCGTGCCTCCCTTATAAACACATTGGAATCATTATTGGCTCAGGTTTACTCGACAACGAATCAAATTAATCGGTGGACATCCTATAAAGAGACTTGTAGGGATTATTATGCTAATAAATTATCATCTTCAGTAGTAAAAGAGAAAAAAATTTACAAAATACCTCATTTTTGCACTATTCATCAACCCTAAAACCAATTTGTTCATTCATTTGTCATGCAAATGCTTTCCGATCCACTGAGTGCAACAATAATTTGATAAAAGATAATTTTTGGGATTGATGGTGGATGGTATTTGATATGCCAACTTGCAACAACAACAAGGTTCCGTTATACTTTTGAGGAAACTCTATTGCGAGTTTATCTTTAATGGGATCCCCAACTATTTTTACTACTCCTAGTTTCAAGGCCAAGGAAAATTATTTTCATCTAGGATAGACCTGTGTGCATGTTGTGCTCATATTCAATAAGCTAGAGTCCCTAGCCAAAATCCCTTTGTCTTGAGACGGTCCTGCAAAAGTGAAGGAGAAAATAGATATTGACACACTACATGTGTTTTAGGTGCTAATTGATACCCTTGTTTAACATATGAGACAAGTTTTCAAACCGATATGATGGAGGTGGACAAGGGAGTATTCCATGTAGTACTAACATGAGGCCACATATTTTCACATCTTGTGATGGCATATGTATTAGACATGACAAGGATGACAATTTCATACAGTTGGGTTTGGTGGAGTTTTGGTGGTATACATAATGTGGTAATGTATAATGGTTTTTGAGCATACATTTGGATTGCAAACCTGATGACACCCACAAGTATTTTTATTTTTTCTTACATGTTACAAAAACTTAGTACAATCTAAATATGTTAAATTAAAATATTTTTATTTGAAGCTAGTAAAATTTATTAATTTACACATGTATGTGCATTAATATTACAATAAGAGGGATGGACGTCATCATCCCAACCACATGTTTCCAGTACCATGCCAATGTTTACATTCATAGAGGTAATTTATAATGTTTTTACTTGTTTTCATGTATGTATTAATAATTTTAAATATAGTTCATAAATATGTTTGTATGTTCTTGTATTTATATCACACACACACACACACACACACACACACACACACACACACACACACACATCATGTTGTTAGTTGATGACCACACAAGACACTCCACCATCTCAACAAGGAGCAGGGAAAATTTAGTGGCAAATTTTCGTAAACTCGCGAATATTAGGGGTTTTGGAAATTGGAAATGGTGAATTTTCAGCAGTGAATTGGTTTCCTAATTCACCTATTATTTGTACTAAAAATAAACTTATGCATGTATTTTACCAATGTTTTGAATCAAATTGCACTCATATTCACCGAGGTATAATACATATACATCAACTGTCCAAGCTATCAACAAAAATATGTGCATCTACTTTTTCATGACATAGATGAATGCCCAAGCCTACCATCCTACACCTCCATTGTCCCGCTTTTGTCTGTTCTACAATTTATCATCTTGCTTCCATGTTTCTCTGGCCCAACCCTCATTTGTTCTATAGCTTTACCTTATGCTCCTTTTTCTTTACCATCCCACCACCGCCTTTACTGGTCCAAAAGCCTATTTCCACCATCGTTCAACCCTCGCCCGCCTTACCCCCTTATGTGTACCCTTTTATCACCCAACCCTCTACCTTGAAGGCTTGTGGTGTCTAGCCTGTAACCTCGTCATTAGTCAATATCTGCGACATATCCATGGATTCTAGAAAATAGGGTAAGAAGGATACTGCTAGTTTAAAAAAAGTAAGACGACATTATTTAGCTATTTTGGCTAGTCACAAAAATGAAATTGGTGTCAAGATCTGCATAAAATATAGGTATGTACTATCTACTAATTTATATAATTTTAATCATATATTTTCCATATTGTTTTTCCTTGTACTCCTATTTAATAAATTATACTCTTGTTTATTAAATTGAATCTTTACTCTTTGTACTCTTTTTTATTTAGTTGTATTAATCATATAAATAATTAATACTATATTTCTATAACACTTATTTATGCAGACATTTCTCAAACACATTCATAAACTAATGTATTTTGAGATGATCTTATTGATGAAAACATTTGTTCCCTTGATGACATCGAACTAGGAGAAGACACATCAAATTCTCATCCAACACCAACCTCGAGATAAAGATTCTACTCCAATATCTGTTTCCAGAAAAAGGAGACATGATGATCAGGATATTCCTAATGAGAACAAACTTACATAAGACCTAGAGGCATAAGTTGAAGAAAGTAATAAAATTTTGTGATAAGAAATAGGACTAACTAGACAATAGGAAGGACTTTCAAGTTTGATTGGAGCCAAATATCCTTTTATTGAACCCGTGGAGCCAAAAATGGTAACGATATTCCAACTCAATGTCGATGTAAAATATGTAGTTGGAAACAAGGGAAAGATCATACAATGCAACTCAAATTAGACACTATTGAAAAACATTGTGGGAAAATATATATTTCACAAAAGTAGAAGGATGGGAACATAGTAAGGACTCATAAATGGAAAAATGCAAAAGACTGTTTGCATGTAAAGTACGTAGAAGAGTATGAAAAAGAACAAAAATGTTTCAAAAATCTAAATGAAAAAGGCAACAAAATTGCAACGAAATTAGCAAAGTCTATGTAGATTGAAATGCTTTCCAAAAGTATTCAATTTTCTATGGTATTCCATATATTGAAAAAGGGAATACCTATTTCAAATTTCTCAGATAATAAATTTTTTTATCATGTTATTGGATTATAGAATGTTCCACAATCACATTGGTCAGATAGCAATGGTGGGAAATGGAAAAATGTCTTGCTATGGTGGAAAAGGAGGATTTGAAAGAAGCTATTAAAAATGCAAAGTTTATTTTTCTTTCAATTGATGAGGTCATAGTGGTGGACAACACTTCATGGGTTTTTATTCATGTCTATACTTTGTAAATGAAGTAAGAAAACCCCATCTCCTAGTTATTCATAAAATGGTGGAAAATTACAATTCTAGAAAACCTTTACAAATTGGTGGTGTCAAGTTTAAAGGATATAACAGGTATGGATTATTTTTCAATTATCGGGAAGTTAGTTTGTGTTAGAACTGACGGTGCAACACTAAGGCAGGGGGTGGAAATGGTATATGCATTAGACTACAACATCAGTTGCATCGTATATGATTACAATTCATTGTATGGCTCATAGAATGAATTTGGCATATAAAATTGTGAGCACATTCGAAAGTGTTGCTAGAGTGGGGAGTTCATCCGTGACTTGCATGCATATTATTCAAGTAGTTTCAAAAAGATTTTTAGAATTTCAAAATTTGCAATTGGATTGAAAGATGGGAAAAAGCTTCTTAAAGATGCAGATGGATTTCCATGTATGAGCCTGCTTGTAGAATATTTGAAGAATATCCTTCATTAACATGTTTTATGTATAAATATCGTAGGTAAGTATATAAAGCTAAAGATTTTTGTACTGTCTAAAAGATATTGAAACTTTACTTACATTATGTGGTATTTTGCCAATGTTGAATGAGATCAATGTTTTGACGAAGCATGCCCAAGAGTGTTCCATCTACATTATTGACTTCATACAACTGAGAAAACATGTATGCATGACTCTAGATAATTTATATTTGTTAGATGGAAGTTTTCGAGGACCTATTTTTGAAAGATGGAATACATTAACTAACCTTAAGAATCCAAGCTGCTACTTAAAATTTAATATAAATGATCATTTGTGTATAACAGTTCATGGGAAAGAGATACCACTTCACACTTTTCAAAGAAGAGTAGATTTGGTTGGAAGAAGTACGAGTGACACATAATTTATATGAAACAATATTATGTGACACACAAAATAAATTGAAAAATATTTCTCAATCTTTATCTACGGAGATCCGTGAACGATTTAAAAAATAAATTACTTGAAGCAATGGGAGTTGTGAATCCATTGTTTTGGAATACAACTAGTGGTGTTACTGAAAAGTCCATCAAGTAATATATTTTTAAAATACATGAATAGTCCAATAGAACATTTCGTAAGCGTGAAGAGATAAACAATGTTGTAGTTGAAGGTATTTTGTAAAAGAAGTTATTGAGTTCTTAGTCACAACATTTTTCCTTACTATGATAGAACAATTTTGTTTTCTAGATGAGCCAACAGAAAATGGTTCCATTAAAAGGCTTTGGAAGAAGCTTTATTCAAGAAGTATTTTATGAGGTGATTTCAACGAGTATTTTTGACTATATGAATTGTGTCAAACTATGATCCTAGGATCTATTGAAGATGAAAGAGTATTCAATGCATTATCCTTCATAAAATCAAAAGTTTCATAAATTGGATAGAAATTTAGAAAGTTTCTGATATTATATGTTTTAAGTTATTATGTGAAAACTTTTCTTTATGAAAGAGCACTTGGATTATGGAATTCACTCATAGAAAGAAGAGGAGTAGGTAATATTGTGACTGATGTAGGGGATCCAAACATATCCACTGAACACGCTTCCAATTCAAAAGAGAATTCAAGGACACTTATGAAGAATGGATTGCTCCAAAGTAGTTTCAAATGCTAGAGTTGTAATTTCTTGTCTACATTCTTAACACTATTGAAAAAATGATTTGATTATTTATATATTTCATATCAAATAAGTATCAACTGGTCTTACTAGACTATATATGTTGTTTTACTTGTAACAAATTCATTTTTTATATTTTGTTTTATTATTTTAAGAAGATGTAGACACCAATTTTTGGTATCATTACCCCTCATCCCACATTCACTCCCCATGAGATCATTTGTTTCTACATACATACCTCTTCCCATTTAAATCCCTTTTCCTCCTAAATTTAATTTATCCCACTTATCATCATTTCCCATCTTAATTCTTCTTAATTAATCATCCATTAATCACCCCTAATCATCTTTAATTAATTCTAAACCTTCATCTAATTCATTTACTCTCCCTAAATCCTCCATTTTATCCTTCCTAGGCCCTCATTTAATAAATTCACCTCCCCTTTTCCTTTATTTAATAATTTCCACCTCCTACCTACCCATTTATCCATCCTAAACAACCCTAACTCGTCCTCACCTCTCAAAACCCCAATCCCGCCTCATAAGGTCTCATTTCCTCAACATCATCACCCTTCCATAACCCAAATGGATGGATCTTCGTGATTAGCGGTGACCATCCGGGTCACGCCGTTGACCCTATAAATATGCCTTTACCCCTCCTTGCAAATGGATGGAATTTTGGGTATTCTTCGGCTTTAGCTTTGTTTTTTCATGTTTCTTCTCTTCTCACCAACAATTGTTGTCATCTTGGATTTTCCTTTTGAAGACCCATTTCATCATTATGGAGATTTGAAGATACTTTGAGCTTGTGTGGAGCCCCATTTTTGTGTCTTTTCTCTTCTCTTATGTTGTAGTCTTGTGGGTTGAGTAATTACCTTGGACCTATGGCATTGTCTCGTTCCTCATTCAACATCATTCATCTATCATTTTCATCCATTTTAAAACTCAACAAATCTTAGATCTTCCTCGGTCACCGTCAACCTTCCCCAATCTCCATCGATCCACTATAGAGTTCCCCTCTTTTTGGATTTTTGTCCTTTTCTGCCTCTACTTTGTGATCTCATTGTCATCCAGATCTCGAGATCTTGTTATCCTTCCCTTTCTGTCACTTCGATATGTTCTGTCATCTCTAGTCGTCACCCATTCAGCCAACAGTCACCATAGACCAAATTAGTCTTCATCGCATTCATCATCGATTTTATAATTCTTACATTTCTTACATCCTTTCTATCAAATCCAGCCCAAATCTCTTGTAGGTTCCTGTTTTCATCTCAACCTCACCATCAATTCTAAATCTTCCTCCAAATCCTTTAGATTTTTATTTTTGTCATTTTCTCACTTTGCTCGCTCCATCGCGTTGATTGGGCCCTACATATCTGGTCAGTCAACTTGTCTTGCACATGTTTGATTTAATTTGCTTAGATCAGATTTGTATCTTATCATCTTTATTGCATTTCAGTTTTTGTTTTATCTCAGATTATGCTACATCCAATTTATCAATCATTATTTTATCTTATCTTTATCAAAAATGTGGGTTGACATCCATCCTAGGAAGTTTTCACTTCTTGGGACTGAAATTATCAGGCAACCCACCCATCTATCTACTAATCCATTTTTTTGTGTTGATTTCTCTTGATATGTAAGTCATATAGCTTCACAAATGCAAGAAGGATGTTCTCTCATTTACGCCCATATTCATCGACACACCATCTAGAGGTACCTTAAACCCTCTCATAATGGATATGTTTGTCTTCTTGTTACGATTTCACTAATCTAAAACAAGTAGTGAGGAAACTTGTCCAACAGAAGAATAGTGATTTGTTTAGATCCATATGTGTGATTAATATTTTATCTCTACATGAAACATAATTTTTTTTTGTACTCAAACAAACACACACCAAACATCTAAAACCATGTAAAACATCTCCAAATAGTAACATAAAAACATTCATAAGAAAGAAGAAATCGAATACAAGAGTGCATATTAAATTGTTCAAAACTTTCAAAAAATGTGTCACAACTGTAAATAGAGTTTCCAATTCACAATTAAACTTGTATACATACTAACAAGTGGTGGATTACTTTATGAAGACATACATGTTTTCATAAAGCATTGTCACCAATACAATTACAAAATTTTGGGTTGTCATTAATTTATTTTCAAAATTTCGGGTAATTTTTGTCATATAAGAACACATTATGAGGGAATCCTCTTTTTGCCTATGATTTTGAGTCATAGTTGTCCTTACGTTTACCACATAGAATAAAAAAGGAAAAATTGGCTGGCCACTATCTTTTAATTCCTATGTTAGTGTCAGAATTGTGACAACACACTTGTCACATGGTGAAACTAACTTTTTTCAATTTTGTGTTGCATGGGAAGTTTGAGCTTCTTCTTGCAATAGAGGCGAAGCTTTGCTCGTTTGTATAATTTTTTTGCTAAAACTCTCTATTTCGCAAATCTTGTGTTGTGGCATTGATATTGGTAAGAATATTATGCTCCTCCCTCGTAACATCTCGATGAAAATAATGATGGATCAACATCTATCTTTTATTTTAGTAATATTTCTAGATCCATCCCATGCTCCTTGATTATCTTTCTCAATGTATTATTTTGTTTATTTAATAATAGAAGTCTTTCTTTCAATTGTATAAATGCATTCAAGATTTTGTGAGCATTCTTCAAATGCACATCAAATACAATTGCTTCTTTCTTTAAATTTTCATATTTTGCTTGCAAAACAGAAATGTATTAGATAAGTTATAAATAATTTATTGCAATACTCATAATTTCACAAATTTTCATCTATAAAAATGACCTACCACAACTTTTTATTTTTTACATTTGCAATTAAAACATTATTTTTGTCTCTATCCCATTTTTATAGTACACCTGGGCTTCAAAATTAAGAATTCCCAACCCGTTTAACATTATATTTAAAATTTCATCATCATATTTGTTGTAACCAAATCATTTCACCCCTTAAATGGCCCGAGATTGAATCACGCCATTCGGTTTGATTGGGACACATGGGATCACCTCTCAAGTTGTGGGACTTGGGCTTGAGGTGAACCTCCGGAGAAGGTCGGCTTCCTCTTCCTAAACTAAACACAACACTACCTCTAATGCAAGAAAAATGGCTGACTAAACCTATACTAACATTTCATGGGATTAGGGAGAGATATTTGCAATAAAACTTAAACTAGAAGCGGTGATGCACCAATTTGGGAAACGTTCAACATCTGGAAGGGTTAATGTGGGAATAAGGCTTACATCATTGACCACCTTCACCTTTAGCAACTAGAAAGGGTACAAAAATACCACAAACCAATGGCAGACGTTCCTCTGTTAAACTTTAAACATACACAAATAGAAAAGATGAGCTTTGATTTGATACACAAATAATTTATCAAGAGGATAATCACAAACACATGTCCAGCATTCACTCAAGTGACAATAATAATGTAACTTATAATCAACATGAAGGAAAATAGTCTCTCACAGCTGACGAAAGATAATCACACTATTCTTTTCACAGTATGAAACAGATAATCTAAAATAAAGGTAAATTAATCAATAATGCCAAGGAATCACATTCACAAAGCATACAATGACTAATCATTCAACACAATAGAATAGATCTTCATGTGCAAGGAAATTTTGAATATAATTAAAAGGTTTCAACAAATCTCTGCAAAGCACTCTTCCAAGCTTGAAGAGCAACTTCACTATATATCTCTAAAAAAATGTATATCAAATAATGGAAGCATTCCACTATTTATAAGTTCCTAGGCTGAGCCATTACAAGTTGGGCCCTTAACTAACATTAACTAAAAATAGTAATGTCATAATAAAAGGGAACATGCTCCCATAAAAATAGCAAATTTGTTGCAAAAAGTTGACCAAGTCAACCCTGCAACTTTGACTGATTCCGGAGCTTGAACCTATCCTTTCATGGCCACTTAGCTTTGGCCTGATACACCTGCATCTCCTTCCTCTATAAGATTTTGTTGTCCCTCCTCCCAAACAGCCATTCGATGCCTATACTCAAGGAAGCGCTTAACAATACCCTGAGTCTCTTCATCTCTAGGTCCACACGCGTAGTGATTCACCACGTCCATTGTCTCAATTTCTTTCGTGATCCTGGCTAGCAACCTTTGAAGCTTATTCATGACTTTCCTCAGTCTCCCTATGAAATTCTGACATAGAACCAGCCGATCAATGGAGTCACTGTTGAAATTCCTTGCAACATCGTCGTCCCGCTTCACCAAATCTTTGAAGTTTTCTTTAATCTGATCTTCGGGAAGAGCATCGATATTTTCATTGAAGAACTTGTAGTTGGTGTTGTCAAACTCCTCCGAGATATCATTGAGGGCGTTCGTAATCTCCACTTGCTTCTCCTTGAGCTTCTTGATTAGATCTTGTAGCACCTGACACTAGAATTCCATAGCCTTTTGATATTCAAACAATTTAGAGGCATCATCAATCACCTCTTCATGCAAAAGTAAATTAGAATCCTCTTCTCTTATGTCACTCCATGTTGCCAATGTTAAGTTTAAGTTATTATTGTCTTCAGAGAAATATTTGTCCATTTGGCGATAGTAGTCTTTACAATTTGTAAATCAATATAAATCTCGATGGCTTCCTTAATCAAAGGATTGGCCTCCTGCAAGATCCTTTCCATCCATCCATTCACTGTTCTCCCTTTCTAGCCTAGCTTCTGGAGATCATGATAGGAAATATCATCGATTTTAGATGAAATTGTCATGGCCGTAGTAGTTGAGATGTCAGTGGATGGAGTGGGCTAGGTTACCCTATGCGCAGCAACGCAGTGAGCTGTTCGACTTTGGCCTTAAGCTCATCCTTGGTGGCCTTGTCCTTGTCATATTTTTCCAAAAGGGCCCCAAGAGCAAAGTGTGTACATCCTGCTTAGCTCCTTCATGAGTAGCCTTTCCTAATGAGAACTTGAGATCCTAGTCTGTTGTTGTGATGGTTTCTTTGGTTTCCCCCTCAACAGGGGTAGCTACTTCTATCACATGCTCTTCTGATGGATTAACCATCAGACTTGATACGGTTCTCGGTCTCTTGGCCTGTCTTTTGGGCATGAACTCCAATATATTGATATCTATCACATCTCCCAGAGGAACCTTCTTCTTTTTCTTGGGATTCTATCTAAACAGCCACTCCGGTATGGCTAGAGCCGAGGAAGATGGAGTAGCAGATCCGATACTAAAGCATTAGTTAGGAAAGATCACTAGAAATACCAAATGATATCTTAGCAAAGGCAACGACGATGGAAGGTGTGAGTGTGAAGACAGCCATAGGGATTGACAAGGAAATGATAGGGGTTGAAATTGAAGAAAATGGAAGTGTCAAAGGAAGTGAAGAGGAAATGGGTGACCCAATATTTTCCCAGCTGATAGAACTGGAAGTGATGAAAATACCTGGGCCATGGAAGGGGATGGGAAGGAAGAAATGATGGTAGAAGTGGAAGGAACTGATATTGGAAGTGATAATGGAGGAAGGGGAAGATGTGGTGGATCCTGAAGGGCACTAGGAGAGTCACTCACTTCAACTACCTCTAGTAGGCACTGTAGATGTTGTAATCTTGGGAGTAGCAGACCTAGAAAGAGATGAGCCACCAACCACAAATGAGATCTTCTTTGGAATAGTAGGAACCCTTTGAGTCGACCTCTTTCCTTTTGTGGGTGTGGGTTGGTTTACCGCTGATGTAGACCCTGTATTTGTAGATTGACTTTCCCCTTTGGGTGAGATTCCCAAGGTATCCAACCAACTGAAAGTTCTCCTTAGAATGGGTCCTGCCCTTTCTTTAGTGTTGCTGCACTCTTCCACATACCAATCAACCCGTGGCAGTGGTTGATTAGCGACATTATCATTCTTGTATGATGGATCTAGGACCTCATCATTGTCTTGCAAATCCTTTGGCACATCAACCAATCCGAACTGTTGTACCTCGTCCAAAGTTAATCTCTCATAAGCCCTTTGCCACATGATGTACTTGTCTCGACAATGGATCCATATGTCTTCTAATTGGGGCATATGAGCATTGGATTTTTCTGTCTCCCGAACTTACCCCAATAGTCAAAGTTAGTTCGCGGATGGAAGGTCCGTAGGGTTACCTCATCCATTTTAGCATCCACATTTCTTGCCTTGTGGATAGTTGGGCAAGAGTACCTACTAATTGTAATAGGGAAATGCATTCCCACCTTGTGACGCTTATTCTGGATTTTATGGTAATCCAACAATTGTCGAACCAATTCTAGAAGAACCCATTTGTCAGTGGGGCACCTTGGCAACTTGCTTGGGGCGCCTATGAAACCCAGAATCCGAAGGTAGGTGAATGTGGGAAAATGAAGGTAGATTGTTCCCCATTCTCGTACCTCTTGGAAAGCCTCATCGGAAATTAGCCGATTATATAGCTCCTTGTCGAAGCGATAGAGGACAACAACGAAGAAAGCATCGTTGATTCTTTAGAAGTGCTTGCTTCCCTCGTCCAGAGTAAGTTGGGGTAAATCTCTTATATTTAGGATGTGTTGGGAAATCCCCTGGTATTCAACCCTATAAAATCCCCCATAGAAGCAACTGCATATACTAGAAAAGATGTCATATAGAAAGTCTTGGTTTTTGACACCTTGCCTAATTGGTAGTGAATGTTGCTACTGATATGTTCACCCCATTGGATAAAATCGGTACTCTTCTTGATAGTTGCTATGTATAAGAACATCCATTCTTGGAATTCCTTGCGTAGAAGGAAGACCTGAAACTCTGCTCAAGAGCACAATAAGATCGTTGACTTCTTGAATGAAATCTGACCGATGTATAGTTTTAGGCAACTTGTTGAAATTCTTGGTCAGATAGGATTTCATCACAACCTTTGAGCATACTTCTTTTTTATCCCAGTGCTCAACTACTATTTCAGGTGTGATTGTGGCATAGTCTTGAACGTTTGGAAGTTTGAACAAGTCTTCAAAGAAATCTGGGTCTAGACGGATTACCACCTTGTCATCGCTATCTCTTATCGACATGGAGTCCTCGTCGTAGTGGCTGTTGCGGCTAGGACAAACTCTGGGCAATGCATGGATGCGGGAAAACCAGTGGCAAGGGTGAGACCACTATCATAGATGGCCTGCATCCATGGATTTTTGTTCGGGGCTTTTAATCTTTCCCAGAACTCGGGAAGATCAATCTATCCTAGATCAGTGTCTCTGATATTTCCTAAGTCGGAGGTCAGGCAGATTGGGGAGCAACCCCAAGAAATGTATACTTCATCTTCTCTTTTCCCTTCGAGGTGGAGGTAGACATCAAAACCTGTGGACGTTGCAGAAATTTCAAAACCTGAAACTTGAATTCTCGAAAACCGAAAAACTTGATTCTCTTAAAATTTGAAATGAAATCTCTAAAATTTTGATTCTTCGAAAACCCAAAATCGAAATCTCCAAAATTTCGATTCTTCAAAACCTAAAACTAAAATCTCTGAAATTTTGAAATTGAAATCTCCAAAATAGTTTCCTAAAGTCCAAAGTCTGAAAGGAATCTCCAAAGTGAAAAACTCGAAAGTAATCTCTCAAATAATTTCTCGAAGCCGTGATTCGAAAACCCAAAAGCAACAATTTTCTGAAGCAGTAGTTCTCTGAAATTCTGAAATTGGAATCTCCAAAATTTTGAAACTAAAATCTCTGAAATCCTGATTCTCCAAAATAGTTTCCCACCTTGTGATCTTTTGAAGAAATTCTCCAAATGAATTTTCTGAAAAGAAATCTGAATGGTCTCTGGAGGAACTATAAACAAAAATGTCAAAAATCCAAGTTGGATTTTGAAAAACAAGAGGAAGTATGAGGG
The DNA here is from genome assembly GCA_018340775.1 of Taxus wallichiana var. yunnanensis. NCBI lineage: Eukaryota > Viridiplantae > Streptophyta > Pinopsida > Cupressales > Taxaceae > Taxus > Taxus wallichiana. Next base: position 247,352,352 of record CM031238.1, on the reverse strand, counting down.
ACCTAAAAAAGATTCCCGAACATACTTGAAAACCATGGAGAAAACTCACAAAACGAAGCACATAGTGACAAAGAAATATATTACAAGAAAACACAGAAGGAAAACAAAGAAAACCCAAAATGGGGAGGAGGAGGAAAAAGACCTAAACCAAAAGAAAATAAAACCCAAAAACATACCTTGAAAAGGACGCCGCAAAGTACAAAAGTGAAATGTCAGAGCGAATGTGTCAAGTAAAAATGAAAAGTAAAAATCCGTGTTTATATAGAAATCCCGACATTAATGGTAAATTTCCAATCCATATGGAGGTAGGTGGAAATTAATTGCACTCAGAAAATCTGAAGCTCCAAAACCCGAAAAACCTAAAATTCTGAAAATTTGGGATTTCAGACTTTGGGAAAAAATAGGAAACAAAAGATGAATTGGCAACTAAAAGTCTGAAACCCAAAACCTGAAAGTCCAAAAATTTGGACTTTCGGAAATTTAGACTTTGGAAAAATCAAGTGAAAATCCTAAAAAGACTCGGAGAACTCCAAAACTCGAAACCCGAAAGTCTGAATTTTCAGACTTTTGGAATTTTGGACTTTGGAAGTCCGAGAGGGATTTAAACAAAATGAGCCAAAAATTTCCAAACTTCCAAAACCCGAAAGTCTAAAAATTCAGACTTTGGAGTTTCGGACTTCGGAATTTTTCGAATGCAATTCTAAAACTGAGCTTTTAAAAACTCCAGAAAGGAAAAAACCACGAAGTCCGAAAATTGAATTTTTTTGGATTCTCTCGCCTTAACAAATTCATTGTGGGAGAATTTCTTTAAAACATTGGTTTGACATATAGCCTTCTTTAGGGTAGGTTAAATGGTTAACAATATTTAGTATTATAGAAAATTGTACCTGATTGAGCTTTATTTTGAAAATGTGAAACCATCTTGGTTAGCTCTCTATGGAAGTGAACAATGAGTGCCTTTGAGTATGATTATGGTAACAGGTATTTATTTCTTTGATAAAAAATTTGGCCCTATACTCCCACTTGCACACTAATTCCACATCTACCATAACCAATTCCTGAATTATGGCCCCCATACTATTTGATATTATATTTTCAAAGGAAAAATCTATCTTTTGATCATTCGTGATTGGAATTTGACTTGGTTAAGGAGGGGAATCTCTAATTTCAAGGATAGTTTGTTGCACTTGTGGTTGAGCAGGTGGACGAGTACTTTGTATCATATTATGGGTGTCAAAATAATTACCGCATCAATGTCAACACTATTAGTTGCACTCTAGATACCACCTAGTGAAAAACTTGGAAATTGAGTGTAAGGTGAAATGGTGAAAATGTAATATTCTTCCCTGGAAATTTTCTTTTTGTTTGTACCACCAGTGGTGGTGGGACTAGAGGGGGTTTGTTTGCAATTTATTGTGTTCGTTTGTTAACTGCAAGAAGTAAAGTATTACAAAATTAAACATTATACCCTTGTAAATACTATAGGTAATATTTATAAGTAAAAATATTAAAACACTTACAAAAATTAGATAGCTTGTTAGTGATTCCTGCTAGTAGCTTAGTTATAAATAATAATATAAATACCTGTAGAAAATTGTGGAGGCAAAGGTGGTGGTGGAGGTATTAAAGGAGGGGTGATTAAACCCCTAGCTCTTTTATGTAAAGTACATCAAATTGCGGTTGATTTTGTTGAATCCATGTCGAGAATAAGTAGAAACCTTTGGATGAGATTTACCCTGAGCAATAACCTCCTTGTGAGATATTACAACTACAATTATTCTCTATAGAATATAAATTACTATTATTATTGCATTCAAAAATAATTAATTGTTATACTTAAATTAATTGTTACATGTTGTTCTTTAATTGAAACACCTATCGATAACAATTTTTCATTTGTTGTAGTCGGAATTTTTCTGTTTTGCAATTGGTGGAAAGCTTCTTGATAGAAAGCAAGAAGATAATTGGTACAAGAAAATACAGTCTTTGATTTATTAGATGCATTGATATTGGAACAGGCATTGTTGACATCTACTTTAATTTGATTGGAAAAATATGTGCACCAATTGAATTGGTGACCTTTCCAGTGTCGTAATAAATATTGAACTACCCAATGTGGAATGTCGGCAGATCTACCCTACAACACAATCTTGGATTGAAAGAGTGATATCATTGCAAGAAATAAATTATGTGTAACACCTTGTATAACAAGGCCTCTTTTTGATCGATTAACTGCAATTGTAACAACACAAAAGAAAAGTTAGATGCATGGATAGTCAATTGATATTAAGAAAGAAAATAATTGAAAAATAAAATTGAACTTACCATCAACTTGCACATTGTAATGAGATTCCACATATTTTTTTTTACATCAGTTAAGATAGCTTTGGTATTCAATGATCATTTGGTGTGGATATGGTAAACCAGTTAATTGATGGATGTTTGTGGGCTCCACGCTGATTGAAAATGTATGATTAGTTAGAATGACGTTAAGCCTTCCATCTGTAGGGTTGTAAGAATTGATCAAGTAATCAAGGATAAGAGTATTTGTTTCAAATTGGGGCATGTTGACAAGCCTCGTGAATTATGTTTTCTACATCTAGTCTTTAGGTGTTTCTTTGAGTTTCATTAGTGCAGTGATTTGAGGGCACATGATATTTTTGTACTACAATTTGGGGGCAGTTATAGGAGTGTCTATGGAACTAGCCATTATTGAAATATTTGTTGAAAAGTTACATGAGAGGGAGGGGCTAGAGGGTGGGTCAACTGCAAGTTTGGGCACATTGGTTTTGTGGTATTAGGATGGTTTTGTCAAAAATTGGAGATGTGAGAGCGCTATAGAATCATAGAAGTTTTGTCAAAAAGTAAATAAATGAACCTCATAGTGATATATATAGGTTGAGGGTTCTGGTTAGGACACATGGTGGAAAATGATAGGTGAAGAGATTCAAGGTCGCACATGTATGAAGACGATCGCTTAATAAAAACCATCACGATTAAACAAAGGGATAATTTATTATATGCCACACATCCAATCATTCAGATATGGCCAAGATAATGATGTCCATCGAATAACTATGTTGTATATGAGCATCTAACCATAGTAATGATGATTATGTAGGATTGAAAGAGATGTTGTCTCTGCTCTACAGGAGAGACACATGTTCAATAGACGAACATCACGATTAAACAAAGGGAAAATTTAGATATGTCGCATGTCCAACCATGTAGAGATAGCTAAGATAATGATGTTTGTCTCGACTAACTATCAATGAGATGAGCATCTAACCATAATACGATGACCATATAGGGTGGAAGAGACGTTTGTCTGTTTCTGCTTGAGACAACCGATAAGAGACATCGGTCTAATCTGGTTTCATATAATGTTAGGTTGATAGATGTATGCCCAAAAACCATATAATATTTCCTTGTTGGACATCTATCTAATTCATGTCCAATAACCTTGCAAACCCCATAAATTTGTGGCATATCAAATCACCTTTGCACGAAACGTCTTTTTGGATACTCCATTTTTCGAAAGTCAATTTCAGAGATTCACCAAAATATTCTAAGTTTTTTGGAGGGGGGTCTTAAAATGAACCCTGACGAGGAGTAGACAAAGGTGTTGCTACTGTGATTTCATCTACATAACAACTCACCGAGGTATACAATGAATTGATGGTTTGTATTATTGTTATATTAATAAATTATGGAAGTATTTTATTAATTTCCATCATTGTAACACAATGTAGATAGTTTATGTGAATGCATCATGTATGAAGGAGTTTCCCGCAAAAATTAAAAACCTAGTACATATGATTAATATGTGTGGTTAAGTAAAAATAATTTTATTTATAAACTTAGTTATAATATTGTCATTATGTACTCGGTTGGTGTAAACGTTTAGATGCATTTGGAAATTTATTTGTTAACATACTTATATAAGCTAACTTTGATGTTTGATTTTTCATATTTATATGTATGTAGGGTTCAACCCCTTCCATTTTCCATTTGAGGCGTTGCGCGAGACTCCTTGAGCTTTCATTTTTGACACCCATGTTCATGATCTAAGAGCTCATGCCGACCCTACCGAGCGCAAGATGTAGATTGAGCATGACCAAGAGATTATTGTAAGTGCATGCACATGTAAAAATTTCATTACCATGGTCCTATACATGTTGATAACTTATGTAATTTTTTTACCAAAACAATATTGTATGCACAAGTTCAACTACAATTTACCCTTGAGCATAAGAGGACTCGTAGTTGAATCGTGGAGGTTCCCAAGTCAGCTCATGGAGCTCCATCTACACCTAAGGGAGATCCTTCTTCGAGTAGGGAAAAGAGAGGGATACATTTTGATGATTAGGTTATATATTCTTATGCCATTTATTTTTTATGCCTATATGGAAATATATGAATGTTTGACATTATACACCTATATGACATTGACTTGCCATTCTATGTTATTCACATATTTGTATTGCATTAATATTTGGAACTCATTATATTTTTATGGTCTTACATTTATAAGATTATAATTATATGGATTAATATGATGTGCATGTGACATTATGACATTATGGATATTCATGATTTATTGGTGTTATATACTAGCATTTTGGTTGTCTTATGACCTTTTGTGTGTTTGTAAGGCATGTAACGTGCATGAATCTTTGGAAATCAAGTCATATTAGTAAAAGTAATACCTATAATGTATAAAGAGATCTCTAATTAATTATTCCTTTAATATCAACATGTACTTGTATGTTATTATTCGTATGTGTGCCAAAAGCTTAACTCTCATATATGGAGGTGCAAAATATATGTTTAGGGAACCTTTTAGAGGATGTTCTAAATATTAATAATTGAGATATTATTGAGTTTTTTTATGTTTTGTGTGGTTTCATTAGAGTGGTTTCATAATAATAATTACTATCTATTCATATTCATTAAGTGGTTTCATCTCTTTCAAAAAAATGAATTTTTATCAAGTGATACATGTAGTAAATAGTCCTCCCAATAAAGGCATAAGAGTAGGATTGTATATTGACATACTCCTCGTAATATAGGCATTGACGGAGGGATTATTATCAGTATTTTGTGGCATTTAATAAATAGTACCCACACGGTGGGGTGGCCTAGTAGATGCTAGAGGAGGTGTCATTTTGGTTCCTAACAATCTTGGTACTTCCCGACTACTTCATTGGGCATAGTCCCTTAAGAGCCTTGAGAGAAAAAGGGTATAATTTCAATGAGTAAATTCTCAAACTCTATGACACTTGGAAAGGTCTCATCTAGACCTAAACCTTAGCATTGATACACTTTATGAAATCCTATCATGGTTTTCCCCGCTGGCTATATGATTTCATTGTGGTCCCAACAAATGCAATCATGTCGAAATATTCAATTTGCGTTCGTCTTAGGCCTCTAAACATGATATTTTATGACTAGAAGCTCATGGTACTAAGTGGAAAATTCCTATAGATGTGGGTGGTCTAATAGAGATTAGAGGAGGCACTATCTTGGTACTCAATGATTCTTATCCTCTCGCTTACGCTTGGTCGGGTGTAGTCTCTTAAGAGACATGAGAACAAAAAAGGGTATAACTCGACGGGTGAGTTATCGAACTTGTGGCACTTGGAAAGGTATCAAGTTTGACCTATGCCTTAGCATTGATATCCTCTACGAAATCCTATCACAATTTTCCCTAATCAATACCATTTTCTCACGTCCGTAGTAAATGTAACAATGTTAAAAGATTTAATTTGTTTTGATTTTGGGTCACAAATGCGATATTATACAACTAGAAGATTTTGTATCTGAACAAACAACACCCACATGTCAAGGTGGCCTAGTAGATGTAAGAGGAGGTTCATTTCAATTCCCAATGATCCAAATACTTCCGATTACTTCGATTGAATATAGTCCCTTAAGATAGCCGAGAGAAAATGGGTATAAATTCAACGGGTGAGATCTCAAACTCTATGACACTTGGAAAAGTCTCATCCGGACCGATGCCTTGAAATGAGACCCTCTGTGAAATCCTATCATGGTTTTTACTATGTTAATACAATTTTCTCATGGTCCTAATGAATGCAAAAGTGGTGAAATTTTCAATTTGCATCAGTGTTAAGCCGCCAAATGTGATATTTTGTGACCGAAATCTCATGGCACTGAACATAAAACACTAAAATGTTGAGGTATCTTAGTAGATGCAATAAGAACCATATTTTTGGTGCCCAATGATATCGGTCCTTCCCAATGACATTAATCCGGTGTAATCTCTTAAGATCCTTGAGAACAAAAAAGGGTATAGCTTTGACGGTGAATTCTTATACTTTGTGGCACTTGGAAAGCTCTCATATGGACCTACACCTCAACATTGAGATGCTTAATAATTTTTTTTCAAGGTTTTACCCATATCAATACCATTTTCTTGTAGTCCTAGCAAATGCAATGGTGCTAAAATATTCAATTTGCGTTAGTGTTAGGTGCCAAACACGAAATTTTGCAACCAGAATTTCATGGCACCAAATGGATAATGCCTACTCATTAGTGTGGCCTAGTAGACACTAGAGGAGGTTTCATTTTGGTGCCCAATGGTCCTGGTCCTTCCCAACTACTTTGGTTGGGCATAGTCCCTTAAGAGTCCTAAGAGAAATAGGGTATAACTTCGACATGTGAGTTATCAAACTCCATTGCACTTGGAAAGGTATCTTCTAGACCTATACCTTGAATTGAGACCCTATACAAAAAAATTCATGGTTTCACCAAGTCAATATAGTTTTTTGTGGTCCTAACACATGCAACAATGTTAAAATCTTCAATTTGTGTTAGTGATGGGACGTCAAACATGATATTTTACAACTGGAAGCTCATGTCATCAAATGGATACCACCCACACATTGAGGTGGCATGGTAGACACTATAGGAGGCATCATTTTAGTGCCCAATGATACATGTCCTTCTCGACTACATCGATTGGGCGTTGTCTCTTAAGAGTTGTGAAAACAAAAGGTATAACTTTGTGGGTGATTCTCGGACTCGTGGAACTTGGCAAGGTCTCTCGATATACCTACACCTTATAATTGAGACCCTATACAAAATCATATTTTTGTTTTCCCTAGTCAATATGATTTTATCGTGGTACCAACAAATGCAACAATGTCAAAATCTTCAATTTGTGTAATTTTTAGGTTGTTAAATGTGATATTTTGCTACTCGAAGCTCATGTAACCTGCATGACGGTTCCCACATGTGGAGTTGTCTTGGTAGATGCTAGAGGAGGTGTCATTTTAGTGCCCAATGATCTCATTCCTTTCCAACTAAATCAATTGGTCGTAGTCTCTTAGAGCCCCGAGAGAAAAAGGGGTTTAATTTCAACGAGTGAGCTCTCGGGCTCCACGACACTTTGAAAGGTATTGTCTATACCTATGCCTCAGAATTGATACCCTCTATGAAAGCCTATCACAATTTCCCCTAATCAATATAGTTTTATCATAGTTCTAACAAATGTAACGTTGCCAAAATCTTCAATTTGCATTAGTGTTAGGCCGCTAAATGCGACATTATTCTACTTCGAATCTCGTGGCACCAAATATACAACACCAACACATAGGGTGGCCGGTAGATGATAGAGGAGGCATCATTTTTGTGACCAATAATCTCAGTCCTTCTTGTCCACTTTGGTCAAATGTAGTCTCTTAAGATATCTAAGAGAAAAAAAGTGTCTAAGTTTGACGTGTGAGTTCCCAAACTCGTGGGCCGTGGCACTTAGAAAGGTTTCATCTAGACCTATGCATCGACATTAAAGCCTTATATTAAATCCTTTCATCATGGTTTTTTCTATGTCGATATGATTTTATTGCAATCTTAGCGATGTAACGGTGCCAAAATATTCAATTTACATCTGTGTTAGGTTGTCAAATGCGATATTTTTCAACCGAAAGCTCATGGAACCAAATGAATAGAGCAAACATGTTGGGGTATCCCTGGTAGATGCTAGAGTAGAAATTTTTAGTTCCTAATGATACTATTCCTTCCCAAGTACATCGATTAGGTGTAGTCTCTTAAGATCCCCGAGAGTAGAAAAAAGTATAACTTCGACGGTGAGTTCTCATACTCCATGTGATTAACATAAATTAACTAATATCTAAGGTTAATTAAGAACTAGTTAATCTAATCTAGGAGGACATAAACACTGTAAATAAATATTCTAAAGTAATATAAATTGGTTAAATAATTAAACTAATAGAAATGAAACCCTAATGTGTAAGAGTAAAGTGAGGAAGGAACTCAGTTGATTACAGATGACTGTCGCAGGTATGACAAGAAATTCCAGAAGAAGGAACGACTACATAAAGGTCATAAAAAGAGTGGATCTAGAAGATCTAAATAGATTGAAGCACCCAGGAAGGTACCGGAGCACCCCGAGGCACCCTCTGGTTTGAAGAAATATGTGCCTTGGTCTCGAAAAGCTCTCTAGTTGGTATTTTTAGGGTCGAAAGATGACCTATAACCCTAGGTATTTTGTGCAGTGGATTCGTTGAAACTGCGTTGAATGTACCAAATGAAACAAGATGATGTTGAAGACTGCAAAGAGCCAAAAGAATTATCAAATACCTAAAATAATGAAAGATACAAATGAATGGGTCAGACGGACCTTAGCTACCACAATAGTTGGATTACTAAACTAAGCACTTCACTACATTTGGACCCATATGTAGTTACTGGTGTGTGTGTGCATGTCATGCCCTAGGTGCTCTTGTGCCATTCAAACTTTGTGAAATACCGAGCAATATCAAGATGTAGAAAATGTAATAGTATGTGTGCATGGAATAAAACAAAATCCCTCCCCCTATGAATTTTGATTCAAATGTCGTAGTTTGTGCCTTGATGATGGAACTATGTGAATGTCAATGCAATAGATGGATGCAACTCTAGATGGAGTGATAGTAGTGTATGATGTTAGGTCCCTTTTTATGGTCTCATAGCTTTATATTTATAGGGTTCTCTTGCTCTAATTTCGTAATTAACCCTAAAAAGGTCGACCACATAAAAGATAAACATGAAAAATGGCTAGAAGAGGCCCAAAAAGTGGCGGGAAAGTGCTAGAAGGATCGGGGCACCCCTAGGTGGGACCAGGTGCCCATGGGTGCCCGAGTGCTAAATTTGGGTGCCCTAGTTATGGCTAAAATCATGGGGGATGTGTAAAAATGGTTGGGCATGTAGGTGCAATAGGTTGCAAATTATGAAATAAAATAAATAAAATGGCCAAAGGGATGGGGTTAATTAGTACTTCCTTTACTCAAGAACCTTCTAAATAGTAGTATGGGAATGGGATAAATAATTTGTGTATTGTGCATGATTTTGTGACTATATTTTTCCCCACTTTATGTTGGTTAGTGGAAATCTTGGTAACATTAAGTAGTTAGAGATGCATACTTGATGTCCACGAAGAGTGTAGTAGAAACGTGTCGAAGGGCTAGAAAAAGCGTGGAATGGTAACAAGATGGAGGATAGTGGAAACTATAGATGAAAAATGTGCAAAGAAAAATTAATGAGAGTGAACCTAGGGTGAAACACGTGTGTGTAGCTGCCATAATGTGTACCTGCATGGTTAGTAAAGCATGTGTGATGTCACAGAATGTTGTTTTTGTTGTCACTTTTTGTTGCCCTCATTTGACTGTTTGTTTCTCATACGACTGAACCTATAAGGAGAAAATGATCAAGTAGTCAAATATGTATGTATGCAAGTGTAAAAATGCTATGTAAAAGACATATGTAAAGTACACTAATGTAAATGTAAATGAAACATGTGCACCTGATCCATGTTGAGAAATAGTGTAGAAGGATATCCTATACTAGGAGTTTTTTGGGCGATCTCACGCCACCCTGACTGAAGAAGTTTGAGGAAATGCTCTATGTCCTCCAACCTCTAACCATATCTGCTGAAATGTGTGTAGAGATCTTTGTACTGTCCTAGTTTTTTGGGTGGTCCGATGCCATTGGCCAAAGAAGTGTAGGGAGGAAATGCTCTATGTCCTCCAAGCTCTAACTGCTTCCCATAAATGCTAAGGACACCATGTCTTGTAAAATCCATTGTGTATGGGGTTCGTAGACTGGTTTGAACCCTTTTGCTAAATATACTGAACCAAACCGGTGTAGAATATGTATTAGTATGTAGAAACCCCAAATTATGCACCCATTTTTAGGGGTACATGCGAATCGTCACCGATAGGAGACATGTGCCCTAAAAGAGGGCCAACCGCATGTATGTTGAAAAGTGCTTGGTAGAAACCAAGGCACACACAAACAAGAAAGGCTAGCCAAAGACAAGTGTAAATACATGCATGTAGAAAACAATGTATAAGCTATGTAAATAGTATGTAAGCTACCAAACAAGGTAATGTAAACACGCAAGAAGACAAGTATGCCACACAAATTGGGTTGCAAACAAGGGACATCACTCATGATGTCACAAGACACACAAGGCCATTGTGGCCAAACAAAAAACAAGTGTGCACACCAAACATAGGGCAAGGCCATAAACAATAAAACAAGAGCAAACAATGTAACAAACACGTATGGAAAACAATATCCCCGCATAAAAATGTTGCACATGAGGCACCCGTTAATCATGTTAGAAAGATAACTAGTATGTCAAAAGTGTGTATAAGAAATTAGTGTAAAGTGCTAAGTACAAAATGAAACAATAGCACTTGGAAGATACAAATGTGTGGATGCCCCTAACGACCAATGTAAGAAGGGTAGAAGGTGAGCATCCATGCTGCATGTAAGATTCATGTATCTATGATCACAACTAGAAGAAGGCATGAACATGCATGTATGGATGATATAGATAAATAACATACAAGTAATCAAATTAGCATGTGTAATAAAGCAATATTGAACAAGCAAGAGTAAGAAAGAATAAAAGAAACCATATATGTAGTATGTTGTGGATGGATGGAATGGAATTTAAGATGGAATAATAGGAGCCACGTGCCCCCGAGTGAATGGAGATGTATGCTACGAGGTTCATTTTTTTTCCCCTTAAAAAATCAAGAATGAACCGTAAACAAGAGTGTGTCATTAAGAAATGGTCGAGTAGTGTATATCATGTCTAACACGCTATGATGAATGTGTATGCATAATGTTGATGATATGTGACATATAGAAGAAATGTGTGTGGAACTTATAGCCTAAGCGTATACCACTACGAGATGAAGTATGGAGTGATGATTTAGCCCTAAGCGTATATCACTATGAGATGAGTGGATGAGTGATGATTTATCACTAAGCTTATATAACTACAAGATAAATGATAAGGGGTGGTGATGTAACCTAAGGTGTATACCACTACAAGATGATAGAATAGGTGATGATTTAGCCTAAAGCGTATGTCACTAAGCTAGAGATGTCGCATGATGAAAGGTGGAATAATACGTGTGTGATAAGTGTAAGGTCCATTTGATTTGTAAACCCTCGGAAGTCGAGTATGGACCGATGAACTAAAGTGCGTCATCAAGTAGTGAGTGTAAGCGTAGAAGACAATGTAGTATAGATGACCAGGTGATGGGTATGTAAATGCGTGGTATGTTAAATGTGATGCTAAATATGTAGGATGTGTAAAATGCAATGTAATAAGTGTAGATAGACTAGTAATGTAGGATGTAGTGATGAAATGTAAAGCTAGACTCATATGTAATGTAACCTAGCGTAGTATGTAGAATATAGGTGATGTATAAATGTGTAGTGTGAAATAGCCTAATGGCGTATGTAACACATAGAATGACTAATATGTGCATGAAGAGGATGTGGAATATAGATGAGGTGTAGAATGGATGGTGTATGATGCACGATGTGTGTGATAAAATGTAAATATGTAGTGCCTACAATGCAGTGTGTGGGGTTCATTGTAATGGTAATCCCTCAACAGTCAAGTGTGAACTGAAGCACAAGAGTGTATCATCGGGTGCAAGATGGAACACTAATATGCCAAATGCGAGGATATGAGTGTGTAAAAAGATGTTGATGGTGACTATGCTAAGATGAAGTATGCATAAGTGTTGTGAGTGTGATGTATAACTATGTAGATATGATAGAATAAGGGGGGGAATTAGGTGGTATGCCCCCAAGTGTGTGAAAGAGAAAATAATGACTAGGACCCGCTATCAAGTAGATCATCATTATTATGATCGAAACATGTCGGTGCCGCATCGAAACTTGATAGGCTATAGAATGAGGAGGATCGTAGAGGTACCTATTGCAGTGGAGTGTATAGACATTCATTTCATATTATTCATCAGTAAAGGTGATCGGTGGAAACCATGGGCATGCCAACGAGAGATATTTGGAACATAAGTAGGAGAAGAATCACTAGGAATAGAGATGTTGCCAAAGGGCATGGGAAATGTGAGCAAGGAGTGATGAGCGTCTATTGTGCCACCAATATAATCAAGCCATGATTGTCCAAGTGTGAGGGGAGAGTTACGAGGGGAGCGTGCAACAAAAACTATCAAGTGAAAAACATGTAATGCATAAGATGTTGTAGCATGAAAATAACCATGATAGAGATGTGGTGAGTGAGGAGGTGGTAAAATGTCATTAAGTGTTATGCCGAACCTAGATAAACTATCCCAGGTACAAATAGTTTCTATACATGTGGGGTCAACTGGGATATGTTGTCAAAAGGTCCTATTGATGAATAACGTACATGTAAAAGGAGGTAATGGAGCGGGCATTTGTGGGGGAGAGGAGGATATAACATCAACACTGTGAACAGATCCCTTATATAATACCATAACATTAGTAGATGGAGGGTTTTAAAACATGTATTCACCTGGCCATCGGCCACAAAGGTTTCTTCAAAATAAGAATCATCTACACCTAAAGGGGTAAAGTCAAGTTGTCTTAATGTTTCATCGGTAAGTTCAATAACGTCAACTTCATCATCAGAATCGTTAGAGTCATCAGTGTGAACATTATCATGTGATATGGCATTATCAAGGATGTTGGTAGGGGATACCGTAGGTGGAGTAGTAGGGGTTATCGGAACTAGTGAAGGAGATACATTAGGAGGAACTGACTCTATAGGTGATAGAAAAGAAGGTTGTCAAGATGGATGAAGGGGGACAAAAAGGGAGCAAATACTATATGTGTAATAATATTGGTTGTATGAGTGGAAATAACTAGGGTATTGAAAGTGATAGAGGATGATGTCGGAGAACTTGATTGACTAATGTCATATGTATCAATGCTGCTATATGGAATGTGTTGTGGAGGTGGTATGGGCATAGAGGTAATGGGGTCTATGCGATAATATTTGAAGGGTTCTGGGTCAGCAATAATGGTGTGTTCATAGCCATCATGTAAGAACTTAACACATTGGTGGATAGTAGATGGTATTGCATGCATTGTGTGAATCGAGGTCTACCTAATAAGATATTAAACTGGAAAGAGCCATTAATAACATATAATTTGGTGAGAATGGTTTTAGGTCCAACCTAGATATGTAAAGAGATAGTTCTTAGGTACAGGTACGAGTGGTAGAGTCATAACCATGAATGACGGTAGAATTTTTAGTAATGAAATTTTCGCTAATGCCTAATTGCTTTAAAAGGGAATGCACACATAAATTAACAGTTGATCCATTATCAATGAGAACTCACTTAATGCAAGTTGTGCTAACAACGACAGTAATGAGTAAAGGAGCACATGGGTTATTTTTAGCAAAAGGTGAGGTATCATCATCGGTGAAAGATATGGCACGTGGTAGATTGCAAAGGGATTGTATGAGATGTGTAAAAGCTTCCATGAAATTATCAGTTTCAATATGAATGATGCGAAGGGAAACTTCTAATGTATTGTGATAATCTGGTGCATTACATAATAAATCGTAAAGGGAGATCTTAGTGGGTGTATTCTTAAGTTGCTCAACGATGTCATAGCCCTTAGAAGTAGTAGTAGGAGGAGGTACAAAAGTAATGGGTGGGGAATAGACATGGGTGGAACTGTAGGCGGATTGAGATGAGTACGACGAGTAGTAATGACATTAATGGATGAGTCAACCTTAGGTGTGACAAAGCGAGGGGGATGTTGAGTACGTACCCCCATGAAATTAGTAGCAATAGTAACTATGCATATGACCTTAGTTGGTGTAAAGGTGGGATAAGAAGATTGAGCCATAACATAAAGGGGGTGATATTGGCAAAAGGGGAATGTTGAAATCATTGGGTTCACCAAAACGTTTAACAAAAATTAACTAATATCTAAGGTTAGCTAAGAACTAGTTAATCTAATCTTGAAGGACATAAACATTGTAAATAAATAGTCTAAAGCAATATAAATTGGCTAAATAATTAAACTGATAGAAATGAAACCCTAATATGCAAGAGTAAAGTGAGGAAGGAATTCATATGATTATAGATGACTGTTGTAGAGTGTTGCAGGTATGACAAGAAATTATAGAAGTAGAAACGACTACACATAGGTCTAGAAAAGTGTGGATATGGAAGATCTGAATAGATTGGATTACCCAGGAAGGTACTGAGGTGCCTGGGGCACCCCGGTCTCTGAGAAATAGGCAACTTGGTCTCTGAAAAATCTCCCTAACTATTTTTTTCGGGTCAAAAGATGACTGTAACCCTAGTTGTTTTATTGCACTGGATTATTAAACCTGCATTGAATGTACCAAATGAAGCAAAATGATGTTGAAGACTGTAAGAGAGAAAAGAAGTATCAAATCCCTAAAAATGAAAGATCAAATGAATGGGTCAAAATGATCTCAGATACCACAATAGTGGGCTTACTAAAAGCCCGAACACTACACTACATTTGGACACGGATGTAGTTTTGTGTGTGTGTGTGTGTGTTTTCTGTCGTGCCCTAGGTGTTCTTGTGTCGGTCGTACTTTATGAGATAACGAGCAAAAGCTAGATGCAAAAATGTAATAGTATGTGTGCATGGAATATAATAGAATCCTTCCCCTATGAAGTGTGATGCGGATGTCCTAGCTTGTGCCTTGATGATGCAGCTATGTGGATGTTAAAGCAATAGATGGATGCAACTATAGATGGAGTGATAGTAGTGTTTGATGCTAGGTCCCTTGTTATGGTCTCATAAATTTATATTTATAGGGTTCTTTTCATCTAATTTTATAATTAACTTGAAAAGGCCATCCACAAAAAAGATAAACATGAAAAATGGCTATAAGAGGCCCAAAAAGTGGAGGGAAAGTGCTAGAAGGATCGGGTGCCCCTGTGTGGGACTAGGGTGCCCGAGTGCTAAATTTGGGCACCCCAGATTACAACTAAACTTATGATGGATGTGCAAAAATGGTTGGGCATGTAGGTGCAATAGGTTGCAAATTATGAAATAAAACAAATAAAATGGCCAAAGGGACGGGGGTTAATTAGTACTTTCTTTACTCAAGAACCTTCTAAATAGTAGTTTGAGACCGAGATAAATAATTGTCAAATGTGCATGATTTTGTGACTACACCATGACACTTGGTAAGGTATCGTATGGAGCTACACCTCAGCATTGAGACCCTATAAAATTTTTTTAATGGTTTTCCCTAGATCTATATAATTTTTTTGTGGTCCCAATAAATGTAATATGTTGAAATATTCAATTTACATCGCAGTGTTAGGCCACCAAACGTGAAATTTTGAGACCAAAATCTCGTGGCACCGAATGGAAAACAACCCCATACTAGGGTGTCTTGGTAAAAACTAGAGGAGAATTTATTTTTGTTTCAATTGATCTAAGTCCTTCCTAACTACTTTGGTTAGACATAGTCCCTTAAAATTCCTAAGAGTAAAAAGGTTCTAACTTCAATTAATGCGAGTTCTTAGACTCCATTACACTTGGAAAGGTCTCATCTATGTTGGCATGTGGTCCTAGTAGGTGTTGTCATTGATGAAAAACCACATTAATGACAAATTGAATGATGTATTAGGTTCATATGATTATCTACATTATGTTGACATATTGGTTCGGATGTGTTTGCACTTGTCATAATGATATTCAATGAGGATTGTTTGCTCTTGCAAGTCTATACAGGTGCCTAGGTGATGTAACATGGAGGTAGGAGATTTTGGATGCTTAGGAATCATGTTGAAGTGATGTATAACAGGTTTGAAGAGTTCTTGTGCAATCACAACATTGGCATGATGTAGGTACATGTGACTTGTTATGTTACAGTGCTCATTGGGAGCAGGTATGACAACTTAGAGGTGTGAAAATGTGGTTTGGAGCCATATGAGATCATGGAAGAATGAATTAATGTGTATCATGGAATATGAGGTATGTTTGGGTCATTCGCATAATTTTTATGATCGATTATTACATTCTTTTAGTTGACCCTAACCTACAAAGTGAGGAACAAACATGCAAACATAGGTAAGTCTTAATGACTGGAGAGATTCAGGACATTGAAATTATGATTATTTTAGATTTTATAGGGATGTATCATAGTGATTTCATAAAACATTCAGGTTCCCATGATGTGAATTTTGCAAGATATGATAGTTTTTGTGAGATAGGGTGAAAATCAAGTGAAATTCCAACTCGAAGTTGAACTTCAGATGCTCATTGTGAATAGTTTACTTTGCAAAGTACCTTTTAGGTTTCAAGTATTATTATAAGGTGAGTTTATAATATTTTAAAAATATAACGAGGTTGTTTTATCCTCGGATTTTATGAACAAATCTTAAGAAGCTAAAGTGGTCTAAAACCCTAGTTAATCCGTAACTAGGAGCAATTTACAGAAAGAGAGGAATAGTGACCTAGTTTTTATTGGTTAATAAAATTTTATGATTTAATGTTGTATAGGACTCTCTTATCTTTCCATAAGTTTATGGTTTAGGTCATGATGATGAGTGGGCCCACATAAAAATAGTTGTTTCGAAGAAGAATATTTTTGGACAAGGTTGTCTAAAGGAGTAACATGTAAAATTGATGGTGCATGATGTATGGGAGCTGATATTTATGACCATGGAGGTTTCATGACATGTTCATTCAGGTATAGTGTGTTTTTAGGTCCATACAAGTTGATGGTGAAAGGGTAGTTTTGGGGTCTCAAATAGCAGGGTTTAGTAAAATGGGCATATCTTGAGCTACAGGAGGAGTTTTAAGATGATTCAATTTATGTTGGAAAAATAATTTAGATATATTTATAGTGATATGAGGTTTTCCTCATGATGAGGTCATGGTTCCTAATTAATTATTTGACAAGAATATTTTTGGCGGTGTAGGATAGGATGCATTTTGGTTAAAGTTTGGAGTTTTTTGAATCATGTGATGGATTGGGTGATACTTTTTATCACCTGGAATGTATAAAGAGATTAATTTGGCATCCAATTAATCCATTTAGAGGTATTGAAAGTTTTTATAAATTATTTTATGAGCTAACCTTTGTAAACAATGTTATTGGCAGGTTGATCTAGTGAAGACAAAAGTAGTTGTGGTTTGAGCATGAGGTTGATTCAAGGCTTACAATTGCTTTACACCCTTAAGCATATTTCTTACATTTGATGTATATAGCTGAATTGTGGCTATCATAACTTCATATCATTATATATCTCTTTCATATATTTTATATTATCATGGGTGGGTCGGCCTTGGGGATGGCCATAACATAGGAGAGTATAAATAGGGGTTAGCAGGTAGTATTGCATTATCACTGAGAATTTAAGTCTTATTGTATGTTTTGGAGGTTGCCCCCTTGAAGTGGATAAGCTATTATAATTCATATTGAGATCATTTATTTGTAAATTGTGTTATTTGGTGTTATATTTCTGGTTATAATCAGAATTGTTCAAGTAATTATATTACAAGTGGTATCGAGTTGCGATCTGGGCCAAAATTAGGGCAAAAACTCTAATTTTTTTGTTTCTTCCATATATTTCAAACCAGAGAGAATTGGTGGGATATAGTTTTACCAAACATTGCAAAACATTTCAGAGTAAGCTTCCTAAAAAATTTCAGACTTTTTTGATTTATTTTGCAAAAGTTATTACAAATTTAGGGTTTTTCATAAAATCACTCCCTAGGGTGCAAATTGTGGAATTTTTTCAAGTTCGTTACATTTTTAGAAAGAGAAAAAAGTTTTGGGGTTTATTCTTTAATTTTTTTATATTTGGCTGAACTCTTATCAAAATCTAAAACCCTAAAATTTGACCTTGATCCCTACATCCTACTATTTTGGGGCATCATGGCGGGGCCTTCCACAAGAGGCAAAAAGAATCCCATCACTCCGGGTAAAACACTAGAAAAGGATGAGATAGTAGTGGAGGAGTTGGAGATAGAAGAGATAACTACAAATTCCTCAGGGGTAGGGTTTACTTTGACGAACCATAAAGTAAGCCAACTTGAGTTTAACCTGAGAGACCTTGAATCTCGGGTGGCCAAAAAGAAGATGTGGACATGATTGGACAGAGATTGGAGGAGTTCATGCAAAAATTTAGTACGCATATGATGGGTAATCATACTTCTATCAATCAAGGTGGATCCTCAGGTCAAAATAATAGAGACATGACTCAGGGTGGATCTTCGATCATGCCCAATCCAAATATGAGCACTCTGCAGCCCGTAATATGTTTCCAAAAGTAGATATGTGCAAGTTTTATGGAAAGGATCCACTCAATTGGATCAACCAAATGGATAATTTCTTTGAACTACATCAGATTCCATTAGGAAAAAGGTGACCATGACATCTTTGTATCTCGAACTTGACCAATTCATCTGGTATTGATGGTTATGTGCTCAAAGGTAGAAGAGTGGTCTCAATGTTACATGGACAGTCTTCACTGAAGAGTTATAATTACACTACAATTCTAGTGTGTCAGATAATTACTTCATCCAATTATCAAAGTTGAGACAAACAAGATCGTTAAGGATTACATTCACCAATTCCAAAACCTTTCTCTGTGGGTGGACAATATTATCGTAGTGAATCGAATGACCTATTTCTTAGGGTTCTTAAGGATAAAATTGAGCATGAGGTGCGTATGTTTAATCCTCATAAGGTTTCGATTCTATGATTATGGCAAGAAGGGCTAAGATAAATTTGTTTCAAGTAGAAGGCAACATTTCACTTATACTAGAGATCGTAACACCTGGCCCCAACACTCCCGGGCTAGTTAGATTGACACCTCAACAAATTGAAGAAAAAAGAGAAAAATGGTTGTGTTTTAACTATGACAATAAATTTAAACTGGGCATAAATGTGCTGAAAAGAAGTTGTTCTACATTGATGGGCCTAGTGAAGATGAAGAGAAGGATGAAGATGAAGAGTCAGAGGTCATGGTCAAGCTAGAGGAGGAATTAGGAGATCCCCAACCAACAATCTCATGCCATGCAATTTCAGGTATTAGACCCCCAAACCCTCAAGGTGGTTGGATTCCTAAAAATAGAGGGTCACAAAGTGTTTATTGATCCAGAAGTACTCACAACTTTATCAATCATAAGTTAGCAGTGTGCCTAAACTATTTCATTTATCCAGCTCCTGAATGTCAAGTAATGATTGTTGATGGAGGTATTGTTACTTGTTCTAGAAAATGCCATAACATTAAGCTTGCCATGGGAGATTACATACTAAATAGTCCCATGTATGCCATTTATATGGGAGAAGCAAACATAGTGTTAGGGGTTCAATGGCTTACCACTTTGGGAACCATTAAGATGAACTTCCAAGACTTGTTCATGTGATTTCACTCTAAAGGAAGGAATTTTGAGCTAAGAGGCTTAAGAGAAAAGTCTCCACAGATAGTAAGTTCTCATCAGATGCACAAAATGCCAAAAAGGAGTAGGTGGATTTGTGGCACAACTCTTTACATTGGAGGCTCATCATTCTAAGGACATTATACCATCATAGATGCAATGAATATTGGATGCACACTCTATTGTATTTGAAAATATACCAAAGGGATTAACTCCAAAGAGAGATCATCATCATGCTATTCGGTTAGTACCAGGAGCCAACTGCCTAACATCGGACCTTATGGTTACCCATATGTGCAAAAGAATGAAATAAAGAAGATTGTACAAGAGATGTTAGAAGAAGGAATCATCTGTCATAGTCAGAGTGCATATTCTTCTCTAGTAGTGATGGTATGGAAGAAAGACGACATGTGGCACATGTATCTTGATTATAAGATGACATAGGGAACTTAATAAGTACACAATCAAATATAAGTTTCCTATTCCTGTAATTGATGATTTTCTTGATGAGTTGCATGGTGTTGTTTATTTTACAAAGCTTGATCTTCATTCAGGATACCACCAAATCAGAATCAAGGATGAGGATGTTCATAAAACTTCCTTTCGGACACATGATGGCCATTATGAATTCCTGGTAATGCCTTTTGGACTCACAAATGCACCTTCTACATTTCAAAGTTTGATGAATTCTATTTTTAATGAACCATATGGGTCACTTGTAACTTTTGTGAAAAATTTATGGGATATTTTTAGTGATTCATTTGTCTAACAAAAGGTGTATGACCGACCTCCTTTGGGTTAGAAGAAAGAAAATCATATAAAAGTGATGTTTTGGGTTCATTTTTGAACTAGTGCTCTTGGAGGGAAGAAGTGTGACCTAGAGGAGATTTTTTTACAGGTATGAGAGCATGATTTGAAGGATTAGGAAGAGAATGACAAGTTTAGGAAGATTAGAGAGCATGTGTGCATGTGTTTAGAGCTTTGACAAGTGAAGAAAGAGAAAGATTATGAGAGATTGAAGACCTAGTGTGTGAGCTAGGGTTTGTGAGCTGAAATTGTGATCTCCATCAATTGTGGTAACAAAAAAATCAGAGATTAGATATATTCAAGTGGCTGAGTTGGTGTTTGGTCATCCTTGGGGGGTTGTAGCCTCCTTTTGGATTTGGTGCTTCACTAAATTAGGGGTTGGTGCTCCTTGTAGGGTTGGTGCTCTACTAAACTAGGGGTTGGTGCTCCTTGTGAAGTTGGTGCTTCACTAAATCTCTTTTATTTGTGTAATATAAGCAGAGTTTCAGTGGGTTTTCTTCCCCATGAGGGTTTCCCACTTACATATGGTGTTCTTGTGTTGAGTAATTTACTTTCTTTCTCTTGTGGTTGATATTGCATATCTTAATAAGCACACATGATTATGGATGTTGTATAAACAATCTATGATGAATGTATGGTTTTTTAAGTGAAATAAAATAATCATTGTAGGACTGATTCACCCCCTCTCATTCCCTCATGCTTCCAATAATTGGTAATAGAGTAGGTCCTTGTGAAGAAAGTTTAGTATCTTGAAGGAGATCATTTGAAGAAAAACAATGGGTAAGTCTTCAGATATTGAGGCTATATTGAGAAGAAGGAATGAAATAGCTCAGTCATGTATTGAGGCCTATAGAAATTTAGGTCAAGGGCATGAAAGTTAAGCATAGTCAATCCATTCTTTCCTTAGAATCTCAAGTTGAAAGTTTGACCAAAGCCCTAAAGGAGAAAGAAGATGCTTGTTCAGGTATGAAGACAAGTTGAAATCCCTTGAATCATTTGAAGGATGCAACTAGTGAGTTGAAGATGTATGAAAGATTTGAGAAGAGCTCCAAGGCTCTTGATGAGTGTTTAGAAGGAAAAAATGCCAAAAATGACAAAAAAAGGCCTAGGGTTTGAAGGAAAGAATGATGATGAAGCTGGTCCAAGTACTAAATCAGTTGAGAAGGTGAGAAAAAGGGAAGATCCAAGAAGGTCTAACTTAGTTAGAAAATACAATGCTATGACGTATGGTTTTTCATTTAATGGATATTGTTTTTGTTTGTCATGATTTTGGTCATAGAGCTAGAGATTGCAAAAAAGGAAGTCTCTTAGGAATGGTGAAGCTCTCTTCAAGGGTGAATGATTCTCATGTTGTGAGTATGGGCATAGATAAAAATATTGTGGATGGAACTTAAGTTTTTTTAGCCAAGAAGGAAAGAGGTTGTTTGCTTCAATTGTCACCAATCAGGTCATATAACAAAATTTTGCCAAAATAAGAAGATGTTTATTCCAAGGTTTGATCCAAAGAACAAGAAGGTGGTTTCTCAAGTCAAGGAGGTCAAGGAAACTGATTATCAACCCACCATGCATCATATGAAGGTTTTCAAGGAAGATTCAAATGCTATCAAGTTGGAGAACAAGGTCAACAAGCCCAAGTCATCTCAAGGAAGTATGTTTTCACTTATTGAAGAAGAACACATGTGCTTGAATGGTTTTCAAGTTCTGTGCAAAACAAATTGAAGAAATTGGAACTCTGGGATACCTCTAGAGTGATAAGGTATGGAATGTGACTCTCCCTTGTTTACATTAGTTCTTGCACTTGATAGGTGTCTGAATCTATGTGTGCTCTTAGTGGTCCCTTATCAATGTCTTATTTTATCAGTCCTGGATTTTTTCATGGTCTTGGTATGATCCAATCTAAGTGGTCTCTTTTCATCATATTGAAGTGATTTAAAGGTATGTGTTTGCTTTGAGTTTCAGTCAAAGGAATTTGTATCATAGTAAGTATGTTGTCCTTATCTCAATGCTAAAGGGTTTGATATCTTGGTGTCACAATCCATATGGTGTCAAAAAGAGTTACTTTTTATGTATCTTGAAGTATGAAATATGATCACATCATGTATATCAATATATTCTATGAATTTGGTTCAATAAGGTCTATATGTTAGAGTCCTTGAAGTGCATTAATTTGTCTAGTTCTTAGTCATTCTTGCAAGAATCAACATGTTATATGTGTGTGTCATTTGATAGTTGTATCAAGATATATGGTATGTTCAAGAGAAGTTAATTAAGTCTTTCTCCATAGAAGCCTTATCTTGAGTGATTAATTCTGTCAAAGTGTATGTGTTTGAGTCTAATGGTCGATATCAACATGTGAAAATATATGGTGTCTTATGGAAGGGTATATGAAGTATGAGTTGTCTCAAATGTCAAGTATGTATTAGGTCCTTGTTTAAGTTATAAAGAATTTTACCATGAGTTGAACATCTCGGTTCTAAAAGTGGATGTAATCGGTGAGAATTATTCATTTTGTTATAGTAAAACCCTAAGCTAGTGTTTGAAGGTCTAACACTATCATGAAGTTGTTTGAGCCTGAAAGAATGTTCTTATCAAAGTACATGCCTTAGTCATAAAAGTTGGTGACCATGCACAATGCACTCAACCAAAAGTATAAGAAGTTTTTGTTATAAACATATGGTCTTAAGAGTTTAAATTTATGTTTTACTCGGTGAAGTACTAAGTCTAGCTTCATGTTTGTGCCAAGAGTTTATCCTTCAGTGATTGTGCTGAATTGCTCCAAGTGGTCTTCATCAGGTTGAGATTATTGTTTAGGTCAAGAAATTCATGGTTGTGTCAAAAGTGTTCCTAGAATGGTTTAGGTCAAGGTATGTTCAAGTACACTACATCTTGAGTCATCAAAATGATCATTAAGATAAGAAATATCACTTTTATAGTAGCTGGCTTATTAAGATGGTTGTGTCTAAGTTGTAGTATGCTATTGCTAAAGAGTATATTCATCTTTGTATGTCGGTATTGATGTTTGAAAGGTTTTCCAAAGTCTAGTTGAGGCCTGAAATGTTTTTTATAATGATATCATTCTAATATGGAAATAAGACTCATGACTTCATGTTGAGGTGTATCACAAGCTCAAGAATAGTGACACAGTCATCAAAAGATTAAATCCATGCATTAAAGTCAATGGACATGAAGATATGTTTGCATCAGTCATTGTATCAAGGTAATTAGTAAACTAAGAGCTTTGAGAGTAGCATTTTTATTCCAAGTGTGTGAAATGTAGAAGCCATGCTAAATTGGTGTCTAGAGACATATTCTAGAGTGTACTCATGAGGAATGTGAAAGAGGTATACTCCCAGGGGGAGTTGATTATAGGGTATTCAAGTCTAGGTTTGATTCAAAAGGAGTGTCAAAGAGTTGTTAGGTCTTTGTTGTGTTGAAAGTAAAGTGTTGGAAAGTGAAAGAAATGTCATCATTTTAAGATAAAGGTGAAGGTATGCTTCACACTTTGAAAATTGGACTAAGGGGCTAAAGTGAGTATCTACATGTGAAATCAACATACATTAAATATAGAATGAAGATATATAGATTTAGAGAATCTTGTAGGCTTGAGTAAGGACATTGATGAAATATGAATTCATATAAATCCTACAAGGAGCTACATGTGACAGTCAAGAAGATTCAAAGGCTAGGGATGATGATGTAATGGTGTGTTTCATCAAGGAGGAGCTTGAATAGCTTGAAAAATGAGAAGCTTATGATGTCAATGAAGACTATGATTGAATCAAAAGTGTGGAATCTGTGTCAATGCTTTGAATCTAATACAAGATGTAATTTATGTGTTGTGTCACAAAAAGAAATGGTGGTGGTGCTCTGAATTCATAAAGCTTCCATCAAAGTTTTCACTCTTCTAAGCAAGAATTAGTGTTGAGTAAAGTAGTGTTAGCCTAGAAATCATTAAAAGTGAAAGTAGATCTCTACATGTATGTGTATTAAATATTTTACATGGCTGAGGTGTTTTTAAGATTCTATGAAGATGGTTTATGCTTGCACCAAGGTTTTGTGATGTCTTGAAGTCTTGAAAAGAGGTGTTATGGTAATTTGGTTGCTCATGAGAAACTAGCTAACTACAAGTATAACTCATAAGTAAGAAAAGTGTATACAAGAACTTATGACAAGGCCTATACCGGTTTTTCGAGCTAAAAGGAGGTGCAATTAAGTTGAATAAGTTATGAATTATTATTAAACCCTTGAAACAAGGTTATGTTAAGAGTCAAGTATCATACTAACATAGCCATGCTAGAAGAATTTTTTGTCATTCCTCGGGGATTCGAGTTGTATTACAAGGTTGTGTCACCTATTGAAAATGAGCTATCTAGATGAAAAGTGGTATAAAGCTTGCATTGAATCTAGAATAT
The DNA here is from genome assembly GCA_018340775.1 of Taxus wallichiana var. yunnanensis. Taxonomy (NCBI): domain Eukaryota; kingdom Viridiplantae; phylum Streptophyta; class Pinopsida; order Cupressales; family Taxaceae; genus Taxus; species Taxus wallichiana. The sequence continues at coordinate 247,327,402 of CM031238.1, read as the reverse complement.
ATTTTATAACATATAATGAAGTGTTTGTGTGAGGATAAAATGAAATTAAAAATATGAACCTATGGTTTGAGTTAGTCATTTGATGATTGGATGAAGTTCTGATAGCTTTAAAGTTGTTTAGTTATGATGGTTGAAGACTAAAATCCTATGACAATGCTTTTGAAAGAGGAGATGTTAGGCTCGAGGTCTGTAGTAGGACCATTGTGAGAAGTCCATAGTTACTTCATATGAAAGGTAAAGGTATGTAAGACCCATTGTGAGACAGAGGAGTTTGTAGACACTAAGAATGCATTAGAACAATATGTTACATGATTGTGATAGCCCAACAAGGCCGGGTAAGGATAGTTTGACCTCATTAAGGAAGTTAGATGAGATTGTAAAAGATATTGGTTATTGATAGGTGCAATGTGAAAAAGAGGACATAAAATGTGATTTTATAGTACTACAAGAGTATCAAATATGCTTTTAGAAGTCAAATTGTTGAAAGAAGGTGTGTATAAAAATTTTACGACATGGGAGCTTGAATAAGCATTCTAGAAAGTGATGATGGTGGTTCCAAGGTAAATGAGGTATGGTATGTGAGTCTATTAATTTGGTTAGATGGTGTTATCTATTGAATGCATATTGGCATCAAATATGACTATTAAGACTGAAAAGATGGTTTAGGACTGGGAAAAAGTGTCAAAGGTGATTTCTTGATGAGATAACTAGGTAAGAAGCCTATATGTGTGCTTGTGGGATAGAAATGGAGGTCATAATTCTAGGGGAAGTGTTGTTTTGACAAGACAAGTATGAATGACATGATCTAGTGTGAAAAACTGGTCCTAAATGCACTAAGAAGACTGTTTAGGGATTTTAGTATCAAATATGGTATGGAGTGTAGGCAAATGCATTGAAATGCTAAGTCTTTGCCTAGACAAGTTGGTTTGTGGACAATAAAGGAGGTATGATAGTTTTTTATGATCATTTTTTTTTACATTGTTGGCATGTTCATGGTGTGGATGGTTCAGATAATGCTCAATTACAATTGTTTCTTGAAGACTAAAACATGGTTGATGGAGAAAATAGCTTATTTTGCATGCATATAAGGAGTATGATGGTGTTTTGGCTTCTAAAAAGGTATGATAATGCTTTTTTCATGTTTTTTGATGAATTTAAGATGTTTTAGATGCTCAACCCAGGGGGAGTATGGTGTTTGCATGCCTAAAATGAAGGCAAAAATCAGTTTTTGTGCAAAAATTAAGAAATTGAGCTAAGATGAGATCTTTGGTTGATGTTTCTAACCAAATCATGATGATTTAAAGCTATGGAAGATGAAAGATATGATGCTATAGGTATGCCTTTTCATTAAAATAAAGGGGGAGAAGTTCAAGGTGTTTTCCATCAATGAAAAGGGGAGATTGTTGACATGTGGTCCTAATAGGTGTTGTCATTGATGCAAAACCACATTAATGAAAAAGGGAATGATGGATTAGAGTCATATGATGATTTAAATGATGTTGACATATATTGTTTCAAATGCGTTTGTGCTAATACATTGAGATTCATGAGAATTACTTGCTCTTGCAAGTCTATTCGAGTTCCTAGGTGATTTAACATGGATGTAGAAGCTTCTTGGATGCTTGGGAAGCATGTTGAAATGATGGATAACATGTTTTTTTGGAGAGTTCTTGGGCACTCACAATAGTGGCATGATGTAGGTACATGTGGTTCACTATGTTATAGGTGCTCATTGGGAGCAGGTATGACAACTTGGAGGTGTGACAGTGTGGTTTGGAGCCATATGAGCTCATGGAAGCATGAATTTAGGTATATCATGTGTGTTTGGGTCATTTTCAAAGGTTTTATGAACAATTATTACATTCTTTTAGTTGACCATAACTTCTATAGTGAGGAACAAACATGCAAGCATAGGTAGGTAAGTCTGAGATTGAGGTATGAAATTGACATTATGATTATTGTATATGTTAGAGGGATGTGTCATAGTGCTTTGAGAAAAATTTCAGGTTTCCATTATGTGAATTTTGCAAGATATGACAATTTATGTGAGACAGGGTGAAAATCAAGTGAAATTCCAGCTCAAAGTTGAACTTCAGATGCTTGTTGTGAATAGTGTTCTTTACATGGGACCTTGTGGATTTCATGGATGCTTATAAGGAAATTTTAGAATGTTTCACAAAATAATGAGTTTGTTTGATCGTCAAGATTTTATGAACAAATGTTAAGAAACTAAAGTGGTATAAAACCCTAATTAAACCCTAGCTAGGAGTAGTTTGCAAAAAGAAGTATAGTGACCCAATTTTGATTGGTTCATAAAAATTGATGATTTTATGTTGTATAGTACTCCTTATATTTCCATAAATTTATGGTTGAGGTCATGGTGATGAGTGGGCCCCACCTAAAAATAACAATTTATGAAGAATAAGGTTTTGGGACAAGGTTTTCCAAAGGAGTAGCATGCAAAAATTGATGTGCATGATGTATTGGAGATGATATTGATGAAAATTGAGGTTTGAGGACATGTTAATGTAGGTACATGGTGTTTTAGGTCAATACTAGTTGGTAGTCAAAGGGAAGTTTTGGTGTCTTAAATAGTAGGGTTCGAGTAAAATGGGCATATATTGAGCTACATGTGGATTTTGAAGTTGATCGAAGTTGTGTTATAAATAGGATTAAGAGATATTTATATTAATATGAGATTTTCCTGATGATGAGGTTATTTGGTAGGATTTCTAGGTCATTCTTTGGACATGAATATTTTTGGTAGTGTAGGACATGATGTGTTTTGGTTCAAGTTTGGAGTTGTTTTAAGCATGCGATGGATTGGGTGATGCTTGATATCACCTAAAATGTAAAGAGGGATGAATTTTTCATCCATTTAATCCATTTTGAGGTCTTGAATGTTTGTATGGGCTAACCTTTGCAAACAATTTTTTTGGAAGGTTGATCTGGTGAAGACAAAAGTATTTGTGGTTTGAAGAGTATTAGGTTGATTAAATGGTTATAACTTACCTAGAATTTTTCATAAGGTTATAAAATTTCAATAAAGTTGTTACATGGCATGGTTTTCTCTTTTGAAGTGATTTTGTGGCCTTATGAAGTTTCTAGGGTGTTGAAGGGTGTAGGAAACAACTATTTTGAGAAATACAAAGAGCATTGGGCCCATTAAATGAAATAATTTGATTGGTTGAGATAAATTGAGACCATGGTTTATGTTTAAATGATATATTAATCATGTTTGATGAATATGGGAGCTTGAATAAGAATGGTTTTGGAATGAGGATAATTTTGGCATCCCAATGCATGTGTTTTGGTGATTTTTGGTGCATGGAAAGTGTGTTTTTGCTAGGCCGACCCATATGGGTCACTTGTAGCTGTTATGAAAAAGTTATGGGATGTTTTTATTGATGAATTGGTTGAAACAAATGTGTATTACCAACCTCCTTTGGGTTATAAGAAAGAAAATAATATAAAAGTGATGTTTTGGGTTCATTTTTAAACTAGTGCTCTTAGAGAGAAGAAGTGCTACCTATAAGAGATTGTTTTGCAGTGTATGAAAGCATGATTTGAAGGTTGAGGAAGAGAATGAAAGGTTGAGGAATATTAGAGAGCACATGTGCATGTGTTTAGGGTTTTGAATAGTGAAGAAAGAGCAAGATTATGAGAGATTGAAGACCTAGTGTGTGAGCTAGGGTTTGTGAGCTGAAATTGTGATCTCCATCAGTTGTGGCAAAAAAATTAGAGATCAGATATATTTAGGTGGATGAGTTGGTGCTTGGTCATATTTTCAGTTTTTAGCCTCCTCGTGGAGTTGGTGCTTCACTAAATTAGAGGTTGATGCTCCTTCTAGGGTTGGTGCTCTACTAAACTAGGGGTTGGTGCTTCACTAAATCTATTTGGTTTGTGTAATATAAGCAGAGTTTTAGTGGGTTTTCTTTCCCATGAGGTTTTCCCATTTATTTATGGTGTTCTTGTGTTGATTAATTTACTTTCTTACTCTTGTGGTTGATATTGCATATCTTAATAAGCACACATGATTATGGATGTTGTATAAATAATCTAATGGATAAATGTATGGTTTGTTAAGTGATATAAAAATAATTGTATGATTGATTCACCCCCCCTCTCAGTCCCTTGTGCTTCCAACAATCTAGACCTACGCCTTGACATTGATACTCTCTATGAAATCCTTTTACCATTTTCTCGTGGTCCCAATGAATGCAACGATGCCAAAATATTCAATTTATGTTAGTGTTAGGATACCAAACATGATTTTTGTAACATGAAGCTCGTGGCACTTTGAATAGAAAGTTCCCACATGTTGGGGTGGTGTGGCGGATGCTAGAGGAGCGAGTTTTAATTTTTTTTTGCAAGAAAATTTTTAAGAAGATAATTTTCATACAATATAGGTGGTGAATGAGAATGTGTGCTTGTTGTTTGTTACCAATATTTATGTCTTATAGGCAACTTAGACGTTGTCTTTAAGCCAAATTCACGCACAAGTGAAATTATCACCATTTTTCAATTAAACGAGTTCTTAGGAATGACACATGCACGTCCAATCCCTCTAATTTCCCGTAGCTTCTCTTAGCTTCGAGAATATGGAATCATCTACTAACAATGCCAATCACGTGAAGGTGGAATATTTTTTGGCACCACTAACCTATTTAAACATGTTAGTAATCAATTAAATAGAAATTAAAAACTTATATAATTTTTAAAATCATTAAAATTTAATCAAATGAAATTCATGTAGATGTATATCTAGTCTTAAGTCAACATACCTTGGAAATTCAATCCAATGAACCAATAGGATTGACTCCACTCTTAACAGTAGAAAGAATTTCTTCATGGTTTGACTCACGAACCTTACGTAGATTCTTGTTTGATGGCCTACCTTAATATTTGATTAACTAAATATTTTTTGCAAGAACTAAATGTGAATAATGGAGTGTCTTCCTATATATTTTGTAATCTTCAAACAACTAAACATTTGATTTTTTGATAGGATATTATTGAAGCTAAATTCCGTGACTACTATTGACTAGTGGGTTACTTAAGGTTTTTGCCATCAAGGATTGGGAATTCAATTTATTTTTTCCCTCTACACAATGATACAAGAAGTAGTTTGTTCCCTCTTCGTTAAAGTAAAAAGTCAAGTAAGATTTAATACATTAATGGATTTTCATTTAATAATTTATAAATTCATAGCAAGACATGTATGTACCTTGTTGCATTAGATCAAAGACTTGGTCAAAGTCAGGTGATGTTGTCATATGATTTGAAGACACAAGTTGTAATGCTCATAGAACCTGATGTGTAAAGTGGAATTAGATTTTTGCAAGTCCATTTATCCAGCAACTCTTATGAATCACATTCATTCCAAAAAAATCAATGCATTCCATACAAAAACATGCCACACACCTAGTATGAATGGTCTAATAACTTATTTTTGAGATAAAAATGAGTGTAACTCACTTGATCTTGTAACTTTTATATAATCTTCATAGCTTGTCAAATGGTGTTCCTCTATTAACCAAAAATATATACAAATTTTTGAGCTCTCTTGAGATTCATGGCTTATATTCTTGTTACACCATTCAACAATACTTTGAACACTTGTAAAATTAGAACCATGTTTGAACTTTTATTCTTATCTTGCAAGGGCTCTTTTCGAACATGCTCTTGCACCATCATGCCATCCTTTCCCATGTCCCACCTTAGTAAAAATTTAGATATGTTGTACACATATTGTCACATGCATCCTTCTTAGAAAATAAAACATTTGTGCATTCTTAAATTGTGATGTGGAGTTATCTCGACCAAATGTAATGTTGATTGAAAATAATGTTCCTTTCACCAACTTTGCATAAAACAACTGGAAACACCCTTGCACATATTATGTAGAATGTGTTTGATCATCACTGATGTAGAAATTATAATCTCTTAAAATTTTCTTTCTCAATGATTTTGGAGAGTGCATGAATGTTATATGAACAAAAATGGAACTTGAAGCCCGAGTTGAAAGTACGTGGATGAACCTCCATTTGTGGCTACAATGAGTAATTATTTGTGAAGTCAACTACTAAAATTATAATATTGAGTGGGAATGTGTCCTTAATTAACTTGAACTATTCATCCAACCATCGAGCTCTATGTGTGTTCCTTAAATACTCATAAATAATTTCCTCTTTGAATTTGACCATATATATTATAATACGGGTAATTTTTCCGTAACAAGCTCGAACCTCTTTGATTCTTTTCCGTATTTTAATTGATATGCCATATATCTGAATTTTTAAGGCCAACTCATTTTTTTCCTATTGCATGTGTACTATCCTCATTCATACAAATTTTTAATTTGGGAAAGCCACCACATACATTGCATGTTTCATCCAAGTGTAGACACAAAATCACACACTTTGGGTAATTATCTAGTCTTGATTGCATACTACTATTCATATGATTCCTAAGTAAGAAAAGTACTAACTAACCCATGTATTTGGTCACCTTTCTTTGATTTCTATTGCAACATTTTGTCTTACACCCTTACTTGCTCAATCTTCCTTTTTACACCTTAACATTTATCATCATGAACACTAGCAACCAGCTAGGACGCCAACGCTAGTGCCCTCATCCCCTCTAGGCACCCCTGACCTCTTTGTATTTTGTTCACATCTTTTGGGTCCTTTCTAGCCATTTGAGAATCTTATCATTTTGGTATTCATCTTTTCAAGGTTAATTATGAAATTCAAGAAAGGGAATCATATAAATATAAGGTTATGTGATCATAATAAGGGACTAAACACTAAGCATTAGCTATCACCACCTAAGGTTGCATCCATCAAGCACCTAAGAGCTCCATTTAATCCATATAGTGCCATCCAAGGGAAATAAGGGCTAAGTGTTTCTACATACACTTCATAGGAGGGGAGTTCATTCTATTCCATGTAAACATATATTACATTTCTTTACATCTAGCTTACTTGCTTGCTATAAAGTGTGACACACACAAGAGCCATCTAGGGTACAATTCAGCACACACACATAAAACTACATTAGGTGTGAGATGTAGTACAACAATCAGTCGTAAGATCACCATTATGATAGCTGAGGACAGTCTGAACCCTCATTCGCATCTTTCTTTTTTAGGATTTGATGTCTCTTTGAGGGTTTTGCAGGTCATTATTTCATTGCAGGTTTCCAATGACTTTGGTGATCATTGTGCAACCTCATAGTGACCAAAGGAGAACAATAGAGAAAAACTTGTGACCACTAAGATGAGGTTTTCTGAAAATTTATGCAGACACAGGAACCAGAAATAGGCCTAGGGCACCCAAAAGCACCCATGTCCTTCTTCAGGTGCCCCAGTCTAGGAAGATCATTAGCTCATCCGGTCAACACTTCGGCACAATCCAAGAATAATTGTGAAATAACTAAGTCATCTTACCTCTTCTTTTCACTTAGGGTTTCATATATTTTGGCTTAGTTTTCTTGGGTTAATTTTTTTACTTAATTGTTTATTCATTTACTATTACAATAACAATCAGATTAGGCACATATTTCCATATTCATCTTAATTATTTGGTGTACCTAATGAACACGCTTAGAGTCCTCATTCTTTTCCTCTATCATGGGTCATAACATTCCTCAAGTTTCTTTGTTTGATTTACTTAAGATGTATCCCAATCGCTAGGTTATTCTGCAAAAACCTTAGACACCATGTATCTTCCTAAAGATACGTCATCACACAAAATAAGTATTATCTTCAATCATCTATCTAACGACCCTAGATTTCATGATCCTCCATCTAATCGACCCATATTGGAGTCAATTCAAACTCTTCATTCTTTATTTTATAAAAAATTTCAAGCTATGGAATCCATGATCACATCTCTTAAATCTGAAATCCAACAGCTTAAAGACGCTTCTCAGGCTCATGATGGTTCTTCTTCTCATTTTCATTCTATGTCTTCTACATGTGTTCATATCAGTGAGCCTCAAGTCATACCATTACCGGATCCTCTCACCTTTGATCGCAATACTAAGAAACATGACATTCTTACTGAGCTCCTTAGTCATCAATTGATCACTTTACCATATACTCAAGGCTATCCTCCTTACCAACTTAAAAATATAAAGGTTGCCCATATTGCAATTATCATCAAATAAATGGACATAATGACAATGATTGCTATACTTTACAATGAAGAATCAAACATCTTGAGCGTCAAGGTTTTATCTCATTTACTACATGACATCTTGTTACATCTTCAATTGTTACATCCTAATGGGTTCCTAAATCTGATTCATCTATGTCTAATGAACATCATGCCATCACCTCTCATGTTCCTTCTATAGAAAATCAAGCACCCCAAGCAACCCCCTCTCAAAATCAATCTAACACCATCTCATCTCAAGTTATCTATGACATCATCAAGTCAAATTAAACAACCACCTCTTAAAATCAGCCCACCTTCTCCTATCATGTCTTCTATGGTGTTACCAAACAAAAACCACTCGCAAGCAAAACCACAAAGATCTAGTTTTTCTCTTTTGAATTCCACTTTCAATGCTCCTACAACATCACCACTACAGCATCCAATCAATTTTGTTAAGGAAGCCACTCCTTACATTGATCCACTTAGTGTCTTTAACTAGATATCCATTGCTTACATACTTGGGGGGCATTATAGCTTCTTCCCCTTGCATTTATATCAAATGTTGATATCATTGCATGCACTTGACGCTTCGTGCTTGATGAATAATATTCTCTAAACATTACTACAAACCTCTTGATACATTGGTATCGTCATTACCTGATGACACACTCTCGTGCTGGTTGGTTAGCAATTGAATGTTGAGGGCATCCTATACATATGAACCTCACACATATTACACAATGCACATTATACACTCGACATCACACACTACATACTTCACATTACATGTTATACACCTATGAAATCTTCTCTCGTAGCCTCTACTACACATTTTGCATCTTATTCACTCTACACACTCATAACATATCTTTCCGAATATCCTACTTTTTATGCGTTGCACTCACACCACCCTATGATGCAATCTAGTTCCGTGGTTTATACTCTGACGCTTTGAGGGTATACATCTCAAATGGACCTGTCACACTCACATGTTCACTCACACACTCTACGCTTTATGTTTTGACAATCAAACCTTTCTCATACACACATTCGACACTTTCGGATGACACACTCTCGTTTACGGTTCATTCTTGAATGTAGAGGGAGAATATAAAAGAAACTCATTGCATGCATACACATCTTCTCAAGGGGGCACTCTGCTCCTATCATTCACACTTGTATTCCATTCTGTCTCATCACAACATATGCATATCTTGGTTGAATTTAATCTTATTTACTTATGATTTTACATGTACACTTTACTCCATAAGCTAGATATGTATCTTTTATGTCATTATCTTTATCATACAAACATGCACGTTTATTTTATTTTCTAGTTGTGATCATAGATGCTACAAATCCACACACGTAGTATGGATGTTTGGCATAATACCTATTACTAGTCCCACAACGGCTCCTGGGGGCATCCAATTTCATACACTATAAGTGTTATTGTTTCATTTTTTTCATAGTACTTTTCTATATCAGATTATACACATTTTGACATACTTTTTATCTTCCTAACATGCTAATGGGTGCTTCATGTATAACATTTGTTATGTAGAGATATTTACTTACATGGTTGTCTGTTACATTGCTTGCTATTTATTGTCATTGTTTTCCACTATTTTCTTGCTTTTCCCCTTGTCTTGTATGCAAACTTATCTACTTTTTTCCTAGTGAGCCTTGATTGTCTTATAACATCGTGAGTGGTGTCCCATGTTTGAAACCCACTTTTTGTAGTCTCTGATTTCTTCTTGTGTATTGTCTTCCTGCATCTTAAATTACACACTATATGTTTGTTTACTTGTTTACATTATACATGCATGCTTTATTACACTAACACTTGTCTCCTAACCACATGTTCCTTGGTTTCTACCAAACACACTCCCTCCCCTTGCAAGGAATAGTTTCAAGCACAACATTCCATCCTGCTTTGGGCCGCATGATCATTAAATGACGTCACATGCACCCCAAATGAGGGGGACATCATTTGGGTGAATCAGTTACCCCATACAACATCATATAGTCATAATTAACCACATAGCACACTACCGGTACAAAAAATCATCGATATCAGACGAGGGCTTAGAATTAGACTTGGGTCCTTAGCACAACATAGACATTAGTGGTCGGACCGGGATAGTAGTGCACTGGGAGCCTCGACCCTTCCTAAAAACATATGACTAGAGGTAGTTACATAATATTTGGTAGTTCAACATAGTCTACAGAACTCCACACAATGAATTTTACAAGGCACACAATCCTTAGCACTCGACATGCATGCACTACACAACACTTTTTACTTTTGTGTTGGATCGAATTATTCAAATTTTTACACACCATCTGCAGTGGTGTTCTACATTACAGGAAGCAGTTAAAGGTTGGAGGATAACACTAGACTTTTCTCCCTACACTTCTTCCATGACTTGGCATGAGATCGCCCCAAAACTTCATGGCTAGTACAACTGGCGTGAGATCGCCCAAAAAAATCGTTCATCAACAACATCTATAAGATCCTTTCTACACTCATCATGGATCAAGTGCACATGTTCCTTTTTCACATTTGTCATTTTACATACTTCTTTACATGCTTTTTTACATATATACATACATATTTAACTACTTTCCATTCTTTTCTTTTGCGCAGTTTGTCAGTATGGGAAGTAGTAGTCAACATCATCCTACATCAACAAAACAATCAATCAAATCGACATTGATAATAGGAAAAATTGTGACATCTACACATGCGTTTCCGCCCTAGGGTCATTTCATCATCACTTTTGCACTTTCTCCTCCTTAACATCCACACTCCATATTTTTATCACTCCACACTTTTCCTTGTTCCTAAGCACACTTTTGTCATCGATCTACAAGGTTATAAGGTACACATCTCTATCTACTTTATGTTATCGAGATTTCACTCAACAACATAAAGTGGGGAAAATGTAGACATAAAATCACACACTTTAGGTAATTATCTAGTCCTAATTACATACTACTATTCATATGATTCCTAAGTAAGAAAAGTACTAACTAACCCATGTCTTTGGTCACCTTTCTTTGCTTTCTATTACCACTTTTGGTCTTACACCCTTACTTTCTCAAAGTATTCATTTTTACACCTCAACATTTATCATCATGGAAACCAACACCCAGCCTAGGACACCGCATTAGGTGCCCTCGTCCCCTCTGGGTACCCTTGACCTCTTTATACTTTGTTCACATATTTTGGGTCCTTTCTAGCTGTTTAAACATCTTATCTTTTTGTAGTCGGAATTTTCGGGGTTAATTACGAAATTCAAGCAAGGGAATCATATAAATATAAAGTTATGTGATCATAATAAGGGACCAAGCACTAAGCATTAGATATCACCACCTAAGGTTGCATCCATTAAGCATTTAACAACTCCATTGAATCCATCTAGCGCCATCCAATGGACATAAGGGATAGTTGTTTCTACATACACTTCATAGGAGGGGAGTTCATTTTATTCCATGCACACATCTATTACATTTCTTTACATATAGCTTACTTTCTCGCTATTAAGTGTGAAACACACAAGAGCCACCTAGGGCACAATTTTGCACATACACACACACATAGAATTACATTGGGTCTGAGATGTAGTGTAATAATCAGTCATAAGGTCACCATTGTGACAGCTAAGGACAATCCCACCCCTCATTTCATATCTTTATTTGTTAAGATTTGATGTCTCTTTGAGGGTTGCTCGAGTCATTATTTCATTACAAGTTTCCAGTAACTTTAGTGATCATTATGCGACCTCATAGCGACCAAAGGTGAATAAAAATGAACAACTTATGACCACTCAAAGGAGGTTTTATGAACATTTTTGTAGACACGAGTGCCTAGAAATAAGACTAGGGCACCCACATGCACCCATGTCCCTCTCTAGTGCCCTAGTCCAGGTAGATCTTTAGATCACACACTTTTCAGAGGTTCGTGTGAGACCTCTCCCTCTTTTTCATCCGTTCAACACTTAGGCACACGATCCAGGAATAATTGCGAAACAACTAAGTCATCTTACCTCTTCTTTGTACTTAGGGTTTCATATATTTTGGCTTAGTTTTCTTGGGTTAATTTTTGTACTTAATTATTTATTCATTTATTGTTGTAATAACAATCATATTAGGCATATATTTCCATATTTAGCTTAATCACCAAGCATGCTTTTTTATTATTATTTTTTCTAATTGATCTTTCACAAAATATGGTTGGAATAAATTCCCTTGCTGATTTTGATGGGACATTTAATCCGCACTCCGCAACATGATGTCAATATGTAAAACATAACATATATGGCGAAAAACATCATAATGCATTGAAAATTCAACATGATTCCTACAACAATAAGTGGTATATGAGTGATTAATTTTCACATTTAAGGGTTTGTTTATTTCAAAAAATATTTATCTAATGTCAATTTTTTGATTTTCCTTCTTAAACTTAGAGAAAATTTGTTCTTGAGTCATATCCAAGAAATATTTTGCATGCGATTCGTGGTAACACGAGCCAATTCTTATTTTTATAGTATCTCTTCTATTTGGTGAAACCCTTGTGTTCTCATTCCAAAAATTTACAACTAATTCTTTTAGAATATCAAATGTATCATTTTATTTCTGTGGGAGTCTACTAGAGAATACCCAGTAGTCATTGTTATTGGATGTCAAAAATTTTGTCTCCCAATTGCTTTCATTAGTGTTTTAATATTTACTTTCTAATCTCTACTTGTTTTTATAATCAAGCGTTTGTTCACTATTTTATCACTCACTATACAACTAGTAAGTGCATGTTTTGTAACATTATTATCTTTGGTGCATTTGTTGACACATACAATATGGTATGATTTATGTATCTTTTCAATAATTGATGCATTTCAATGATAAATATTAGATGTTATTAGTCATAGGTTCTATTGTAGGTTTCATCTTAATTAATTTCATTAACATAACAAATAATGCACAACTTTGTGTATCATTTATTTTCTCAAAGTAATTATTTCAAATTCCCATAGCTCTTCTTCTCAAATTTTTGTCGGACATTTTCTATAATTGGGTTTAAATGTTTTCATCAATTTAATTGAAGTGAATGGGTTTTATATGAAAAATGGAAGGAGGTGTTCTTAGAGGTAAAGATTCATTATCAAGGTTACTTTCATCATTCGATGTTTCCATGTAATTTTCAAAATTAACAATTGGATTCTCGAGTAAAGGTTCATTATCATTATTCATATCAAAATCATTATCCATATCAACATTATTCAATTCATTATCAATACTCATTTCAATATAATTATTCTCTTCATTTTCATTATGTATTTCATCATCATTACTTATTTCCTCATCATTTTATACAACATTTGTTGTATTCGAGATAGTAGATGTACCTTACCCTCCACAAAATTTCATGCATCCGCTTCAATTTACTTATTTTAATCAATTCTGATTTCTTTGGTGTATTTTTCTTCATCTTTTTCACATACTTAGGTTGTTTTTATCCCCCATGATTAGTACAATATAGATAGTGGGGATGGAGACAAATTCAATCATTTAAAAATTGTACATGAATGTATAGAATAATGCAAAGAAGCCAATGTGGGGATAAAATTATTGTGAACAACTAGAATATGACATTGGAGGGAGAAGGGTATTAAAAAGTAGAGTAACACACATGCGTTATTTATATTACAAATCCAAAGCAAGTCCCCAAGGCTTGGAACTCATTTGGAAACCCAATTATGAGGCCTAGACTTGCCAAAACACAACAATAAATATGTTTTAGACTAAATATGCTAAAATGTGTCTTCTACCATGATAAATTATACAAAAAGGATAAAAAAATTTCTTTAAATAATGACTAAGACACCAATGAAACTATCCTCTTTCTAAATATATGATTTTTCAAATTTTTGACCAAGTATAAGATTTCCATCCATATTATTTTCTAACTATGCCTTTTTATAGCTCTATTTTTTGTATTTATACACGTCTATATTTCTTCATGTATCTTTTGTTTCACTCATTCAAATTGAATAAAAGTTATACAGTCCCAAACTAGGACTAATTATATACACATTCAAAAATAAATTTCTAAATTTTGATTTTTTTGAGGTAGTTGTGAGGGCACGATCATCCATCCATTATTTCTCAAATTTCAAAGTCTTTTTACAAGGAAAATATTTAAAAAAATACTCATTAAAAAATAAAATAAAAATTGTATCCCAAACTAGATGATCCTATCTAAATTTCCACCAAATGGTTTTAAAAATACTAAACAATGCTAAAATAATGGGGGTCGGGCATGACCAACTATCTACTATGTTTTAAAAAAATAGGAGCACCTCTTAGAATTTTATCTCTTTGACCCACTTATACTTAACCATTTTCAATAAAACTTAGTAGTTTAGAAACTAGACTTGAAATTCTATAATTCATGTTCTTATACAATCTTCAAAATTTGAGTGTAGCCATCTCAAATAACTCATACAAGTTAAAGTTTCTCATTTTTAGAAAAAATGTCCACTTAAGACCCCCTTTTGGCCCCCATCTCCATACACTTACTAAGTTGTGTATGCTTTTTTGAAAAATGTGTGTTTATCAATGTGGAGAAGAAGGTATAGAATATGCATGTAATTAGTTTTAAATGACACGTCATTTCAAAATGGCTACGTATGTGAGTTAGACTACCCTGTACATGTGTTGTAACATCATGTAATGGGATTTATAGGTTGTTAGGATTAACAAACGAGAATGAAAAATTATATGCTTCGATTATGGGACATGTTCCCTAATAATGTGTGATCAGTTATGAATTATACAATGTACCCACAAGGACCAATGATGGGCTTGCGGTCTTGAGCCGTGATGGGATTTTGGGCTTATGGGAGTGTTGAAGTATTTATGCTTGGTGTGGGACCGAGGGGTTACCCGCAATGGAGATGTGTGTCACCAATGATAGGTGATTGGATGTTAGATAATGTAAAGTGAACTCATTTCATGGAGCCACTTTCAAGAGTGATATAATCATATATGTTGACACTTATTAGTGTTTTAGATTCCTGATTTGTAATATGATGAGAATTAAGATAGTGACAATTGGTATTAGTTATGAGTATCCATTTTTGAGAGAATTATAGGTCCAAGTAATTTGGTCTCAAATGTGATAAATCGATATTTTGCCACACATAAAAATCCGTAAGATCCGGAAAACTCGGTTTAACTAATCCGGGATAAAGTACATTTGAATCGTGTGACAAGTGGACTAATAAACATATGTGTGTATATTTTATCGATTAAACATAAAAACCATGAGTATAATAGATGTTTTGGAGGTTGAAAAGGGGCCAATAAAAATGGTTACATGCTTTTATTTTGAGCAATACAAAGAACACACATAGTATAAATTTGGAGGAGAGTATACAAAAACCTTTTAAATAGATTTTAACCAATTATATAATGGTTATTCATTGAGAAAATGGTTTATAATAGAGAATATGCATGAATATACTTATTTCATTATTCTTTTATATATACATATATCAATATCATGAATTAAAACTTCGAGACACAAATAATAGTGAGATCTAGTCAATTAATTGTGCAATTATATCAATGTAGATATCATTTAAGCTACAAAGATCAAGTGTAGAGATTTATACCATAATTAATAGACATATATAATCAATTAAACATGTAATTATTACAAAAATATAATGTTTATTTACACAAGCGTAGATTACATTTTTTTGCTTTGGGTTAGTTGGAATTCATTTATCTCTTGTGTATACGAGATTAGACACCTTGAGTTATGACCTCTTATCGGTGGATAGAATTTGTCTATCCTGTTCTCCACAATCCCACCACTTGCCTTTCACCTTTCCAAATAGAGATATCTATCAAACAATGTCTTCCAAAGTGTGATGATTATTCTTTAAATTGTTTTTAAACCTTTTATAAGTCACCGGGTAGTTGAAAACTAACACACCCATTCAAAGTAATATAATTTATTACACTCCCATTAATTGGGTCTAGATTGATATTCCACTCCCATTTAACAAGGTTGTTACATTACACTCCCTTATTAAGGGTATATTACTTATTTATACTCTTTTTTAACAAAGTTCAACAAGATATTTTGTCTCCATTGAATTATTCATAGGGGTATTTTTTCACATAACATTTCTCCCCCTTAAATTAATTGTTGTCCTCGATGAGCATGGACTTCATCTAAAACATAATTCACAAACAAAAATGCTTAGTCTAATGAATATGAGTATATCATTTATTCTATATGACAAATATCATTATCACAAAATATCTATTTGTACATCCTTTTTCATCTTGGTTTAGTTATCCATTAATTTCATTTCATATTTTAAATCATGGTCAAACAAAACACCATGGGCTCAAGAGACGAGTAGCTAGTTAACATATTAACAATATTGAGAAAGGAATACATACATGTGAGAGGTATTTTCAGACATTAAGGACAACATTGATATATACTAATGCCTTAGGTGAATTTCTAGATTATTCTTTACATTACTTATTAACTCATCACTTTAATATGTTTAACACCCATTTCCTCAACTCGAGGGTTTAAGAAATCAATGATATCAACCATACTCTCTATTAGTACATAACATAAGAGCACCAAAATAGTCCAACTATAATTTTGAATCTAACCCATCAAAATAATTTTCAGAGAGAGAACGATGCCCATATAACCATTAATCCATAATATGTAAGAAGGGGTCTCTTGAATTGTCAATCAAAATAATGATATATTTTTTCGGGTTCATAACACTAGTAATATTTTTCACACCGTTGGATTCTTATTCTTAATAAAATATTGTCAAGATTTAACAGAGTTTT
Source organism: Taxus wallichiana var. yunnanensis (assembly GCA_018340775.1). NCBI lineage: Eukaryota > Viridiplantae > Streptophyta > Pinopsida > Cupressales > Taxaceae > Taxus > Taxus wallichiana. The sequence continues at coordinate 247,310,342 of CM031238.1, read as the reverse complement.
CCTAAATTACGAATCCACCAACATTGGATGCATATCAATCCGTAAACAAACCTTTCCTAATATCATTATATACATAAGATAAATGTTCAATAAGTTACTTCCCTTAATCAAATATATTAATATATTCTATGATTAATACTTTAAGATGTTAATTATTTTTATGATTATTCTCATTATTTCCACACAATTAAAATTTTTTTAGTTAATGATACGGTCCAAAATATACTTCTTATTTTCATCACTCATACTACACATACAGATAATATTTAGATTAGATATGAGATTAATATGACATTGAGTTATGAACCCTCCTTAATAACTACTGTAAATTAGTCAAGTACACACAAGATAATTGAATGTGGTTCATTATTAGATGTCTCCAATAGTTATAGGACGGACATCCCCAATTGCCACATAATGTGCATTCCATACTTCTCTCTATGTTAGTCAAACAATACATGGAATGTGCCATTGAGAGTCTAATCTATTCTAATAATAATTTGAACAAAAACACAAGTAAGAATACGACATGATATATTTTGACCAAAACTAATCCCCCTCATGAAAGTCATCTCTTTCATTGGAGAGTCATGGAAAGATTCTCTTTGAATGACAATAACACATTTGTCTTAAGAACAATTTTTTTAATTAAAATAATAATAATTACATATAGTTAACTTGTAATTCATACTTACCAAGTCTGAGTTTCCACTTATATAAGTCCTACTAAACCAACAAGCCACTAAATGTCTTTGAAATTTAATTTTAAAGTCATTTTTCTTAACTAAAGTTTTCTACTCTAATATACTTCATGATCTTGTCTCATTAATGAGAATCAATTTTGTGAGCATTCTTCAAAACAAACATTAGTAATATATTCATTAGTGGTCCAGCCATATTTCTATTGCACTTAGTGTATTAAATTGATTAGCAATAATTCAAATAGATTTCTTTGCAAGAGTAAAGCATTCTTTCATGATAACCCAAATTGACTTAGTTTTTAAGTACTAAAATTATATATCATATTAAAGTGTACATATACTTGGTTATCTAACATTGTTTCGTGATGCTAATTATGGCTTACATTTCCCATTAATTTACACTCCAAAATTAAGAGTCTTGTTTATATTAATTATAAGTGAAGCATTCTCTTAGTTTTCCACTCATATTCAAAATCTTTATTTCATAAAAATAACCAACATAACTCAATATATACCAAATTATTAGCTTCAAATACTCACTATATAATTATTTATTATCGCGTTAGTAATATATTAATAATAAACTTATCCGAGGTTGATGAATTAGAAATATACCCCTTTTCAAATAATATTTTACTAAAATATAGTTGCAGCTAAATGAATCAAGGTTTATCTTCTCTAACAATTTGTCCACATGATTCCTTAATTGTCTCCTATAGGTTGTTATCTCACCATGTTTCTATTGTATTAATTTAAAAATTGAAATCCACTTTAACTTGTGATTATACTATCATTAGGATTAGTATATGATAAATCTCTTAAAACATAAGAATCCTAAGTTATTACAAAAATCCTAATTAAATACAAGGTCAAATTGAAATAAATATTGATCATAGTACACTACACAAGTGATAATAAGACTTATGAGAAATGCTAACATACTATACTAACATATGGTCTAATTCACACTAAAACGAGGGCAAGAATGTCCCCTAAGGATTAGAGATACACTAATATCAATATTTTGTATTCTAGTTTAATCAATTATCATAGATTTTTGATTTTTATAATGCTACTATAGATATTTAACTAGGTATTTTCATATTCATGGAGATTCCATTTTCTTAGGATTCTTAGGTCCAATATTCAAGATATAGAGTATATGACTAAATCTCTAATTTCTTTCAATTTTTTCTAACTTATGGTTAGTGAAAGAGTACACATATACATATATTTAATGAATGCTCTTTTTATGGAGGTCAATTACTAGTGATCTCTATTATACAAAAGAAAATAGTTCTTAAAGGGGTACAAAAATTCACAAAGGTTCCTAAGAATTTAAAGTGGTCTCTATTTATGCTAGAAGTGAAATCTATGTAATTATTCTTTGGTCATTGTAATCTCCTTTCTACCTAGAACTAGACACCTTTTTATTATCTCTTTGTTTAGTATAATGAAAAACATTGGGTTGTTTCTTATAATCTTTCTACTTCTTTTTAAGGTGGTTATATCTTTCCAATGATTTTATAATTTGAAAAGCTTCCACAATTGTTTTAGGTTCAATTTACCATATAATTTCTTTAGTCTCATCACATAGACCCTTTATAAATTGTACTTCTTGGTCTCGTACTATTATGAAAGGCAAAAATTAGCTCATTTGTTCATAGGATTGTTTATACTTATGCACTTCCATCCACTTTTGTTTTAACTCAATGAACTCCTCTTGAATTCCACAGAGGAATTTCGCAAACATATATATCTATTGAGATAATGTCTTAAATCATTCCATTCAACTATGTTGCATGTAAAGTTATGATTTTTTTAATCTTATCTTACCACTAATCTTGTACATAATTCTTTAGTCGATGCATGATGATTCATGTTCTACCCTTGCTACTAATTCCATGTAATGAAAAATATATATCTAAGGTATATAGTCATTGTTTAGATTATTCCTTGATTCCCATTTAACCATAATACTCTAGTAAATTCCATTCCATGGCTATTTACTTTGTATTTCCAACATTAGAGTAAATGTTAAAATCATCAAATTTTTATGCGAGAGAAAGTGTAAGTATTGTAAGGGTTCTTTATTTTCTTAATATTCTTCGATCAAATATTTTTCCTCATTATTTTTATTCTTAAGTGTATCGATATTTTATTTTTAATATTTTCAATTACATGAGAGAGGTTTATAACTTCCCTTTCATTATATTTATATATATATATATTCATATATATTATATATTATTTTTATAATATTTGGTGTGGCATATATCATTCTAAGAATCCATTTCAATAACATGTTATAGTAGGTTTATCTGTTCATGCAAAGAGAGAAATATGAGAGAATTGAATTCATATTTGTACCATCATATCTAATTACAAAACTTTATTATTGTGGTATTATTTAAATCACGGTTGTTGATATAGCTATTTAACATATGTTAGAATATCCTTCGTCTAATTAACCTAATTTCTACTCACATGTTTAGGAACGTGACTTTGATACCAAACTATAACGTTGTTTTTACCCAATTTCTCTTCAACATATGAATCAATAATAATCATTTTGGAATCGTTAGTAGGGTAAGTTATGTGAAGAAGTAGTGATATGAGTTAATAATTGAGGATAGTTGTGAGAGTTGATAATTTAAAGAGTGAGGGAACCTTGGTAGTGAAAAAGGATTTAAACAATCATAGGTTTTTAATCCCATATGGATTAAAATGAACGGTTGGGTATGATTTATATATAAAAACACATACTTAGTAATGTGAAGAATAAGATATAGAGTATGCATATAGCTGATTTTACATGACACATTGTATGTACGCAGTGAGTTGGACTAGTTATACACATGTCACAACATCATGTAGTCAAAAATACAGTTTCAAGCTCGCAAGGAGAATAACCAAGTTACATGATTTGATTTTTTAATATGTGGTCCAATAACAAGTGATTAGTTATGAGTTATATAGTACACCCAAATGGACCAATGATGGGCTTATAGTCTTTGATTAATGGTGAGATTTCGGGTTTATGGGAATGCTAAATATTTTTCCTTATTTTAGATTGAGGGTTACCTAAAATGAAGATACATGCCACCAATGGTATGTGATGAAGAGTTATATAATGTTAAGTGAAATCAGGTTGTGGATGTTGACACTTGTCGTTGTTTCAAATTCTTGTTGTTCATGTAATACGATGAAAATTAAGACAATTGACAATGGTGGTAGTAGTTACAATTATTTATTTTTGTGATAATTATAGGTCCAAGTAATTTGTTATTGAATGTGATAAATCAAGATGATACCATGTGGAAAAATCATTGAGACCCAAGATAACTCGGTTTAACCAACCATGAGATAAAAAAACATTAGACTCGGTGGCATGTGGACCAATCGACATGCACATGTACGTTTTATCAAATTAAATGTGAACATCATGAGTATAATAGAAATTTTTGGAGGTTGACAAAGGGACCGGTTAAAAATGGTTCCACACTTTTATTTTGAGCAATACAAAGAAGCAGAAAAGTATAAATATAGAGCAAAGTATAAAAATACCATTTAAATAGTGTTTAGTTGGTCATATCATGGTTATTCATTGAGAAAACCATTTATAATAGAGAATATATGTGAACATAGTTCTTTCATTAGTTTTATTTATACATATATTAGGATCATGAATTAAAGTTTCAAACATAAATAATAGTGATATCTAGTCGATCAAATATGTGATTCTATTGATATAAAGATCATTTAAGTTATAAATATTGATCTGCAAAGATTTATAACATAATTAAAAAGACATACAAATAGTTAAACACATATCTTATTGCAGAAATTTAGTTCTTGTTTACAAAATTGTAAAATACATATGTTTTTCTCTAGCTAGGTCAAACATCATGTATCTCTTGTGTGTATGGGACCAGACACCTTGAGCTATGACCAATTATTAGTTGGCAAATAAAATATTTAATTAATTTCATACCTTCCTTGGATGGGAACCATATGGGGTTATACTTATTGTTATTATGCCAAATTTTTATGCTCGTTTTTCAAAACAAATCTCATAATTCATTCCCTTGTCTTGATTCCTCCAATAAAAATCTTACATTATTATATTATATTTATGATGATCTTGATGCATAGATGTGTCTTGTTTCTCATCTTGTTTTGTGCTTTATATCTTGCCTTTAACTTGTGCATAAGTATACCTTGAATACATAGTGCATACCACACTTTATCAGTTCCTACAAAGGTCAATGGAAGATCACTTAGTGCACCTTTTGTGTAATTCTTGCACTTTTCAAGAACGCTGAAGTTAATTTTAGGCACTTTTGTTCTAAACCTTCATTTTAGGCACTTTTGTTCTAAACCTTCATTTTAGGCACTTTTGTTCCCAAACTCATAAATTGGAACTTTTGTTCCAAAAACCTCTCCCAAGTCCGCTTTATGCATTTTTGTTCCCCAAACTCATAACTTGGAACTTTTCTCTCGAAACCTCTCCCAAGTCTTATTTTATGCACTTTTCCCCTAAAATTTCGTCACTTAAGTGTTTTGGGAACTTTTGGCTTGAAAAGTGCACTACTTAAGTGTTTTAGGAACTTTTGCTTCCTAAAATACATCATAAGTGTTTCCAACATTAAAAAAATTCCTAAAGTGCATCCCAAGAGTGCCAAGAAGGTTAAGTTATTCTAAAATCACACCAAAAGTGAGCCAGTGGTACTAAAGTTCTTTAAATTTCTCAACAATCCACCAATGAGATGGAACTCGAAATTGGTCTTGTTTGATCATAACATTTGCATATGAGCTTTGATTTGTGTGTTGTTCAAGTTTTGGAAATATATTTAAGAAAGTATTAATATTATATAGGTTTTCAAACCTTAAATGTTGTATACAAATTTCATGAGAATAATTTCTTAGGTGCTTTTTTTTCTACCTTCATTTTGAGAGCTTTCTTCACTTTTTGGTTTCAAAACATTATTGAGAATGCACATATGACTTAAGTTAGTTCTAAAAATTTCCAAATGAAGATCCTAAGGTTCCAAAACCACTCCAAAGTGTGCTCAATTTATTAATGAATTCAAAAAGCATTCTCATGATTCAAAGGAGGATAAATGCTCTAAGACAAAACTCCATAATCAATATTCTTTTCACCATAAATTTCTCATCCAAACTCTAATTTAAGTCTAATTTGAAACATTGGAAAACTATTGAATAAAGGATTAAAATTTATTAGGTTTTATAACATCAAACATATTAAATTTTTACTTGATAATCATTTTCCGATTTGTTTTTTCCTTCATTCTAAGAGCTTGTTTTTCTCATAGTTCGAGTTCTTACTCATTGAATATTGCTCAAAATTTGGCCATAGCCTCTTCACCATGGATCTAAATTTTTGAAGTATATTCATGATTATTTACCATTAGAGATGAAAAATTTGATGATATGAATTTATAAAACATCATATCAAGAACGATAAGTGGAAAGTGAACTTCTATCAGAGCAAGATTTCATCATAGTGGATTGTATCAAGCAGAGGGATTATCCATTTCAAAACAATACATCAACTTGGTCCTTATGTGTGTTGATGATTTTGGATGCTTCATAATCATGGATGGATTTTTTAGATAACACTTTCATCTCAACGGATAAGATTGTATCTAATGTTGTTCTAGGATTTAGATTACAAGTGTAGAAGGTTAAAGTGATCGAGTGGATCAAGAAAAGGATCTCAATAGATGGAACTTATTATTATCTTCTTCATTTGAGTGACTGTATATTTATTTGTTGGGAAAAGTTCTTACTTTCAATTAATTGAATTTTATATTTTCGCATTGACAAAAAGTGATTTTTGTAAAGCTTAAGTGACTTAAATATAAAGTCACTTTAAGTTATAACTTAAGTGAAAATGAAAAAGGTAAAATTTATATTCTTACAAGGAAGGTGGTTATGGTCTAGAGTTATATATATGGATGTTATTTCCATTATAATGGTTATGTTATGTTCTCTATTTTCTCTATAAACTATGAAGATAGCTGGTTATAACTTTGTGCTTAATGTCTAGGTACATGGACTTTGTGCCATATCTTGATAGTTTGGGGTTGTGAATATTTTATGCTTCCTATTTTTATTTTTGACATTGGGTAAAAGTTAGGATTTTGAAAGGATCCTAATCCTTGTATAAAAATATCCAACAAGAGGATCCAAAAAAAGAACAAAAAAAGATACCAATTACATATTACGAATATCATGGAGAATATTGGCTACTTCCATATCAACCTTTGAGTTATAACGGGTAGAATTAGCCATAATGTTTATGGAGATATTAATCTCCTCACAAGCATTATAAATTACATATTTAAGGATGTCTTTATAATCCTTCCAGTTCTTGATGATGATAAACACTCATTGTATTTTTCTAAGGATATGGTTGATAGCACGGGTGTAGGGACCATCTTCCTCGCAGCTTGGTTCATTCTTTGGTGAGCTAGTTAGGGGCATTTTGAAGTAAGATACTATTTGTACATAGTTTTGGGATTATCAAGATCATCCGAGGTTTGAGACGTCGTAAGTATCAACAAGAGAATCAAGAGAATTAAGACCCATCTCTGTTAGAAAGGAGGGGAGGTAGCTAAAGGAGCTAAGACAAAAGTAGGAAAGCTGCATAGGGTTAAAAAAGTGGGGGAGATAAAGGGGAAGATACTACGAAGAGGACACGACAAGGCAAGTGGAACAAAAGGGACAAGGGAGGAGAGAATAATGAGGAAGGCGGTGGGGGCTCAAGAGGAGGTGAGAGGGAGACAATGGGGGTGAAATTATTTTGATGGAATCATCCAAGCTATAATGGATAAATGACATGGAGGTGATGATACTTATAGGGGAAGATGCAGAGGGAGTAGAGGAGGAAGCACCATGAGGCACATCGAAGTGGATTTCGGAGAGGGGGAGGAGACAACTTGTGCTTTCCCTTAGGAAAAACAACCGGGTAGTGGGAAATGAGGGAGGCAAGGGGCTGATTTGGTGAAAAGAAGATAGAGCAGACCTTGATGAAGAATTGGGCCAGCTCCTTTACTTGCAAGGTCAATTGAATCTTCTAGAGAGTTGAAGAGGAATTGGGGGAAGTTAACCAAATTTTGTGGTAGAAGTGGGAAAGAAGAAACAAGTGAATGTCATGAATGAATTTGTAACAACCGTCAATGGTGAAGAAACACATTAAGCAATGCATTACCTTATTCTATGGGTGTTTTATCACACTCCTCTTGAATCCAAATTGGTACTTTTGGATTTCGTAGGATCATCCACAAATGTAGCAATTCCGTCACCAAGTGAATTTTTGATATAAGTAGCTTAGTAGTTTGGGAGGCCAATAGAAGAAAAAATGCTAGTTGCGTAGATATGGAGAAGACTAAATCCCCACTTTGACCTTGTCGTGATCCCAAGAGGTGAGAATGCAACTAGAAATCATGAGAGAATGACCACATAGATAATGATGAAATATGAGACTTCCTTGTATTCCTTGATGTCACAACATTTATTGGGTTCAACATGAGTGATTCTTACACCCATGCTAACAAATTTCGTGAAAGAGGTAGAGTTGATGCAAAAAAAAGATTAGTGAGAGGCTGATTTAAAAAGACAATGATATTAAAATCTCACATGCTTCTAAAATGGAAGGAGATCATAGAAGGGGGGATCAACCTCGACACATGTGGAGTGAATAAGAGGAATTAAAATAAAAATAACAATTAGAGGGTGGATTGTGTGGGGATACGGGGATCTAGGGTGATGTGGAAAAAATTAGTGAAGTGGATGAAGCCTCTAAGATCAAGCCCATAGAGAGATGAGAGAAGATATAACACATCTTAGAGGAAGGGGACTCAAATTTGGTGAAACAGGGGAGTGTTCCTTTTAGAGGATGAAGCATCCAAGAACATTACATCTCACCAAACCAAAGGAAGGTCACCAACTTCCGATGTTGCATTATTTTTGGCTAGTGGATATGTCAGAAAAACCAAACGAGGAAAGTGTGTCAGAGCATTCAACACATTTGTTGGTTAGAGCATCAAAAATAGCATTTCCTTCCCTATAAACATGTCTGAAAGGTGACTTTAGTGAAATCTTGCTTCATGGCTCGACATCTAAATGATGCTTCCGATGGTACAAGATGGGGCTAATATCTTTCATAATTTTGATGAGATTTAGGGAGTCACTCTCAATAATGATCTTGGTGGGACCCAAAATCTTGGCCAATTCCATACCTTTGAGGATGGCTAATAGCTTCCGCTCTGTGGTTGTTACCAAAACCCGAGAGATGTAACAAAAGCCATTAAATTTTCCTTGATGGTCTCTCAAGATACCCCCATAGCTTTGAGGAGCCAAGATTCCCTCTTGAGGCACCATCCACATTTAATTTCCACCACCCATCAAGTGGAGATTTCCAACACATATCATCTCTAGCTGGAAAAATACGAATGTTTTGGAACAAGATACGAGGAGATATATTTTTACAAGTTAACATTGGAAAGGAGATCAATCTTGGAACTGCTTATTCTACACTAAGAAGAGTTAATGTTATATTGAAGAGAATTGATAATTGAGATTAAAAATATGTCCTCTTCTTAAGAGGTGTATTAGAAGATTTGCCTATTTATTTCCTTCCATAAACCCCAGAACAACATGGGGAGAGTGCTTTCAAGCCAAAGAGAGGCCCAAGTTGAAAGGAAGAAGAAAGTTCAAAAGTGTCTTTTATAATACCTGGAAAGGTCCATAAGATCCCAAAGGAGTTTAGGATATAAGACCATATTCTAGAAGAGAAAGGACATTAAATAAATATAATATGAGTCTTCGACATTTTAAATTAAAAATGCATTGATAAGGAAGAGAGTATCGTCTTCTTTTGCATATTCAAATCATAAGAATAACATCATTCCAAACGATCATGGGAACATACCAATCTTGGGAATAACATGAGCAAGCCAAAAGTGCTTGAGAGGGAATTCATTCATGATGGAGAAAAGAGAGTTATACATCGAGTTGACAAAGAAAGATCCAAGGAGGAAGACCAAGGTTAGATAACCTTATCAATAGAAGAGTATAAGATTATATGCGAGTAGATAGGAGATGCTCCAAGGAATCAACTAACCGAGCGTGATTGTGATGTAACCTTGCCATTTTGGCAAAGCAACCATCGGGGAGGAAGGAATATATGTTGATGTAATTTTTCACTAGGATTCCCACTAGGCTAGTCAAATGAGGCATGATAGGGAGCAAAGTAGGGTCCCTAAAAAGTGGATGATCCGAGATCCACCAGTCATTCTAGAAATTAATTTTATTTCCATCTCCTAGACACCATTTGGAACCTTTGCAAATAAGGTCTCTATAGCTGATGATAGAATTCCAGATAGCCGATCTAAGGGGAAGTGGGTTATTAGAGAAAAATTTAGAGTCGATTCTTAAGTATGTGTCCCTTAATAACATGGCCCATGAAGCCCATGGAACCCATGGCCAAGGCCCATCCCGATTTTTGAGCATATATTTATTCATATTGCTAATTATTCTTAGACCAAGGCCTCCAAGTATTTTTGGATTACAAACCAAGTCCCAGGAAACAAGGAGAGTTCTTTTCTTCTCTTCCGAACCTGACAGGAGGAAATTTTTTTGGATTTGTTTAATTTTTGAAGCCAACACTGAGGGTATTTTTAAGAGAGAGAGGAAGTAGATTGGAATAATTTGGAAGGTGAATTTGACAAGTTAGAGTTTTCTGATTGGCTTAGGAGAAAACCCTTCAACCTAGTAGGTTTCCTTTGAAACCTCTCCAACACATAATTCCAAAGCCCCTTACCTATTTACCTTTGAAGAGAGGGAGCCCCAGATAGGAGGAGGGAAGATCAAAAAATATACATTCAAAAATGTCAATAATATTTCTCTATTGGTGGGGAGTGATTTGAGGTAGGAGATATAACACTTAGCCGAATTGACCTTTTGACCAAAGGCTTCTTGGTATGAGTCAAGGATATACACCTTAGTTCTAGCTTCAATACCTGATGTAGCTCCTAGGAGAATCATATCATTATTAAATTAATTGTGAGTAGAAGATGGAATCGATAGTGATGGAGAGGCAAAAAATAGAGGAGGATATTATAGCCGCACTAAGGGCTCTCTGAGAGAGTTTTCCATAAGGATGAACAAGAAAGGGGAGAGGGATCACCCTGATGAAGACCTCACTTTCTCAAGGAAATAACCTTCTGGAAGACCATTGAAAATAATAGAGAAATGAGGGGTGGAGATACATCAATGAACCCACCTAATCCATTTTTCATTGAAGCTGAATTTTTGAGAACTTTGATAAGAAAGTTCCAGATGACCATGTCAAAATCTTTTTGCATATCAAGTTTAAGCATAAGGTCATATAAGTTGGTGAGGTGAACCGAGTGGATAGTTTCATGGACGATGATAATGCCACTTTGAATCAGCCAAACTTGGATTAATCCATATTGTTGATATGAGAAAAACTTGGAGATGAATGGTTTAAGTCTATTAACCATCATTTTGGTAATGATTTTGTAGGAGGTATTACATAGACTTATAGGTCTAAAATTAGACAATATTTTTTCTTTTGCAGACTTTGGGGAGAGGTGAAAAAGGTGGAGTTCCATTCTTTGAGAAGGACATCTTTGATTTTGAATTCTCTGAAATCCAGAAGGAGGTCCTACTTGATGATATTCCAAAAATGTTGGAAAAAGGAACTAGGAAAACCATCAAAGCATGGGGATTTTATTCCATTCATATCAAATACATCTTTAGTCATCTCCTCCATCTCAAAGGGTAGGTAAGGGAGCTATTGATCTCAAAGAATGATAGCATTTGGGTTAAAAGACAACATTTCTTCCATTTTATCCAAGGAGCCATCTTCCATAAGAACCTAGAAGCATGTTGTAGTAGGATGTGACTTCCTTAATGATGTCCTTTTCTTTGTGATGACCATACCATTTGCTTGGATCAGCTCAATAATCTTATTTCGAGTTTTTTTTTTGAGTAGTTAAGTGGAATAACTTCATGTTCCTATCTCCTTCTTTGAGCCAAAGGGCTCTAGATATTTCTGATCGGAAGTCTCTTCCTCTCTGATTATGTTATGGATATTTTCCAAGGAGTTTAGTTCTAAAGAGTGAAAATTTGGGACTCTACCCTTGCCTTCAATCTCTCTAGCCACCTCACCAAGTTCTGGATGATATTATTTTTTCTTTCCTTCATATTTCCATATGATGCTACTTTCCATCTCTTAAGTTATCTTTTAACCTCAAAAATCTTCTTAGTGAAATAGAACATAGAAAAACGTTTAACCTCTAGAGACCACCATTTGGTGATTAGATCATGAAGATCATAATTAACCAGCCAAGTGAAATAAAAGCCAAAGGGAGGGAAGGAGAGGCTTCCATCTTTGGCCACATTGAGAAGATTCGAGGAGAATTTCTCGGGGAAAGCTTGAAGGTATGATTATTTAAATTAATATATCCATTCTAAATATCCCATCATTCTATCGAGTCTCATTTGAATATGATTTTTTCCCAATCTTTTGTTTGACCAAGTGAATTTGTTGCCGTGGAGCTCCAAGTCAATAAGAGGGTTTGAATTGAAAAAAATTTTGGAGGCCTCCATCTACTCTCACTAGAAGAAATGCCCCATATTTTTCATCATTAAACATGGGAGTATTGAAACCCCTTGTAATAAACCAAGGTAGAGAACCCAAGTTTTGAACCATAGCCAAAATGTCTTTCCAGACTTTTTCTCTTAGTAGTTCATAGTTAGGAGTGTAGATATTTAGGGCAATCTAACCAAATTTAGATCCTATCTCTTGGAATAAAATCACCATAAAGGATCTAGATTTGAATATTCACTCTCCATAAAACATCGAAGGATACTAGAGAATACACAAGCCACCCGAGTTTCCCAAAGAAGCTTGATAAAAAAAGTAGCTTTGGGCCAAAGTTTGTGAATCTTCCTTCAAACTTTGTTTCTTACAACATAATAATATTAGGTTTGGGTATCAAGTCAACATATTTTAAGATTTTGAATTTTGGGAGGCATTGATGCCTCTGATGTTCCAAGAGAGAACTTTCATTTTGAAACTCTTTTTTGGAGATACCATAAATTGTTAAAACATCTTGTGTTGCATTGGTCACTCCTTGGTCAGCTTCTTGGTGCATCTTAGACAAGTTTATAGGTCTTCCTTTAAGTTTGGTGAATCCAAGATTGACGTTATTGATGAACTTCTAGTCAATTTGTGACTAGGGTCATCACAAGAATTGGCACCATATTTCTTACCTTACTGCAGTGTTACGGGTTGGGGGAGCCATGGGAGGAAATAGGTAGGGGAGAGGGATAAGAAGAAACAAAAAGGGCTCGGGAAGAATAAGAGGGATAGAGGAAAGATCACCATATTCTAAAGGAATAAAAATAATGGAGGAGGGTGCTAAAGAGGAGAGGAGAGATAAAGCTAATGGGAAAGGTGAAGTGAGAAAAAAACTACTCCAAAGGAGAAAGGAGAGGGGTTTCATTCATAGATAGAGAAAAAAGGATTAGAATTGCAAACCTCTCGGGGTTATCTTAAGGATTCCCTTGCACTTGCCATTAGTAGAAACAATAGAAGGGTTATTCTTAGGGATCAATTTGGACTCGGGATGAGGAATGGAGGGGTGGGAGGAAGCGCGATGACCCATACCTTTTAAAGAGGAACACATTTAAGGGATATGTTCATATTAAAATGGTTGAACCCATAATCCAAAACTTAAAATTAGATCAATATAAGAGGGGAGAGGTTTACTTACATTTGCAATGACACAAAATCTAGCATGAATCAGGTGGGATTTGGATTTTTTGTTGGATCCACAACTAGCATCTTCCCTAGAGAATCAACAATGCCCTCAATAACCAGTTTATCCAAAAGCTCGAGAGGGAGGTTTGGGAGGCGAAGCCAAATTGGTGCTTCATTCATAGTTTCAGTAAATGCATTAAATCTTGGGGACCATTTACGAAGATAGAAACCCATGTGGCCAAAAACTAGGGATCATTGAGGAGAGAGTGAGAGAAATCTTCTTTCAGACCAAAAAAGAAAAGATTGAATCTGTTAGGAAGCACAACCACCAAGAAGGTGCTGCCAAGAGCCCATTTGGTGTGAGCCCATTTTTTAATGTCATCTAATGGGGGACATGACCCAATAAGTTTTCCAATCAAGGAAAGCTCTGTATTGGAAAGAAAAACATCCTAACAATAAGGGGAATGGTGGGGACAACTTTCCATCTTTTAGCTAAGATTTTAAAGACAAAGACAATCTAACAAAGTATAGGACGAGAGAGGGTTAGATATGATTAATGGTCATTGATACGATGATAATTGAAGTAAGGTATATCACGTTGGCTTTACAAGTGATGAGGTGGATGATGCTGATTAGAAGGTAAACGAATCAAACGCTTGTCAAGTAATGCACACAACACATCATGAGGTCTAGTGTGACTAGAAAAGTGTAATGATTCTGTGAAATAGGTGGAAGAGCTTGAGGCATAGTCCTACGTGGAGGAGGAGATGAAAGATGCTTATGCAATGGAGAAGATTTGACTTGCTTGTGAGGTGGAGGAGATGGAGGCTGTGGAGAGAATGCTCAACAGATGGCAAGTGGAGAACTAGATGAGGGAGTAGTAGAAATGAGAGGAGGATCTAGAACATGTGCAAAAATGAGATCATGTTCTAGATCAATGACCTTATAACACAATAGAATAAATGATTCACATGTGTCATATTGCAATCATTGTTTTAGAGTGGGAATCAAACCATGATAGAAAATGAATTGCTTTTCTAAGTCAGTAGGTTGGAAGAATAATTGATGCATGCAAGCATTGAATCATAAAATGTAATCACTAATAGGTTTTGTTTTTCCCTGATGTAAGCTAGGTAGATGATCATATGTGATTCTAAGGCCATTGTTGAGTATGAATCGATGAAGAAAAGCTTCTTCCATCTTATAATAGGTACTAATAGATCAAAATGGTAGATGTGTATACCATTACAGAGCATCATCTATAAGACTATGGTGAAAGGCTTTAAGCAACAATCAATCATTAGAGTGTGAAGCCATAACTAGATGGTAATGTTTTAGATGTATATGAGGATCACAGTACCATCAAAACATACAAATGTAGGCATAGTGAAATCCTTATGGAATGCTAAGTTGTGAATCTTTTTGGAATAGGATTGCCATGCAAAGAATTATTATCGATAGAAGCATAATAGGCCTTGATTTCTAATGTGAGAGATTGGACTTGTGATTGTAAGTGGGAAACAAAATGCATGAGTGATAAGATTTCTTGTGGATGAATAGTATGAGATGGCAATAGTGTATTGAGTGGTTACAATTTTCCATTATGGGTGATCATAGGAATGTAAATAGTGGACATATAGGATGCCGATGCTAATGGCACACTAGATATGGGTGCCGAAGAAGTAATAGGTGATGAAGAACATGGAACATCAATAAAAGTTGTAGGACTAGCATTGGAAACATCATTAGGAGATAATGTAATAGAAGGAGATGAATCATGCTTGTTATTAGAGACAATCTTAGAAGAAGATGAAAGCAAAGTGGGGGATTCAAACTTAGCAGTATGCAAAGAAGTAGAATCATGACTATTTGGTGTCTCATCAAAATTGAACAAAGATTCAAATACAAGGATGTCATTAAACGTATCATCAACATATAGTGAAGGAGGATGAGAAATAATATGTGGTATATTTTGAGAAAGATTTTTAGAAATAGGAGTATGAGATGCAACTATAAAATTATCTGAACTAGTATGAGAAGCAAAGTCATGCACATGTTTATTGTCTTCTTGTTTATTAGCTAGAGAATTATCATCAAGATTAAGCATGAAACTAATAATAGCATAATCTAAGTTCTCATTAGAAACAATAAGAGTGTGGCTAACTGTATAACAAGGTGTGCAACAAGTAAAGCTGATCATATCAGAAACAATGCCAATGGTAGAATGATCAAAGCTAGTAGGCACATTGCATTCATTAGCTAAGAGTTGTCTTTGAGTATCATCTGGAAGAACTACATTATGGCACAGGATGGAAAGCTCAATGATGGTGCCTCATCATAGATAGGATTGACACTCACATGAGGCATGACTAACTGAGAAGGAGAAGAGCTATCCTTAGCCATTAGGGTTTTAGTGGATCCTAGGGAAAAAAGTTCTAAGCTACGGGTTCACCAAAATGATTCAATAAAATCTGATTATTTTATTAAAATCTAAATGTATAGAGTTACTACAAATGATATACAATGGAATATAAATGATAAACAATTTATTTAATTGTAACTATGAAAGAAAATGAGAGGGTACGGTACTTATTTAAAATTCTCTTATCCCATAGTAAAGGCTAGACCGAACAATGTGATGAAAAAAATGCATGAATTGTCATAATGAACCATAGAAAAATGTAGCGAGAGGGAGAAATGGCCGACTAGGATGCTGGAGAGGGTAGGGGTGCCTGTGGGTGCCCTAGGCCTATTTCCAAGTGCTTGGGTTTGTAGAAAATATCGAACTTGGTTTCGATATGGTCGTCAGGGGCTTCGCACTTTCTCACCTTTGATCACACTGTATGTCGTACTTGAATCACCGAGGTACCTGTAAATCTGCAATGAAGTGTAGGTGTGTAAAACCCTCAAATAGACATCAAATATGAAAAAAGAAAGATGCAAATGAGGGTTAGACTGTCCTCGATTGCCACAACAATGGAATTACAATTGAGCATTGCACTACATCTCAAACCCAATGTAGTTCTATGTGTTTATGTGTGTAATAGTGCTCCTAGGCTTCCCTTGCACCAATGACGCCAAGATAGAAGGCAATAGCTAGATAAAAATGCAAATGTGTGGATAAAATATAATGAAATCCCCCTCTATGCATGTGTGTGTATGCAAAGTAATGTGCCAAAATACAGCCCTTGCTCTATGTAGATAGCTAATGCTTGATAAGAATTATCCACCCTTATTATGGTATGTATGTTTTTTTATATAGGGATCTCTTGTTCAAATTTCAACACTAATGACCCGACATGCCGACTAGTACCTCGGGAGATGAGAGAGAAAACGTAAAATACCGACATCAAATGTAAAAATAAGATCAAACATATAGAGGACATGGGTGTCCAAGATGGTTAAGAGTGCACGATGCTAGTGTCCAGCCCTAGGCGCTAGTGTCTAGAGACAAGTGATGACAAATGAGTGAGAAATGACAAACAAGGATCCCTGTGACCTGACCAAAACTATGTATATGAGTGACAAGTGTGAAAGATAAAAGCAAATAAATACCAACAAGACAAATGGATGGACTATGGAATGGGTCATTAGTGAATACTTTTCTTATGCAAGATCCATATATAAAACAACATACTTGGCGGTATAATAATAGTAGTAAGTGCGTGATTTTGTGTCTATACCATCCCTAGATGGATGGTCAAATATAGCTTGTCAACATAATTACTTTGTTGTAATGTTTAGTGGAGAATGGAAAGGATTATGGGATTAAGTATTGGCACACTATGAATTGGCATACAATAATTCGGTCAATAGAAGCACTTGAAGGACACCAATCCAAATTGTGTATGGATGCAAACCAAGAGGGGTTACAAAATTGTAAAATATCTATGGTTTAGGTGGATGGAGTGTGGTAGCAAACGACTTCATGGAGAATATGTATGAAAAACACAAGCTAGTGAAGAGCAATTGGAAACCTATACTATGAAATAGAAGAGAATAAGAATTTCAAATGGATAATATGGTTTTAGCTCATAAGAAGAAAGGACAGTTCAGCCCAAGATGAAATTATGACCAATTTGAAGTGGAAGAAGATTGGATGTTGCAGAATCGAGAAATATTGTTGTGAATGTGTATGAGATAGAGCTCTTTGGATGGGATTGATCTTGCCTATCTTCAATGTAGAAGATTTATATATCTATTGTGAGGGACAAGCAAGTGATGTGGATGTAGGTCCAAATTCTTCAATTGTGGATTGGAGACAAAAATTACCTTAAAAGGTAAGAAAAGAGACCGATATGGTGATTGATTCAAGTCATAAGGCAAGAGGAAAAGAGTTTAATAAATGGATTTGCATCTTTTGATAATTTTCCATGGGGTATTTTTGCTATTCTATTCTCATGTGAATTCATATTTATTTAACTATTGTAAATATCTATATTCCCCAATAAGAAACAATATATTTCCTCTATTTGCAAAATTGGCTCGGTGGATTGTGAGTTAAAAACATTTGAATCCGATATTGACGAGGATTTCAAGACAATTGTGTGAATGAAGGAAAATAAGGGCGATTCTATATTCAATAATAGAACATACTGCAAGGCTTTCAAATTTCAGCCAAGAAGCTTTAATGGTGGATCTTGACTATTCCTCTCAAGGGTTGTACACTTTACAAAGTATTGAATTAAATTATTCATTCATTATGCAGCTAAAATGCATTCAAGAGTACTAATCAAATTAGATATTTGTTGTCGGGGAAATTTTTACGAGAGGCAAATTGTAATTAGTTCATGGGGAAAAAATCCCTCCTCTTTGATTGGGACATCCCCTTCCCCAAAATACAAGATTGATCCTAAATATATTTACAAAATATACATTCATTCTATCATGATTCTTAAGGGTGTTAGTTGTCATTTACAAATATATAAAATAAAATGTAGAAAAAGGATGTATTAGGACTCAAAGATTAGAAAGTAGAGGGAAAGAGAAGGGTGACAAGATTTTCAAATAAGCATAAATAGATTTTATTCTACATGTGCATGACAATAACCTAAAATGTATGCAATAACATGTAATAATTTTTTTGCCCATAAAAATATCGACATAAAGTGCGATTATTGACAATAGACAATAATGAACACAAAGTTTTAGATTTATAACATGATTGGTGGGTTTAACTTTTAAACTTGTCACTTTTGTTATTTTTGCAAAAGTATCAAATTGGCCCCGTGGCCTGAAGGATCTTGATTGGCTGAAACAAGCGAAGGTGGAAAGGTGGGTCCTTTTTGTGTTTTGAGGCATTATGGCGAAAGGCGTAAAACGTAAAAAGAATGCCTAAGGCCGAAAAGGAACATGTGGCCATTTTAAAGTCAAAAGCGGAGAGGCAGGTTGTCAAGACACTTTAGGAATTTTACCTTTGTTTCCAAAAGGGCATAAAGTTATAAAGTGAAGCAACCCCGTTGACGCCTAGGTGAAGCCACATGTTGATGCCTACGTTGAAAAGTCAAAATTGGGGAGGTGGACCGTCGGAGCACTTTAGGAATTTTGGCTTTGTTTCCATAAAGGGCTTAAAGTTATAAAGTGACCTGCAGCCCCGCTCATGCCAAGGGATAAATTCAAATGTTGAGCCCGCATCGAAAGTCAAAGCGGGAAGGTGGGTTGGCATAGCACTTTGAGTTTTTGAGCTTTTGTTGAAAAGAGTTAAAATTGTAAAAGTGAGCCGCGACTCTGTCGCCACTCAAGTAAAGCCATGTGTCAGGCCTATATCAGAAGCGGATGGGTGGACCAAAATTTCTAAAATGCACAATTCCTATAAAATTCATAAAATGCAAAAGGCACCCCTAGGCCTACTTCAAAGCAAATCTCTTTCACGTGGACGGCCCAAATTCAAAGTTTGTGAAAGCAGGATGAACGAATGTGATATGATGCATCTAGTTTTCCGCTAGGCATGGAAATGGCTGAAGCTTTAGATAAGTTCAAATGTCGGTTTCTTGAATCAATTTCATCATTTTTTGTAACTGAATGTAACTATTTTTGGAAGCTATTTAGCGGGTTCTCTACGCCATTGTTGAGGTTGGATCTGGTACTTTGTAGATGTAATAGATTTGAAAGTAATCAATACATAAGTTTTTCCCTTTCTTCCTCTGCTATTCCTTCTTTCCTTGTTCAAATTTGTGAATCATCCATATTTGCATGATAAGAAACTTTGTGTTCTTGTTAATATGATTTCGGGAACTTTGTGTCCGTGAAATTATATTTGTTATGAAAGTGAATGATTCTATTCTACATCTCCTTTGATCAATACGTATAAGGTTATACTCTGCTATCTATATTTCCTGAAAGTATTGTTATGTTCTTCCTCTCTCATCTCCTTAGTTCTTCCATTCTTTTGTATTGATGATCTTTGGGCATAAAATGTTTCAAAGTATCAAGAATCCACACTTTGAAAGTTGCACATTTGTATATAAGTTTTTCGCTTGCTTTCAATAAGGGAACATCTCCCATTAAAGAGGAGGGACTTGTTGTCCCCGATTTGTGGTTTGTTAAAGTAATATTTAAAAACCCAACACATACAAAGAAGGAAATACCTTTTATAGGAAAAAGGAGGTAGTAACTACCTTGGAATAACTAACTATTAAATAATTGTACTTTTGTTTAATTATGTCATTTAAGTGACTTTTACAATTGATTTATCTTGTAAAATGAAAAGTCAAAAGTACAATATAAACATATACCAATTAGGCTTCAACTGAGAGTTTGGGAAGAAAATGAAGAAGTTGAGACTTTAAGCTTGAGCACGTGCATTCTAAATTTTGTTACCACAACAACAATATCGATTCTTTGGGGATCCCTGTGTTTGTTAAGCTATTCATCCATCTTCCAAACATATTATCCCTGTAAAAATTGTCCCACCCGATTGAGCAGGACTCTTGGAAGCTTCTATTATTGCATTGTTCAACTCATAATATTAATCCATTTTATCTTGGTCAAGATCATCTGTTTTAAACAATTCTTATTTAATCAACTTCTTAAATTGTTCCTTGATCTCATCCATTGTATTTCTTTGAGAGGAACGCGCGCCTTGGAAAATATCACAATGAAGAGTTTTGAAATCAAGAAAGATCTCATACTTATGAGATTCACCTTTTGAATGGAGTTATGTAGATCCATAGAAGCTTCTTCGAGAACCTTGAGTCTCCATTCCACATTGTGTGACCACGTTTGAGAAATATTAATTTTTGGGATCATTAGAAATATTTTTAAGGAGAAGTAGGTTTTCATTAGTTAGTGCCATGATTCTAAGAACTTGAATAACATCACCCGAGTTTGGCTTCTTTCTCTATGTTTTTATTTCTAGAACTTTTTTTTCTTCTAGGCAACAATTAAGTTCTCTCATAGTTTGAATCCTTCATTAGTGAACTTCAATCGATTCATCAGCAGATTTTTCAACCCAAGCCTTAATGAATTTCCCATGTATAGTGTGCTTGTGAACTTCTGAAACAACCTTCACCAATATCATTTATAGAGGTGGAATATGGGAAAGATGCAAGAAGAGTGGGATTTGGAGAGAGAAAAGTTCTGATATAAGTCGAGAGAGTTTGCATTTGTTCCTCTAATTTTTCTTGTGTCTGCTTACCCTTCTCCACTCTCTCATTAACTTTGGAAATTATCTCCCTTAAATTGTGTACATCTCCTTCAGGGGTGGATTCTCCCAGTGATATTCTTGTCAATTCATAATCAGCTGTAGTGATTTCATATTCACCTTTATCAATTGTCTATCTTGTAATTTCAACAAATTGTTATCCTTAGGTGTTAATGATTAGGTGAGAAGTTGATTTAGCTTTCTTGGGAGAAGGGATACCAAGAAGTGCAACCAAAACATCATAATCTGGAACCATAATTTTAGATTGAGTTTTTCTTTTCTTTCCCTCAACCATTGGCTAGACCCATGAAAAAGAAGTACTAGAAATATATCCTATAATCAAGTTTGTGGTTAGCACACTAAGTGTGAAGGGAGGAGAAGAAATTGGTGCAAGAAGCGATTCACATGGTTAGTATATTTTTCTGTTGATACCAATGGGGAAACCAGAGGTCTTCTTATATCAAGCTTTTGTCTTGAGTTATCTCCTTAAATTATGTTTCTGAGGTAATCTCAACAATTTTCCACCTCCTCCTCTTCTTCTACTTCCTTTTCAACAATCTCTTCTTCAACTCTTTCCTCTTCTCCTTCCTCACCTTGTATTACTTCAATCTTGGGATCGGTTCTTGATTCCACACATAGACCTTTATGTTTGGTTCCTACTTGAGTTGAGGAAGAAGGTAAATATTGGGAAGCATCAAATTTCTCTAAAGCCTTAAATTCGTTAGTTTCTTCATGAACAATTTCTAGGTTCTTAATAGAACTAGAGTAGTGAGATCATCAATACTATATTTTCCTTCCGAGACCAATCAATAGTAGGAAGAGGATAGTGTTGAATGGAATTTATGAATTCGGCTTCCACTAGATTTGACCCATCATCAATCATACCTTCAGGTACTTGATGTGATCTGAAATCATGAATATCTTTGCAAAGTAATTCTTCCAAATAGTCTCCTTCTATCTTCAAATTCATCATCACGGTCTTCTCAATAATCTTCAATTATTGGAACATGAGAGTATGATAGTCAAAGATTGTGGTGATGAAGCTTTACTATCAAAGGATGTTCTCTTCGAAAAGGATAAATATTGAATGGAGCAATTGTTCTCTCAATATTTTGAGCATCAATTCGACCTGCAAATATAATTCCTAATGGACAAAGGTAATTGCTCTCATCATTACAATAAATTGGGAGTTTGTATGGGGCTGCTTCAAACCCTATAACTTTGATATAGGAAAATTTATGGAATTGAATGAAGAGATAACCATATTTAGTTATTAACTATTTTTCTTCTTGAGAAACCATGTTGGTAGTACATTCTTCCAATAGCTTGACTATGAACACGATAAGGACATCATTTACCCTTCTAAAGTGGCTTTTACTACCGTCAAGGGTCAACTAGTGTAGTATTCATAAATAGGATGAGAGAGATTTTTGTACTTTAGTTGTAGAGGCCAACCCAAATCCTATATCCTATAGTGGCGTACATTACATAGGAAGTTATGTAGAAAGACCTAGTTTGATGCACTTGGGTGAGTTGTATGCAGTTAAGTTTCCATAGATGATTTCACCGTAATTTAGAGTCTGTTTGCCTTCACATATCAAATTAATAAAACCACACATCCATTCCTGAAATTCTTTCATGGAAGAAAAACCAGTCTTGTGGCTAGAAGGGTAATAATGTCGATATTTATTCATTAAAATCTCTTATGCGAGAAGGTTTTAGGTAGTTTTGAAGGACCTTTCTTCTTAGCATTTAAATAAGATTTGGAAATCATGGTTTGATACTTGTTTGGGGTTAAGTCATATTCTTTTTAGCTTCTTCAAGAGTTAAAACTTTTGCATTTGCAAGAGGAGGAATTCAAGAGCCAAATTTATATGATGGGCATAAAGTTGAGAAATTATCTAGCCTTGGGGATCTTTCATTCCTTTTCTATGGATCAAAAAAATATGCACAAGTCATAATAGTGTCTCGTGTACTATATTGAGGTAGGTAAACCATTTGCATGTGCCAATCCACTATCCAAATCCTTTGAGCCAATGGAGTTCTTTTTCCTCACTCATTTTACTCCAAAATTTACGCAAGTCCATGTGTTTGATATCACTATCCTAAATTTAAGGAATGGTAGTTTCCAAGGAAGAAATACGCTCATATCCAACCAATGTTACTTAAGACTCGGGATGGCAAAAAAATTCTAAATTTTGGGGATGGTAGGAGGACGATGAGGGGACAATGATTAAAAATATAAATATTTAAAATATAAAATTATAAAAATAAAGTGACTAAATTATATAAACAAGTTGAAATAAAACCGTTTGAGATTTACATAAGTTGAAACTTGAAATCATAAATATCAAATATATTTAAATTTAAATTATTAGTTAGACTTAAAACTTAGATAGTAAACTGAAATACATAGTAAGTTAGTAACATATGTCATATAGTGAATGCTTAATTTTTCATGATAATATGATACACATTCCTAAATATCAAATGCATATAGCTATACATAATTTAATAAAAGTAAAACCATTTGAATTTGAGACGTAAAATTAAATAAGCTAAAATAAATTATTAAACCATTCGATTGATCAAATGACAATAGTTGATATTCATATCTTTAATCTCATATTTGATGTAGGAGCATCACTTGTACATACTAAATTTTTGGATTTTCTAGTTGTCCTAGGTTGTAGAAAGTCCATTTGGATGTTCATGATTGATTTCTAGTCCATTTGGACTCTTAAGCATTGTAATAAGTGGTCTTTGGGGTTTCCCTCCAAAACCACAATTTGAATATTTTAATTTATCTCTAGGTGTGTTAGTGGGTTAGGAGTTAGACTAGGATGAATAAGTGATTAAGTGAGGTCATAAAATATTTGTATACCTTATGAAAGGTCCTCATAAACCTCACATGATTTGATTTACAATGGTTGTCTTCACCATGGTGAGTTAGTTACATGAGAAACCTAACCACCTTTTATTTTACTTTAGTAACATAGTAAGATTTGGAATGTTGGGAGGAGTAGGAGTTGTAAGAGAGTTAGTTTAGAGGAGAGGAGTTCTATAACAAATCCCATGAGGTCTCAAGAAGCTATTTAAAATCATTGTTTTTATCAATAATGGGATTTCTTGAAGGAAAAATTGTGTATATAAGGTTTACTATGATTTTGTTGGTAAATGCTCAAGAATTTGTGAATGAATCTCATTTGAATAAGGTGTATGATTGATATTATAGGTGAAAGAGACATACGGGGTTATGGAGGTCTTGAAGTACGGGTTGACAAAACTATAAGGAAGTGTGAAGATGGTAAGAACTCCAAAAAGTAAGAAAAGCCCCTGAATATGTGTAGGGTCTATTACTTCTAGTTTTGAAGGTTTTTGATGTAATATTATAAGCTGTGTTTAATTAGAATGTTGTAAGATGGTTTCAAGAAGTTTGTGGGATGTGAATGGAGTGTTGGTATGCTTTAGAACATGTGAAATAGAAAATTAACTCAAAACAAGCGTTCTTGGACCTGTAACCTTGAGGCTTAGGGTTTTGGGATGAAAGAAAATAGTTTAACTCAATATAAGTCCAATGAAACTTACTAAGACTTGTTGAAGAGGGACTGACAGTGTTGAGGGAGGAGTTTATACGGTCTGATCATAGTAGTTTATACCCTATCTTAAGGGTTTTGTGCAAGAATTGTGCGTTGATTAAGCCTAGTTTCTCTTTCTTGTTCATTGAAATTCCTATGTTGGAAGCTTGAATATTTGAAAAGTTGTCAGATTACTTTGAAGAAGGAATCTAGATCATTAAGAAGGTGACAAACTTAAGAATATAGTCCTCTAACCTCTTGTGATAGTCTTAACTACATGTGAAGCCAATGCCTTAAAAGAAAAGTATTTAAAGGAATAATGATCAAGCATTTATGTGAGGGTTGGTAGTGTGTGATTATCCCTTGAGGAGTGTGGAAAATGTATGTGGAGTCATATTCAAGAAACTAAGCCTAACTATCCCGTGACAGTCTTTTGAGAAACATTGAAGAGAGCAAGTGAACAAATGATAAAAGAGTCTTAAACAACAATGGTAGAGAGTATTGAGTTGGTGTTTAGGGGTAATAAGAACAATGAGAAGGTGAGTGAAAGGAACTTAGCCAAGGTTAGAGGAAAAGTTAGAAATAGAGTCCAAGAACAAGTCGAGAAGGTCAAGAAGCCAAACATGAAAAAATAACATTAATGATGACAAAAAGGTGAAGAAGCATTGAGAGGTGTTTTTAGCAAGGTTGTTATAGGTGATTCGAGGTGAATAAAAACTTGAAATGAGTGGGAAGAGTTGAAACCCTAAGGAAGCTACTAAAACCCTAAGGAGACCTAATTGAGACTAGCGTAAGAAGGAGGATTTGGAAGAAATGCATTATGAGTTGAGAATAAAATTTACCATGAAGCAAGAGGGCCTTAATGGTATTAGAAAAGGTAACCACATACGCATGAAAGTTTGTAGATTGTTCCAAACTACAAGCCACGGGTGTTGAGAAGGCTAGAGATTAGGCCTAGTAGAGAATGGTAAAATAGGAATAAAAGTGGATTAGCAAAGAACTGAACTTTGAAACTTTGGGATCACAAAAAGGAGTAAATTGTGTATCTAAATAATTTGTGATGAAGGTTAACTCTTTGTAGATTGTCATTTTCTTCAAATTTGTCTCTTTGGAGGGCTAAGTAGTTTGAGAGATCTACATGGTGATTGGTAATCAATGAAGGTTTGAGACTTCTTGGGGTACATGAACATGTTTTTCTAATGCATTTGAGCATGTGAAAGGTATTTATAGCCTTTGGTATAATTGCGAAGTCATTATAAGGTATGCAAGAAAAACTAGGCTTCTTGAGATAATGTACATTTTGCATGGCTTGTTGATTTTGCAAGGTGATGATACTAATTGTTGGTTGTTGTGATGAAGTTGATTCCTCCACATCAATATTCAAATACACCAAAATTTTTGTTGTCAATATTACAAAAAGAAGAGGACAAACGTTAGCCTAAAAACCAGAATCAACATACGAAGCAACATCCATGAACTCCTCATTGGGCTGTCATTCTCATCCTCTCAAAGGAAAGCCCAATCAATCCCCATTGCATAATATTGTCCTCTTCTTCTAGCCTTGGTTCCTGGAATCTACATCCCATTGTAATGCTAGGGTTTCCTTATATTGAGTTGTCTTGTGATCCATAAGATGTAAAGCATTGTGTACAGCTACAAGCTTCTCCGATCTCACATAGGTAAGCCTATTCCTCTTAACAAAGTGGATCCAACCATATGTAGACCAATTCTTCTCATAGGTAGAGGAGCTAGAAGCTTGAGAAAGGAGGCTAATTACAAGTGTTTACAACAGTCCTTAAAGCCCATACGGTCACCACCAACTCACTTTGGCTTCTCATGTGCCAATGTTACTTTGTCTCGCCTTTGTTGAAGTTTTGTATCCATCAAGTTCGGTGAAGTTGAGCCACTCCAATTTGATCTCTGAAGCCTCCTGTGGACTAAACATTTTTTTAAAGGCCTTCATAAGGCCTTTCTCACCTCTCATCATCCAAAGGGATAACTCTACCTAGTCTCTCCATATACCATTTGGGATTCAATGCACGTAGCCATATGAAGTGGGGTGTTCAACTTCTCTCGTCTATGTAGAATGATGGGCTGATTATGTTCATTATAGAACTCTAAAGTGTGGTCCTCACCCAAATATTTGCCTTCATTTGCTGAAGCATGTTGTTAATGCACTCATAGATCTCACAAGGATTGGGGTTGTTAGAAACCCCATAATTGATGACACAAAAATTGGAGTTATAATTGATATGATGTATTTCATATCAACCCAAAATGTTTCCCTCAACACCACTTCCTTCACTCTTTTCCCTTGCTCTGTCTTGGACTCATGCCACCTAGTCCAATCTTGTGTCATAATCATAATTTGTAAGGGCTCCTATAACTCAAACATCCTCTAAAAAAAAATAGGATGCAAAGCGGGTGTCAACTAGTTTCAGAAATTCCTTCTTTGAAAAATTCTAAAAGAGTGCCAATGATGTGTGGTGATTGCATATGAACTTCTGCACGTCCCTGGCCTCATTCACTATCTGGTTGACCCACTGAATCTTCCCTATGTCTTTCAGTGCATTGTTCATGGCATGCACACAACACGAGGTCCAATAAATATGATTGTAGGCATGCTCCACTAGCTTGCCTGTTGCTCTACACACATAAGCTGCATCTGTGATGACCTGTAAAATATTTGAAGGTTTAACCTCCTCAATGACATACTTCAAATATGAAATCAGAACTTATCATCTTTCGCTTCCTAGAACAATCAATCCGCTGCTCTTAATAAGTACGTCCATATATGCAAGAGACAATGATATTAATGAGAGGACGGTGTCTAATATCCATCCACCCATCCATGATAATGCTACATCCATGTGATACCCATGCAACCTTCATCTCCTCCATCAATATATTAGCCATGGAATAGTTTCTATGTAAGATTGTTGTCCTCGGTTTGGTGTGCCAGGAGGCACATAACTTGTACCTAATTTTTCTACCTTAGTCATAGCTTCCTTGTAATAAGGAGAATGAGCGACATGAAATGGGATCCCAACAACATAGAAAAATTTCCCGAGCATCATCTACCTCTTCTCTTCCTTTGAATCAAACATGTATACAACTAGATTGGGTATTTCCCCACGACCTTTCTCTTCCCTTTTCTTTCCACTTTTGTCATTCCAAAACTAGAACTATCCACAATATTCTTGCCAGTCCTATGAGATCTCAAAGGAGTGTTAGCCGCACTGCTAGTACCATGAATTTTGGAACATTTTCCTTCATATTTCCATTGAAAATTCTCACTATCTCTACTCTCTGCTCTAGTGAAAGGGCCTTACAAAAGTTGACCCCCTTCTGTAAGGCGCAACAAGTGTGCCTTGGTCTTGGTGATGCTGCCATGCAAAATTAGTGCACATATGTTGGACACCCAATGGCTTGGTAAGGGGGTCAACAACATGAACCGATGCCCTCATGGATCGGGCCTGGGGGTCCGCCATCATGGGGTTATCCCTCACATGAGAGAATACGTGAAACCACAAGGAAAATAGGTGCACGAAGCAATTTTTTTAATGATTCATATTTTTATTATTCACATGTCTTATTGTATTTTATTCATTCATGTGTGAGAGTGAGAGGGTTATATCCTTTTATTTACATAGAGTTATTCTAGCATGTTATTTATGTGTCTAATATGTTGTATATTTCTCCCTTCCTTTTTTTTCTCTTATTTCTCCTCTCTTTATCCTTACCATTTTTTTTGCCTTTGTGTTTTCTAGTTAAATCACAAAAAACCCAAATATCCACATCATACGAGGGAACTTACCCTTTCAAAAGAAAAGAACATCACCCTATCGATAGGTGATTTTCCCTAAGCATTGCATATTTTACATTACCTACATTGGTCTATATCTAAACAATCTAAAGTGACATAAAAATTTTCCAACAACTTTTGGTGAATCTACTAGGTAACCTAACTGTTTATCACATTCATTTCCCACATCAAGGAATATCCCTTGGATTGTAGGTGGCAACTTTGTGTGAAGGGTATCCAAATTATGAATATTTCTAGAAAATGAAATATAAAAGTTTGCACCATGTAATAATGAGTGACAATGATAGTGACAAAAAGAGGAAAATTATCCTCCCTATCAAGATAATCGAGTTTCAAATGATTGTTAACAAGCACAATTTTTGGAGGAATTATATGCAATTATGATTCATAAACAACTAAAATGTCTCTCATTTTGGCTAAAACCTTTAGAAAATTGAACAAATAAAAGGAAGAGATATTTTATAATTGCCTTATCATCATGATGACCCTTGTTATACTAAAGAAACTTTGTCATCTCTCAAGAATTTTCATGCTCCATAAATAAGAATGAAGGTTGTTGACACATCCATGCAAGTTGTAAAAAGAAGAAAAATACATGCAAAGAAAAATAGACAAGATGAGCTTATTGCATCACATGATCTTACAATCAAATCATCATGGCTGAAATTTAAGAATAACATCACTGAAGGAAGAAAGATAAAGATTGAACCTATGGATGATCAAAAGTATATGAATCCGATGAGAGCAATAAAAATAATTCAAATGTTGTAGACACACAACATATCAAAACAACTTGAAGTTGGTGAAAATATCATAAGATTTCCTTTCCTTTATCTTTAGATAGATGATTTTATCACTTATGGTGATAAGGAGATGACAGCCGGAAGAGTGTGTATAAAGGATTTTAGTAATAGTGGAAGGGATTTTAGATCCCCGCCTCATATTTAAGTCTTGCAATTTGTTGAGGCTATGCATAAAAAGTTTAATAAGCTTGAGATACTCCCTAGAAATAAAGAAAACAATAATCTACTGGAAATAATTTCTAAATATCATCCACACTTTGAAGGTTTTTGTTCTTGAGAAATACCTCAATACCTATGGTGAATATATTCTTTGTGAACCACCCGTATCTTTCAAATAGACATTGTTGAAAGTAATAAAGATGCCAAAGAATGCAAAAGAACAAAGTTGTTGTTATCCATGACTTCATCTTAGATTGAGAAAAATATTTTTGAAGATGTTGCTTGCAAGGAAAGTGAAGATCTTAGTATCAATAGGATTGATGCGATGCTTGTTGAAGTTTCTACGTATCATGAAGATATACTAAAAGAATCCATATTCAAAATGGATTCCTTCTCCACTAGAGACCCTTCAAGAAAGTGATGGTGAGGTGATTATGAATGTATTTCTTATTATTATTTATCATAAATATGATGCACAAGTGTTAAAAGTCAAAGAATATAAAATTGAAGAGATTAATGCTCCTCGTGAGACATCTATTGATGAGCATGTTTCAACCTATCCTATTGAATTTAAAGGAGATGATGAGAGTCTTGTTAACTCTTCTCTTCCTAGTATCACTACTGCTAAAATAAAATCCATCAGACATATTCACTCTAAATCCTATAATCTAGTGGAAGTCAAGGATAAGTATGTTGGTAAAATGTCTTATGCGGATTTTAAAATTGTTGAAAATGAACAAATATCTATAGACTTGATTGAATCCTCTCGGTTGTGTATCATTATTGATGAATTTTCTAATGGGTTTGAGATCAATTTGTTTGAGCACACCTTGTTTAAAGATCATGAGTTGACATAAATTGAAATCAAAAGGATTTATTTTGCAAATATATATGAAAGAATTTCTATAGTCACTACTAGTTAGATGGAAACCATAAGAGAGGAAGCGGTGGAAAAAGATGATAAGTCAATCAATGATAAAAATTTCTACCCTATGACAAACATTTAGACCATCAAGTGAATTTTTTTGTTGTCCTAGATCATAAAGAGGTGCATGAAATTCACCATTTGAATGAAAGTTCTCATTCTAATCTAAAATACAATGAAAATATTCATATCTCTCCAAAAATGATCAGTGTGGAGTATAATAGGAAAACTATTAGTCATATTTTTGATAAATTTGTATACAAAGCAGTGCATGCATTTTTCCAAAGAGAAGAGTGTTGTCATGGATTCTCTCACTAAAATTGGAGTTATAAGAGTGGATGATGATGATAATGAGGATCCTAATGGTAAAAATGTATGCTCTCTATTGTTGCGGTGACATGATCAATTTTTGAATGAGTTTTATGAGTATTCTAATTTTTCCTCATGTCAAAAGAAATAAGCAATTATCGGTTCATCTCTCAAGCATGTAAAGAGTGTATTGTAGTGGTAAAGTATTCTTGTGGCAAGCGCATTCAAGAGATAACATTTTGTGAGCATTATAAACATGAAGTTGATGAATGCACATATAGGTAAATATTTGGTTTCATATAAAAGGTAGGTAAGAAGTTCATTTCAACACTTTCTAATTTTAGGAAAAGAAAATATTTTGAACAAGTTTCAAAGTCATCATCAAATCCAAGTGAATTCATAGTGTAGTATAATTTTGAGGGTGGATTTCTTGTTTCAATATTCTTCTCAAGCCAAGAGGATCTATCACATAGTTTTTGTGGCCAATCAATTCCTTTGAGTCCATAAAATCTTCACACTTTCAGTACTCGCTTCGTAAGGATACCTAATTCTCTTAGCATGTTGTTGGATTTTTATAAACATGTGTATTCCCCTCTTTCCCCTTGTACACAACTTCCCTATTTTTGGATTGTTTCTCTTTTTTCCCTATGTGTGTTTATGTGTGTTTTTAATAAATGTAGCAAGAGAGAGTGCTCCCTGCATAATTATGTTGATCCAGAGCCTATTTCCCAATGGATAAGGCCTTTGGTCTATTAAAAACTAAGATATTTTGGAATTCAAGTTTGTTGGTGTAGGATATTATTTATTTATGTGGATTATTCCTACACATGGATTATTCTTAAAATTTAGGAGTAAGCTTGCTTAGGTGTACTAGTCATAGGAGTTACACTTGAACTTAGTCACAAGAGTTACGCTTAACCATCATTGTTATCTAAGTGGGAGATACTCTTATGACTATGCCAAGTGTGGGAGTTACTTTTCTATCTTGGGATCTTTGTCCAATAATCAAGGATGAGTTACACATTCACTCTCCTATATGTACATATTCATTTGTGAGTAATTTAAATAACAATGTATTTGGAGAAATATTGGCTTTGTCGTTTATTGAGTTATTTTTGCACTTTCATGTTTGTTAGGTATTTCGTTTTCTGCAACTACCTATGCAATTAATTTTCTATCAACGGTCCTTATAGATACTTGATATGGTATTATAGTTGGTTGAAGAAAATGTGTCTATGCTTTTAGTATAGTTGCGAGGTTTGAATTCTCGTCAGGCAACTAACAAATCTCTATGTATAGATTTTGACTTTGTGTTCGTGGAAGGCATTGTGTATGTCATATTTTATCGAGATACTTTTCATGCAAAATTGAATATACCATTGGATCTAGAAGGTGAAAAAACCATAGGATCGACAATAAACTCGACCATAATCTGAGATACTATTTTTTGGTCAAAACTTCTATTTTTCGTCAAATTGGTCATACTATATGGAACCTATTTTTTTTGAAAAAAACCAAGATAAGGGTTTTTTGGGTTTTGTAAAACATAAGTGGGTTTGTTTCATTTTTTGGTATGATTAACTTTCTTTTTGTAGATCGATGTTTGAGAGTTTCTTTTGTGATGGTTGCACACTGGAACTCCGTCAATGACATTTTTAGTGTTTTGCTGATTTACAAGTCTATAAAACATTAATGGCAGCTCTTTAAAGCATAAAATCAGTCTTGTGGTGGCCATTACCATGAAGATTCAAGATTTAGGTATTATAAGGGAATTTTTACATATATGTTTTTTATTTGCATAATATTCATAACTTCTACACAATAGAAGGAGAAACAATTTTTTGGTTTTGTTCGCAACACCCAAAACATTTACGGAGCATCTGTTATATTTTTACGAGATCATGAATGGATATTGTATAAATGATTATGAAAATAGTCATCCAACACTCCAACAATAGCCGTACGCCTAGGTTAATGAGATAAGTTTGCCAAAATAAAACTTTCTCATTGCTGGTTGTTGACTCTGTTATGCTATAAGGAGATTTTTTTATTATTTTTATATAAAACCAACATCACATTTGGAATATTGCAACGAGAGCTAAAAATAAGGATTTTTATTGCTTGTTTAAATCCCTTGTATTTTTTATTTTCAAATATGAAGGGTGAGGTCCAGTTTGGCAGAGGCCAAAACCCCCTCACAAGAAAAATAAAATTTTCTCCTCTTTTCTTGTCAATTTCAACAACTGGTTACAAGACCACCTTGCTTTAGAAATTAGTGCATTTTAATGCAATTTAATTAAATGGACCATTAATGACGGAAATTATTTCCTTAATATCTTTTGATTGGTAACTTAGAATTGAGTGTCATCTTCTTCAAAATTGGATGTTTTTGTCTTATTTCCAATGGTACCATTTATATTGTAAAGCACACTAAAATTATAAAGTGCCGAAAATGGGGTTTTGTTTGAAGCTGATTTCGGAAGGGGTCTTGTATGGTGATCTTTCTTCTTTGGCATTCATGCATGTGTTGTTTCTCCTCATTGTGAAAACATCACCTTGTATCTTCTTTTTACATCTTCTTGGACTCATTCTCATTTTTACGATGTTTACATTTTTATATTTTTCATTTTTGGTGACTTGAGGCAAAGATATTTTATATCTATAGGGGAATTCATCATCCTCCTTGAAATTATTCTTACAACATGGATTCATGGTATGTTGAACCTCTCAACACCTCTAACTACAACACATGGAAGGAGATAATGAATCATTTACGGAGAGTTATTGAGAGCACTTCACATGTTCACATTTTAACTAGGGAAGAAGATATTTCTTGGTTTGAGTCAAAATAAGCAAGGGATCTTTTCTATATTTAGGTCCATGTTTTAGACAACTTGAAATCTCACATTGCACGTGCCATGTCACTAAATGAAGATTGGGACATACTTTAGAGCTATTTTGGGAGCCCATTTTGTTCCACATCATATTGTTCTTGCAGCTCCCATTCCTTCTCACCCCCTTCTTTGCGATGATATTTCTAGTGATTT
The DNA here is from genome assembly GCA_018340775.1 of Taxus wallichiana var. yunnanensis. Taxonomy (NCBI): domain Eukaryota; kingdom Viridiplantae; phylum Streptophyta; class Pinopsida; order Cupressales; family Taxaceae; genus Taxus; species Taxus wallichiana. The sequence continues at coordinate 247,276,532 of CM031238.1, read as the reverse complement.
GCATGAGAATTTCTTAGTTTCCTCTTCTCCTACTTTTTCTCCTATTGTAGTTATTTCTCCTCCTAGTGAGGACACACTTGTAGGTGGTTTGTTCGAGGCACATATTAGTCATCCTATAGTTTTTACTCCCATTCATTTCATTTATCAAGAGGATATGATTCTATAAAATGTGGCACCTACACCATCACTTATGGAGATTATGGACGAGGAACCTCTACCCACCCTTCTATGCATTTGAGATCCTCCTTTGATCCTTTGCAATAGGATCACATATGTCTTTTGGATTCACCTCAATGGGACATATTTCTAGTAGACATTGTGTCCTTGTTTGTAGAGTCCACCATTTCAAATCCAAATGACACCATCGAGGAATTTATCTTATATTTTACAACTCCTATGGAATTACACCTTCTTATCTGGATGTAATGAGGGTACTTATAAACCCTCATGCTCTCCCTCCTTCATTTCATGCTTCTGCATTGCTATCTTCTACACTTAGGATTAAATTTACTGATCTAACTTTGACACATTTGAGAACTCGTTTGGAGACATTTGAGAATTTTTCAGAATTCTACATTCTCATTCATACTTGCATTCCAATCGAGTGGGATCTCAATAGCTTATTTGCTATGGGTTTTTTTCTTTTGAAAGGAAGAGACATTATTTTTGTAAAGGGACCTACTACAACATTCATCATGTGACATTCTACATTTATCTTCTCCATCTTCTTTGTGGAGGTACACATGGGCCCTATCTTGCAAGATATAGGGTGGCCACAAGTAGTTGTATCTTGGAGTGAGGCTTCTTAGTGCTCAATTTTTTATTTGTCTCTCTTTTGGGGGGAGTTTTTCCCACTCAATTTTCTCCTTTTACTCCACTTTGTGAGAGATGCATTGGATGCGGGTACCTCATCACACCTTGTTATTAGGACCCATCTTTCTTTTTCTCCCACCTTAGCTATGCTTAAGGGGGGGATGTTGGTGTGGGATATTATTTATTCCATTATTTATTTATGTGGATAATTGCTACAATTTAGGAGTAATCTTGCTTAGGTGTACTAGTCATAGGAGTTAGTCACATGAGTTACACTTAGCCATCATTATTAACTAGGTGGGACTTACTCTTAGTTTGACTATGTCAATGTGGGAGTTACTTTTCTATCTTAGGATCTTTGTCCACTAATCATGGAGGAATTACATATTCACTCTCCTATATGTACATCTTCATTTATGAGCAATTTAAAAAGCAATGTATTTGGAGAATTCTTGGATTTGTTGTTTATTGAGTTATTTTGGCACTTTCATACTTGTTAGTTATTTCATTTTCTATAATTACATGTGCATTTATTTCTCTATTAGAAATCCTTCAAATAATCTGATAAATCTATGCCTTTTCTATGCTTCACTCAATCCAATTCATGTCCCCAATAAGAGCCAATATTATCATGCCAAATTTTTATGCTCATTTTTCAAAAAAATATCGACATTTAATCCCTTCTTGTGATTCTTGCAATGGAAAAATATTGCCTTCTTAGATTAGCTTTATGGTGATCTTTAATGCACAACTTTGTCTTCTTTCTCATATTGATTTGTACCTTGTAACTTTTCTTTAACTTGTGTGGAGTTATACCCTGCATACACAAGTACATCTTACACATTTTTAGTTTTAGCGGTGTAATGGAAGCTTTCCTTGTGTAATTTTTAGTAATTATTACACTTTTAAGAACACTTGAGTTACTTTTGTTATAAAGTTCATTTTAGGAACTGTTGTTCCCAAACTCATAAATTGGAACTTTTGTTCCCAAAACCTCCCCCAAGTCTTCTTTTGTGCACTTTTGTTCCCAAAATTCATAAATTGGAACTTTTGTTCCCAAAACCTCTCCCAAGTATGCTTTTATCCACTTTTGTTCTTAAAATCAGATCACTTATATTGTTTTGGAGATTTTGGTTCTTAAAGTGAATCACTTAAGTGTTTTGGGAACTTTTTTAGATTATGAAGGAACTAATTCATTGCTACAAAATTTGGTCAATTAAATTGAAACAATGAAGAAACAAATGGCTCAGTGTGATCCATATCAAAATCAGAATGTGAATCAGATTGTTGGAGCACCCCAAAGGCTTGCCTTAGAGGATCCACTTGTTGATGTAACATGTGGAATAATAAAATATGAATAAGATGAAATTATTGAAGAATAACCTATAGGAGAAGAAGAAGTTGGATATGTAAACATTGGGTATTTTGAATACTCATCTGATAAATATCCCGAGGAGTTCATGGATGATATTAATAACTACTCTTGTGTAGTGTTCACTTGCTCACAAGAAAAAAAGATGCCTCTTCCTCCACTACAAAAGAAAAGCACTTAGATCCTCAAAATGTGAATCTACAAAAAAACAAAAAAAGGATCACCGCTTCCCACTTCCATGGAATCAGCCATGAAGAAGCATGAGACCACCTCATCCAAGGTCACATCTACTTCTCTAGGTAAGTCTTTTTCCTCTCCCTTAGTCAAATAAACTATTACTTCTACCTCTTTTGCTTCTAAGAATCTAACCCCTACACCTATCAAGATTCCATTGTTCCCAATATGTCTACATCCTCATCTTTTAACATCATTAACCATATCAAGAAGTCCAAAGTCCAAATTTTTGAGTTTGAGTACCTGAGAACTCATCCTAAGAAATTTGATAAAATTTTCCAGTTTATCAAAGGAAGTAGTTCAAAGTCCATTCCCATCAATTCCACTACTAAAGAACCACTTCCTTCTCCCTAATACCACTCCTTTTTAGAAGCTTCTTGCTTCAACATCTTCCACTTATGAGAAATTAGAACCCTTGACCTCTCTTTGTTTATTAATGGGTATAAAAATTTAAATCTATCATTAATTTTGGTGCTTTGGATAATGTCATTCCTACCAAAATTTACGAAGGCTCTTGGTATCCTTCTCACCCCTATTGTTGGTCAATGTTACTCCATGGAGACCAAAGAAGTACCTCTCATCGGCTAGGTCAAATATTCTCAAGTGGCATTTGTGGATTTTCTAGACAAGAAAGTCAAGATGAAAATACTTGTAACCAACATTCCAACTTCATATGGGATGTTGTGAGCCAAATTTTCTATCAGGATGTTGATAGAGATATATAGATGGATTGGTTGTATGCCACCATACTAGTCAATGAAAAATGAAGAAGCTCATTCCTATAAGAAAGATGAAATATACCATTCAAAAGGAAGATGACCCAAGGGTGGACATTTTGTACTAAGATTCAAGATATGAAAACTATTTCATAACTTCAGAGGAAGATGTTGAGCTACCCATATTGATGGAGGAGTACCCAAATTTGATTGAGCCAGTTGAGAAACTTCAATATGATTTGATGGACACAAAATTTGACACTGTGCACTTCCTATTGAATATGGATATAAAATATCTGCTTGGTGATGATGAGGATAATAGATGTCTTGACCTGCAATAAAGAAACCTCAAGATGATAAGAAATGTGGGTCATGAAGGAAAAATGAAATAAAATAACTTCTTGCATGCATGAGCCCCAAGTTTTTGATCATATTCTCAAAATTCATCATGAATATTTTTTTGGTGAGTATGTTTTTGAATATGAAGCTTTCTCTTTTCAATCTGAAGAAGAGGAACTTCCCAATGATGAATGTATAGATAATAAGGTCATTGAGTCTCTTAAGGATGATTCCACTTGAGAAAAAGGTATCTCCATTATGGAGATGAATATTGTAGATCATGATGATCAAGATTAGGTAAATGATGTCCTTGATATTTCAGCCCTAACTTTGTGCTTGTTCTCCTTTCAAGACTATGAAGCACTATGTAAGTCACAACATAGTGAGCGGTAGGTGATGAATGAGACGGTATGTGTGAAAGAGGACTGTTTGGAGAAATTGAGAAATATGGAGCACCAAGAAGCCTATGATGGTGTCAAAATTCTCTAAATATCTATCAAGAACCAATTCATGGGAACAATGGTCATGCAAAGCATGACAAGAAAATAACAAATGCCCATTAAAGAGCACACGATTAGTGGTAGACATGGTAAGCTAGGCATGATCAAGAATCAACTGCAGTAGCAAGTAGTAACGTGAAAAATTGTAAATCAAGAGAAAGAGTGGATCTAAAAATGGATAGGAAAATGGAAATGGAATTTTGGGATAATGAAGACAATGGGATATCTAGATGGATTTTAATTTACTAGAAGAGTCATGCAAACTTTCTTAAGAAGAAACATGTCACTTCATCCTTCTCAGGCATATGGAGATACCTTGTAGCAGATGTATTTACTAAGTAGTCGAGGAATGGTTATTACTTCATTGAACCAATGAAAATGTTTGCGGAGTAACATAATTTGTGCTACCCGTGCATGGGTAACATTTGGAGAAGTACAAGCAATGAAAGCGGGTTGTCCCCCACATGTACCATAAGTGATTTAGGTTTGTTGTGTTTCCCCTTTCCTTGTTGTGTGTTTTTCCCTTTCTTGTTGTGTGGTGTGTTTCCTTTCCTATCATGTGTGTGTGTTTTTCCCTTTTCATTCTACATCCCTTCGAGTCTTTATTGCCTAATGGATAATGCATTGTTTTGCTAAATCCTAAATTGAGATTATGGAGTTCACTCTTTCCTCATTCATTTGATGTCAAACCAAATCAATTCCTCATGTATGAGATAATTATTAGCATATAAATTTCACTACATTTTATATGACAACCCCATCAAAAAGTTTTCTCCTTTTCGGTCAAGCTGGTAAAAAACAATCAATTTTGTCAAAATTGTCAAAATTGCTCATTTTCAAAGATCAACTTCTGGGAATGGTTTTGGGAGCCTTGAAGCATTTTAGAATCCTTGATTATAGTCAATGGAAAGGTATTATAGTATTTTCTGTAATGGTATGATTTATTAAGAATTTTGGGAGCTTGAAATGGTCTTGGGAAAGATGTCTTCCTAGGAATTTTTTTGAGAAAAGGGAGTGTGCATGCTTCATTGAAGATTCAACTTCAACAAAAGGGTTCAGGAGCCTCGTGAAGTTTTTAGAGATAAAATCCTAGGAATTGGAATTATTATGGAGCCTAATTCATGATGGACTAAGTGTGATAAAATTATGGGAACATGGAAAGTAGACAACCTTCTAAAGAACATGGAAAGGTATTATAGTATTTTTGTAATAGTATGATTTATTAAGAATTTTGGGAGCTTGAAATGGTCTTGGGAAAGATGTCTTCCTAGGAACTTTTTTGAGAAAAGGGAGTGTGCATGCTTCATTGAAGATTCAACTTCAACAAAGGTTTGAGAGCCTCGTGAAGTTTTTAGAGATAAAATCCTAGGAATTGGAAATATCATGGATCCTACTTCATGATAGAGTAAGTGTGATAAAATTATGGGAACATGGAAAGTAGACAACCTTCTAATGAACTAGAGTGAGGTTACTTTTTTATATATGTAATTTTTATGGAAGGTTTCAGGAATCTCTAGTAGATTTGGGAGCCTCAAAAAGATAAAGTGAAATTATTTTCAATTCTCTTCATGACCAATTAATTGGTTTAGATCCTGTTCATTAGAAACTCTTCTTACAAATCAACTCATGATGTAATGCCCTAGGTAGAAAGTAAGGTATAGGTAAAAGTGGTGAAGAACTCATTTTTAAGATTCCTAAATTATCTCATTGGATTCATTGGAAATTTTCCATGCACTTTCATAAATTATATGGAAAAATTCATTGATAATTGACTCTGGGGTGAAGAAAACACTCTGAGGTGCAAACCATGCTCCAATCTTCACTTTGGCGTACTTGCACACTTTTGGAGTCCCATTGCACCAAAAGTGAACTTATGAGATGAAATTTCACCCCAAAAGTGTGCCCTCTTATGATTGGTAGAAATTTCATAAGTAAAAAAATAAAAGGATGACCAAAAAGTGCATGTGAAGGCTTATTTTGACTTGATGGTGGGACCAAATTTTCCCTCCAAGTGGAGTTTTGAATCTCCATTGCACCTAAACACACTTTTGAGGTGGAATTGCACCCCAAAAGTGCACCCTCACCAAATTGGAGGGGATTTTTAGCATGGTGGAATTCATGTTAAGGTTGAAACAAAAAAATGCAATACATGGGTGTAAGTACAAGTGTATTCCCCATCTCCATCTCCACTTCAAACCCACTTTTCCCTCTAAGTGGAGTTTTGAACCTCCATTACACCCAAGCACACTTATGAGGTATTCCCAACTTCCATCTCCACCATATAAAATCACCAAACCTTGTTTCCCCCTCAAAAAAACATAAATCAAGTTCAAAAGGAGGTGGAAGCCATTAAATATCATCTTAGAGCTAGTTCACCACGTTCAAACTCAAAAAACTCCCCTTTGTGCCCTAGAGTTCCAAATCTTGTTTTCCTCATAAATTTTGATTCCAAGCTCTATTTTCCTCCAAATTTTGACCACACCTTCCTCTTGAATTCATAATGATATAAGACTTGTTCCATGTTATAACCTCTTGAAAAAGATATTCATGATTTTTTTCCATCCAACATACTCCGGATTTCCCAAAAACATAGTTTTTGTAAAGAATATTTTGAAAAATGGTCACGATAGAATCATTTCAAAATTGGAGCATCCATTCCTCTCCTTGATCCCATCATTTTGGGCTATTGTAAATGATATAAGATAAAAAATTTGTACTTATGATTAAAACCTTCATACAAATCTAAAACCCTTACAAAACTCTCCCCAAGAGATTCAAAATGAGACCAAAATCATCCCAAATGGATAAGAATTGATCCTAGAGTGATCAATTAAAAATTTCCCCTCTTTACCATTTTCACCAATTTTCAATATTTTCCACATGCCTAAAACCCATTTTCAAAATTCCCGTTGATTTTGACAAGGGAATCTCACCAAATTTGGAGCATCTATTTTTCTTGGGAATAAATTTCCAATGAATTGAGTCACATACAATTTGGATTTGATTTTCTCTCCTTTTTCCTGAAATATGAAATCAACTGCCCGTAACACTAAAATACACTTAAATTTGTAGATTTTCGAAAAGGATTGCGGAATCCATTTTCACTTGCACCATAGATTCCTACCACTTTTTAAGAATTATGGGATAATAAAAATGCAAAATGAAGGTCCATAAATCCATATACGAGCCCATTTCAATCCTAGTGGAGCACACACATAGGGTGGAAGAAGGAAAACTCATTTTTAGACATGAGTCAACATATGCGGAGGATTGATGATCATGAAACATCCAATTGAATATTTAAAGGATTTTACATTGGTACACATGATTGTGAGCATTGTTATGTTTCCACCAGGGATTATCAAGAAGCTCCAAACACTATCATGGTTGTCAAGTCGAGGAGTGTGTGGTATAAGTGAATTCTTCATGATGATTGTAAGAGGAGTGTTTTCTCATATGGAAGAAAGGATATCATGTTCATATGTTCATCCTACCATTTCTCACAGTGGTTAAGAGGTGGAACAAAAATTTCAAGATATAATAAAAGGTGACCATTCCAGATAAGGCATGAAACATCATTTCTAGGTCCAAGAAGAAATGTGTTCCAATCATATAAGCAGCTGAGGAATATCCTATTCAAATGCAAAATTTATCTCCACAATAAAGGAAGAGTGAAGCTTCATTCTGCAACATCTATCTTCTCTATATTATTCTCTCTTTTTCTCTCTAGAATTCTATTTCTTCATTGAGGGGAGAATTTTGTTAAAAGTGACTTAAGTCACTTAAAGTTTCTAAAATTCACACGGGAATGTGAAGAGCCACTGGCTTTGGCTATAAATTATAATGTTCTCTCTTCTCCTAGGATCAATTTTTTCCCTCTCTAACAAGTTGTATTCTTCTATTCCCTTGCATTATAATTTTCCTCCATTCTCATCTTGTCACTCAATTGAGCACATGATGGAATTTGTAAGAAGTTGAAGGACTTTGTGTCTTCTTTATGGAATGAATAAAACTTGATAAATATTTGTATTTGTCTTGCAATTATCCATTTCATTATCTTATGATGTTGTGTTGTGCTTGCTTGTTTCCTCCTATTGAATTGGATGTACTACGAGTCATTGGTTGATAGAATCCAAGGAAAATTTTAGTTGAAATTTTTGCTAATTCAAAAATATTTACAATTTTGAAATTTTCATTTGGTGATTTTGATGAGTCATACGGAGCAACATTTTACCTAAAATTTCGGGATGCAAGTTAATTTTGCGGGTCGGATCTCCTAGTGTTTAAAATAAATTCATACTTATGCATGTATATTGTCATTTGCCTAGAAACAAAAATTAGGTACATTCACTAATATATACTAATAAAAACATAAGCATTTACCAAATTCAAATACCATCAGTCACTTGCATAAAATATGTTCGACGATTAACCACATAGTCCAGACACATAACTACATATTCCAAACATGTGACTACATTACATAGATGCCCCCATATGTTTTAACACCATGAAAACATACTAAAGACACCGTTACTAATATCCACTTTGATCAGACGCCCAAAAACATACTTGAGACACCAACCAAAAGTGTCTCAGACTCTAGATGCCTGACCACATATCCTAAATGCATGAATACAAAGTCTATATGCCCGAAAATATAATCTAGACGCCCGATTGAATATAAATGATCAAAAAAAATACCTTCCTAGAAATCTAAAGGACCTTCATAATCTTATTTGGATGGCCATAATTAAATGGTGGTGGCCCTAAAATGCAATCATCGAATAAGGGTCATGCAAATGCAACCAACATCGACACCAACTACATGTACTATGTATTAAATAAATAATTAAGCCTTCTTATTTATTTTCAAATTAAAAATTGCAATAATATACTTAATAATACAAATTTCAAAACCCTTTTTATGTATAACCCACTTGATAGTGATATTCCACATGAAAGAATTAATCACAATAACTTATCACCACCTCAGAATATTATTGATGATGACATGCCTCCACTTGAGGAAAATCCTTATTATGTGCCTACATTGGATGAAATTCATGATTATGATATGCAACAAGCAAGAATACATGCCTCCACTTGAGGACAATCCTTATTATGTGCCTACATTAGATGACAATCACATTCATGATTATGATATGTAATAAGTAGAAGACATTTCTGTCATCAAACACCAACTTCAGCTAGAAATTCTACTATCAATTATTTGAAAAGGAAGAGAATATATGACATTCCCAATGATGAGATCCACCAAATAGAATATATTTCTACACATAGTGATCAAACACCTATTTCAGTTGATAATACAACACAAAAAATTGTGTAAAGAAAGAGAAGTAGATGGACTATTGGAAGGTATTTTAAGTTCGAATGGGTAGCTAAGTATCCATTTATTAAACTAGTAGAGCAGAAAAATATAATGATACTCCAATTGAATATAAATGTATAATTTGTGGCTGGAAACTTGGAAAGGAACACAAAATTCAACTCAAGTTGGACATAATTGAGAAACATTGTGGTAAAATATATGTATCGGTTAAGAAAAAATATGGTCAAATAAAATGAACACAAAGATGGAAAAATGCAAAATCATGCATGCATGTAGGATAAGAAATTGGGTATTAAAATGAATAGAAAAAGATACAAAATCTTATTGAGAAAGGAGGAACAATTAAAATTCAGTTAGGAAAAGTTGTTGATCTAATCTATGTGCCAAAAATATATAGCTCTCAACTATTTATCACATTCTAAAAAGGGTATACCTATTTCTAATTTTCTGGATTATAAATTTTTATTTCAACATAATGGATTCCCTAATATTCCACAATCACATTTATCAGACAACAGTTCTTGGGAAATGGAAAAATGTCTAGCAATGATTGAGAAGGAGGATTTGAAAGAAAAATAAAAAATGCATGATTTATTTCACTTTCTATTGATGAGGTCATTGACAACACATAATTGGTTTGCATTCATGTTTAAAATTTTGAGAACCATCTAAGGCAACCTCATTTATTAGCAATCCATAAAATGATAGAAAATTGCAATGTCGAGAACCTTTACAAGTTGGTTATTTCAAGTTTAAGGAATATAAGCTGGGATGGATGATTATACTATTGTTACTAAGTTGGTGTGTGTTGGTACAGATGGTGCATCAGTAATGTAGGGGAACATAAATGGTCTTTACATTTGACTACAAACCATTGTTTCCCCATATATGATTCCAATCCATTGCATGGCTCATAGAATGAATCTTGCATAAAAAATAGTTAGCACATTTGAAAGTTTTTAAAATTCGAAGAGATTATCCGAGACTCATATATGTCCATCAGTCTAAAAATATTTCTAGAGTTCCATAAATTTTCAATTGGAGTGAATGATGGTAAAAATATTCTAAAAGATGTTGATACAAGGTGGATTTCCATGTATGAACTTGCATGCAGAGTTTTTGAATAATATCCATCGTTGACATGTTTTATGTATAAATATTGTAGAGAAGTTGACAAGGGAAAAATATTTGTTATACCATTTAATAGATTTGGAAACATTACTTACATTAAGTGGTATTCTCCCCATGTTGAAGGAAATCAATTGTTTGAGTAAACATGCTCAAGAGAGGTCCATATATATTGTTGATTTCATACGGTTGAGAAAACATGTATGTCAAACTTTAGATATTTTATACTGTCCCAAGATAGTTTTAAAGGGCCTGTATTTGAGAATTGGAAAATATTAACAGATATTAAGGATCCTAATTGCTATTTGAAATTTAATATTAAGGATTATATTTGTATCATTATTAATGAGAAGGATATACCAATGCATAATTTTCAAAAAGAGTTGATTTGATGGGAGCAAAAATTGAAGAAGTTCTGTAACACGTGTTTTATATGACACTATTATTTTTGATACATAGATGAAATTGAGAAAGATTTCAAAAATCTTATCCACAAAAATTTGAGATCTTTTTAAAGGGATGAATTTCTTGAGACCATATGAGTAGTGAATCCCATATTTTAGAACATTGTTGATGGTCATAGTGAAGAATTAGTAAGTAATCTATTTCTCAAATACATGAGTGCTCTTGATTAAGCATTTCAAAAAGTCCATATAGATAAATGGAGTTGAAATTAAAGGAATTTTGTAAAAATATTTACTGAAATCTCAGTCAACACATTTTGGACTTACAATGATTGATCAATATTGGTATCTAAATGAACCAACGGAAAATGGAGCTATCATAAGGATATGGAAAAATTGTATCCTAGCAAAGTATCCTATAGGAAAAATATTAGTGAATATTTTTATTATATGAACTTTTCCAAACGATGATTTTGGGATTAGTGGAAGATGAAAAGGTCTTTAGTGCATTATCTTTTGTTAAATCAAAAATTTGAAATATATTGGATAAAAATATGGAGACATGTTTGAGATTGTATGTTTCACGTTATCTCGTGGATGCATTTCCTTATGAAAGGGTGTAACACAATATCACGCACTTGGGTACATTTATAGGTCCTAAAAGCATACTTGCATTCATATGATTCTTAAGCGAGAAAGCTAGTAATCAAAAACTATCTTCAGCCTCTTTGCTTTGTTTATTGTCTTCTTCCTAGTCTTTTACACCCACATCTCAATTAGTACTTCACTTTCTTATCTTTTATGGATTGAACACTAGCGCCCATACAAGATGCCAACGCCTAGGTGCTCTCATCCTTTTGGGTGCCCTTGAATTTTTTTATCTTACTCACTTCTTTTGGGTCTCTTTTATCTTTTAAGAATCTTATTTTCTTATGGATTGGTATTCCGATTGTGAATTACAAAATTTAACCAAGGGAATTATATAAATACAAGGCTATGTGACCAAAATAAAGGACCAAGCTCTAAGTTTCTATTATCACCACCTAAGGTTTCATCCAAAGGCATCTAAGAGCATAAAAGGAATTCATCTAGCATCCATACAAGGGACAAGGATTGCATTTTATGCATACATACATTGTATAGGAAGGGAAGTTCATTTTTCCATCCACACATCTATTTCCATTGGCACATCTAGCTATTGCCTTCTATCACGTGAACTAGCACAAGGGCTTCCTAGGGCACAATTCTATCACACACACACACAAGAACTACATGGAGTTTGATATGTAGTGTAGTGCTCAGTTATAAGTTCACTTAGTCAAGTGATAACCGAGGTCATTTCGAATCCCCATATTGCATCTTTTATTTTTGGGATTTGATTTAGTTTGAAGGTTTTAATAGGTGAAAATATCTTTGCATGTTACATGTGCACTCAATGATCATATTGTAACATACAGAAATAAACAAGCATTCACACCGGTGACACCAGAAAAATTAGGTTCTAAGCTCATGCGTAGTCACATGAGCCTATAAGTAGGCTCTAGAGCCTAGGTGCCCTTGACCCAATCCAGACGCCTAGTCCATGCTTATCCGATGGTTCAAAATTTATTATGCATAGTTACTGACAATATTCCCTCCTCCTTTCATTAGTTTTCTAGTCTAGATTAGTTCGAGGAATAGTGAAAAATCAGCTAAGTCATTTACTTTCTCTCTTGCACTTAGGGTTTCATATTTATCTAGCTTATTTCTTGTGTCAAAATCTGTACTTTAGCATTTAATTATCATACATGAATATGTAATTAGGGTTTAGCATAAAATTCTATTTTTGTTAAATCATTTTGTGAACCCAAATTCGAATACACTTGGATCCTTCTTTTTCTTCTCTCATGGCTCCTAAAAATCCTCTAATCTCCTTGCATGACTTGCTTCAAATGCACCCACCTTGTAAAGATGTTCTTCAAAAATCCCTAGACACTATGTATTTCCATCACAATATGCCACACACTCAAGTAAGTGCCATTTTTGATCATCTATCTGATGAATCTATTACTCCTAATCCTCCATCCAATCAACCCATATTAGAGTCCATTCAAGCTTTACATTCTTTGTTTCAAGATAAAATTCAGGCTATGGAATCCATGATTACATCTCTCAAAGATGAAATCCAAGATCTCAAGGATGCTTCTCAAGCCCATGCTTGTTCTTCTTCTACATCTCATCCTCATTCTATGTCTTCTACATGTGCTCATATAAGTGAACCCCAAGTATTATCATTCCCCACACCTCTCAAGTTTGATTCAAATACTAAGCAACATGATATTCTTCCTCAACTCCTCACTCATCAATTGATAAACTTTCCATCTACTCATTACTATCCTCCTTATCGGCTTGCAAAATATCAAGGTCATCCATATTGTAATTATCATCAAATTAATGGACATAATGACAATGATTGTTATGCTCTAAAATGAAAAATTGGCCACCTTAAGCATTATGGTCTCATTTCATTTGCTACAAAAATGCTACATGTTCATCTCTAGTTGTTACATCCCATTGGGTTCCTAAATTTGATTCATCTATGTCTAATGAGCATCATGCCATCACTTCTAATGTTCCTTCTTTGGTCACTCAAGCATTACCTATACAACCCACTCCAACTAAACAATCACCTCTCAAGGTCCACCCTCCATCACCTCCTCCTACTAATTCTTCTTCCACATCACCAAATCTTAAGTAACCTCCTCTAAAAATCGGTCCAAAACCTACTCCTATCAATTCATATACCGCATTACAAACTCCAACTAAGAAAAATCCTCTAAAAATCGGTCTAACCCCTCCTCCTCTCAAGTATTATACAACATTATCAATCCCATATAAGATACCACCAATTCATTTTGTCAAACCAACTATTCCTTATATTGATGGCCAAGACACATTTCAAAATCTTCCACCATGGCATGGTCCTTCTCACATCGCCACATAGATCTCCATCACTCACATACTTGGGGGCATCATAGCTTCTTCCCCACTCCTTTTTTACATTACTATCAAATGTCTCTACCATCTCATGCACTTGACACTCCACAATTAATGTCTAATATTTCCTAAGCATCATTACAAACCCTTTGATACACAACTTGTATCATCATTACCCTATGATGCACTCTCGTGCTAAGGTTCACACTTGACTATTGAGGGCATACTACATCCATGAACCTCACACACTACACATTTCATGCTCCGCGCTTCATGGTACATATTTCTAAGCATTCTATTCTCACATATCATATTACCATATGATGCACTCTAGTTCCATGGTTCATACTCGATTTGAGGGTCTAAATATGAAATGAACCTCACCTCTTTTACAATTTATGCTTTTACTTCATGATATATCTCTCTAGCATCTATTTCTAAACCATTTCTCGATGAAACACTCTTGTTCTATGTTTCATTATTGATTATTGAAGGATATTTTATAAACGAACCTCATTTCATACTCATCTACGCATTTTCTAGGGGACATGCTACTCCAATCACATTCACATTACATACCATTCCATTACACTCATACACAAAATATTGCATATCTTGGTTGCATTTATTCTTTCTTTCTTATAATTACATGTACACGTTGTTCCCAATGTTATACAAATATCTAGTATGTCATTATATTTTTTATATACACATGCACGTTCACTCATTCTTTAGTTATAAATGCATACTTCTCTGAGATATTTATACACAACAATGATGTTTGGCATTATACCTCTTACCACTCCCACTTTGAGGATTCTAGGGGCACCTACATTTCTACACATCACAAGTGTTATTGTTCTATAATTTACTACTTCCTATTCTTACTAGCACACTACTTTCTATTGATCTATACAAGCTTTGAAATACTCTTTATCTTTCTAACATGCTAAAGGGTCCTTTATGTACATCATTTTTTGTAGGAAATATTTTCCACCAATGGTTTCTTGTTACTATTTTCGATTGATTTTTATTGTATGCTATCATTTGTGGGTTATGCCATTTGTCTTGTATTTACACTTATATGTTGTTTTTCGCTTCCTGGCCCCTGATTATCTTGCGACATGTGAGAAATGTCCTATGTCTAAAACCTAGTTTTCGCGGTATCTCTTTTGTGTATGCACATTTACTTGTTACACTACTTTTTTATGACATGCTTACTTCTTTTTATACTAACACATGTATCTAGCCACTTTGTTTTCATGTGCCTTGGTTTCTACCATGCACATCCCCCCCCCTACAGGGATACAATTTCATATCAGTATCAATTCCTCTCTTTGGGATGTATTCTCCTAGTGAAATTACATGCACCCCAAATGAGGAGGGGCATACATTGGGTGAGTCATTCACCTCGTACAACAACTTAGAGCTACAAATCAGATATACACGGTATAAAATCAACACATGCTATATAGTTATAGAAACTACCTAGAATTTGACTTGAGTCCTCGGTTCAACATAGACTCCAACGCCCAGATATAGACACTAGCACCTAGGAACTCCCGAACCTCTCCTAGGAGCCTATGTATTGGGGGTAGAAAAAATCACTTTATCATATCAACATAATTCACAACAGCCCACAGAGTAGTTTTCACAAGGTATAGGCACAATCCTCCAACAATCAAAATGCATTCTTTCTCCATTTTATACACGGAACAAATACATAACTAAATATAATACAACTCGAAACAACATGGATCACACCATTTGGAGTGGTGTATAATTGGGAAGAAATCGGGGAAGGAGAGTAAAACTAGACCACTCTCCCCAACACTCTTCTACCGTCACATGAGATCACCCAAAAAACTTGTACTTGGCGTGAAATCGCCCAAAAAATTCATTTTGTCATGAGATCGCCCCAAAACTTGTTCTTGGCATGAGATCACCTAAAAACAATTCTCTTCTACAACATTTAAAGGACATTTTCTATCCTTTAACACTAATGATAATCAGTGCACACTTTCCTTTTACTACTTTTACACACATTTACATAATTTTACAAAGTTTTCATAATACATGACTTTGATTACTCTTTCTCTCTTCTTTTGTAGGTGTGTACTTAATACGAAACAAGAAGTGGCCCTACATCAAGCACAAAAATAGGTAAAACACGATAAAACACTATATGCTTCACCCCTAGGGTCACTTCCTCTTTCTTAGCTTCCACACTTCATTTTTATCACTTCACGCTTTCACTTGTCTCCTCGGCACACTATTGCCATCACATTCTACATGGTTATTAGGTACGCATCTCTTATCTACTTTATGTTATCAAGTATTCACTCAACAACATAAAGTGGGGAAAATTAGACACAAAATCACACACTTGGGTACATTTATAGGTCCTAAAGTATACTTGCATTCATATGATTCCTAAGCAAGAAAACTAGTAATTGATAGCTATCTTTGGCCTATTTGATTTGTTTATTTTCTTCTTTATGGTATTTTGCACCCTATAACTGAGTTGGTACTTCAATTACTTATATTTTATGGCTTTGGACATTAGCACCCAAAAATATGTCACGCCAGTGCCCTCATCCTTTTGGGCACCTGACCCTTTTCTATCTTACTCACTTCTTTGGGTCTCTTTTATCTTTTAGGCATCTTATTTTCTTATGGGTCGTCCTTCAAATTTTCGATTACGAAATTCAACCAAGGGAATCATATGAATACAAGACTATGTGACCAAAATAAAGGTCCAAGATATAAGCACCTATTATCACCACCTAAGGTTGCATCCAAAGGCATCTAAGAGCATCAAAGGAATTCATCTAGCATCCATACAAGGGACAAGTGCATTTTTTTGTATACAATGCATAGGAAATAGAATTTCATTTTTCCATCCACACATCTATTTACGTTGGTACATCTAACTATCACCCACTATCACGTGCACTTGCACAAGGGCTTTAGGGCACAATTCTATCATACATACACAAGAATTACATGGATTATGAGATGTAGTGAAACACTTAGTCATAAGTTCACTCATTTGGGTGACCGCCAAGGTTAGTCTGACTCCCCTATTGCATCTTTTATTTTTGGGATTTGATGTAGTTTGAGGTTTTTTAGGTGAACATCTCTTTGTAGGTTACAAGAACATTCATTGATCATATTATGACATATATGTGACCAACAACGACTACCAATGACACTTGTGCTACACTAGAAAAATCAGGTTTCGAGCTCTTTCGTAGTCACATATGCTCATACATAGACTCTAGTGCCTAGGTGCCCCTAACCTAGTCTAGGTGCCTAGTCCAGGCTTATCCGACAATGCCAAAATTTATTTTACATAGTTGCGACAGTCTGCCCTTCCTATTCATCAATTTTCAGTCCATATCAGTTCCATGAATATCGTAAAAATTAGCTAAGTCCTTTACTTTCTCTCTAGAACTTAGGGTTTCATATTTATCTAGCTTATTTCTTATGTCAAATTTTTACTTTCACATTTATTTATCATACATAACTCTACAATTAGGGTTTAACATAAATTTCTATTTTTGTTAAATCAAAGGGAACTTTCCATTTGGACTTCACTTACTGAAAGAAGAAAAGTCACTAATACAATGAGCAACAAAAATGATCTTAATATTGACCCAAGTAGTGGATGTAATGCTAACACAATAATTAAAAATATCTCTAAAGAAAAAGAGCTTGCTTAAGGATTGATTCGGATGCTTGAGTTTTAGGATTTCAACTTGGTAAGAGGTTTGTATTATAAATATTTATTCCTATATAAAAATTCATATGAAATTGTTACAATTATGTATGTATGTTTTTGGGTAAAATGATTTCAGTATCCTTATTTCTTATAATTTTTATGAAATACAAGATATGAAAACAATAATTACAAATAGAAATTTGATATCGTACTCTACATTATTATGAAAACAAAACATAGAGATGTTATGAAAACAATATATATTAATAAAGTGTCGATTGTTACAAAACAATTTACAAAAGTGCAAAATATCTCAATTAAAATTTGAGATTTACATTTCAATTCTTCTTAGTATTAAAATTATACAATATAAGGAATCACAGTCAACTCTCATTCTAATATGCTCCCTATGGTCTTGTATCTTATATAACTAGTGCTCTTGATTTAATTAGATTGTCTACTTGTTATCCCAGTAAAATTGGTAAGGGCAATTTTATGGGTAACTCATGAAAATTTTGTTTTGGTCCCTCATTAGGGACCCCTCTACGCATTCGGAGCGTTGTAAATTGTTTTCCTAGGAAATCTGGTTTTCGAACTTAGCCATTTTTTGTCTTTTTTGGTTGGGCGCACCTTTTGTTGTGTAACACGTAATAAATCTGCGCCCCCTTTATTTCCTTTGGCGCACCCTTTGGCATGTCGACACACATTTTGGTGCGCCTCACCGTGTTGCACCTTTCTTGCATGTGCCAAGGCACATGCGCCTTCGTGTCATCAGTATTTTTGTTGCGCCATGTTTTCTTACGCCAAGGGCACACGTGTTTCCGTGTTGACAACAGTTTTGGTGCGCTAAAGGCGCACATAACAACGTGTTAACACACATCTTGGTGTGCCACATGGCACAAGTTTTGCAATGTCGATAGGTGTTTTGATGCGCCACTTCAAAAAGTGGTTGGCACATTTATTACGCCTTTGCCTATATATAGGTGCATCCACCCTGTCATTATCACCAGTCAAAAAACACGTGATTGATCTTTTTCCTCTGCACCTGTCAAAGACGCTGTTGTCCTCGTGTCACGTTCGTGGACCCCGCTTCGTTTCTCACGATATATATTCCGGGTAGGTGGTATTTTCCCCCTGTATTTTTGTTGGTTGTTGTTTGTTTGTGTAGTAGGTTGCATAGATTTGTCAAAACCCTCCTTTGCTTCCCGGCTGTCTTTCTCCCATGCTCTCCCTCCTCTTTCCAGATCTGCTAATAAAGAGAGCCTTGCCTCAAAGCACTTGGGTCTTTTTTTTGTACCCCCTTCACTATCCGAGAAACCTGCAGAAGAGGCTTAACACCCATTCAAGCCCCACAGAGAAAGAAGAGGCTTAAAAATTGATAAACTACATTTTTTACCCTTTGGCGCAATCGCCGCCCTTGCAACATGAGGAATGGAGTCGTGCACCAACGCGCATCCGCCATGCTTTGCATAAAAATAGTTGCGCCCGCAAAGAGCACTTTCCTTGCTCACAACACCCACTAACCTCGCGCCTCTTTGGCGCACCAAATGCATGTGTAACATTAACCATGCTTGCGCTAAGTATAAAAATGTTAGCATGGCGCAGTGCATCCCTATTGCATAAAGCAACATCATGTCATGCAGACCTCCCATGCGCCGCGCCAAGTTCCCCTTTTTGCACTGAAGTCTATGTTACACATGCTAAACTTGCACGCCTTTGGTGCACCAAATTCAGTATGTAACATGAAAAATACATGTGCCTTTGGCGCATCCAAATCCCCCATGTAACATGAAAATACATGCGCGGTATAAAACGCATATAAATGGCGCGGTGCGCACTCCGCTTGCAACAACAAAAAGTGTTATGTGCAGTATCCATGCGCCTTACGCCCTTTGGCTGACTTGTCCTTGTAACACCATTTTTCTGTGTGCCACACTAATTAGCCCTGTAGCCTACAGTGTTCATGCGCCTTGTGCCCTGATGCCTTAAAATTGCTAACTCTTCCTTTTGTCAATACTTTAATGGGAGATCAATCAGCTAACATGACTCTCCTGCGTTGGGTTTCGCTTCTTCTTCTTGCAGATCAACAACTAAGTTCAGAACTACATATGTCTACATCAAGCAAGAGACCTACCAAGTCTAAGGGTAAAGCCAAGCTTACAGAGGAAGAAATGAAGTACAAATATCAGAGGGTCAGGATGCCGAATCCTAGGCAGAATGTGACCTGGATATAAGAGACTCAGAACTTGGTCATATCGATATGGAAGACTTCTGGGCCAGAACCAGAAGGGTCACAGGAAGTCCGTGGATGGAAAAACTAGTAGGTAGTGGCCTGCATTTTGCTGGAGGGATCCCGGTCAGTGCTGTGAACAACGAGTTCATGATGGTAGTAGCCCGCTGCTACAACAAAGACACAAGGTGTGTCCAGAATGAGAAAGGCGAGGTCGTGATCAACCTCACTGCCCGACACTTCGAAATAATGCTTGGCATTCCTCACCACCGGCACTTTGTGGCCGTAAGCCAAGAAGATTGCACCAAGGCTTGGGAAGATAATGAAGATCAGTGTAATTGATGAATGAGGTATACTTGAAAAACAAAAAGGTGGTGACCAGATGGCCACAAGTCATTCATCGCAGCGATTTCTCAGAGGAACTAAGTGATACCATCACGTTCCTAAGTAGAGTATTTGGGCTTCCTGATGCCCACTACTTTCATAAATGGATGCTTAGATACCTGGAGATAATGAACAAGAATGTGCCAGATCAACGCTTTGAGTGGGCGGAGATCATAAGCAACATTATATCCGCGGCGGCTCCAACAACTCACCTGGCGGGAGGTTCTACATGAACTCCTACGTAGTTTACACCTGCAGCCTCGAGAGAGATTATCCAAAGCATTAATACGGTGCGGGGTTTGGCCCCAAGTAAAAATATATGAATACTATCCAGAGCTGAAGCTGGAAAATAGTATTTCTCAGTTTACAAAGATTAACGATGCCTTCTTCTACGGCATCATCGTCGCCTTTGAGGCCAAACATGACTCACGATCATACGACTAAGAGCATTGTTGCAGCAACGAGAGAAGTGGGGGCCTTATTCACGCAATTCCCCACCTTCACTTATCTAAGGGCAGCCAACTTCTTGGGGAACCAACCAAATTGCCAAGATATGCCGGCCCCAAGCTGATCTGTTAGAGCTATCAAGATAGCTCATAACCTATCACGAAGTGCTTGAAGAGAAAGAAGGTGGAACTCCTTTCCCCTCACGGTGGGTAGGTACACTTTCTTTCTCACCACAAAGCCCGGGAGATGTTTGCGAGTTGGAGAGTTGCTAAATCTAAATCACAACTTCCGGTAAGGCCCACTTTGACCCAGGAATTACCTGTCCCAGGGCCAAACTCGATCCAATATGTATTCCACATGATGAGGATATTTATATCGACCTGTATCATGAGGTCGAGCTCAGAAGGAAAGACCATTCCGCTTGGCCTTGGCTGAAATCATCCAGTATGGCGTAGCCATCATCCCAAAAGGTTATCAAACTGCTGATCAAGAAGTTGATCAGGTATATCTTGACACGGGTGGGGACGCCGGCGTTCGTTGTAATTGATAGAACTAAAGCACCTCAGATGATAAAAGAAAGGGTCAAAGAAACTCTGCGGAGAATAGAGCACTGGTGCAGGATGAATGGTCTCATCTACCTCGGAGTTGATTTCACCACATCTCCATTGGGCAACGCACCTTCCAGACCAAAACATCTGCCAAAGAGCAAAGGTAAAGACAAGGAGGGCGAGTCAAGCTCTGCCCAAGAAGAGACTCCTGAGAGTCCCCCTTCCGCCGCACAAGAACAAGTTATAACTCTGGCTTCTCCAGAGAAAGAAGCGGCCGAGGATGTTCCGATGGGCACATCCACTCAGGATGTTACCACTACTGCAACTATTGAGGTCCCTTCTATCCCTTCTCCCTCTCCTCCTTCCCCTCCTCGAGTGACCCAAGCGACCATTCCTTTGGTCGTGTCCTCTCCCCCATCTTCTACTATTCCTCCTTCCTCATTGTCCATCTTCTCTTCTCTCGCGGAGCTGTCCCCCACCATTTCTTCCCTCATCTCTCAGCTCCCTTCCATTCCCATGTCTACCTCCCCTGCAGTATCTCTTCCTCCGTGAGCACTTCCTCGGCCTCCCTCTCAATGCCACCTCCAAGTGTCTCCACGCATTTTCCTTCTACTACTGTAGTTGCTCCCTTTTCTATTTCCGGCCCCTCTCCCATAAGTCCAGCATGGATCTCTCAGCACCTGAGCCAACAAAAGAGGAAAGTTCCCATCACACCGATGGACTTCTCCGTCATCCCATCAAAGGGGGCCAAGAAGCAAAAGCCTATAACCCGCTTCTCTCAGAGTGCATCAGGAGAGAGAGTAATGGAGATAGCTTACCCCAATCCTTTAAAGGATAAAAAGGATCTGTCTTCAATAGATTATATAGTGACCCAAGTCACAATGGGGACATCTTCAGAAAGCCTTCAAGGAGAGGCCCTATCTGCAGTTGATGCCCTTTGTAAGAAGCTCCAGGAAGTAAAGGAAGAAAAGAGGTTGTTAAAGGAGCAAAATAAACATCTTCTCCACGCCTTGTAGAAAATGGGCAGTGCACCTCCTACAACTACCGCCACCGAAACTCCTGAGCCTCTGAGCCAGGATAAGATTAATGAATATGCCAAAATCGGCGAGCAGGGTATGGCAGTTTCCGCCTGGAGGAGCCAAATCCTCAAAGAAAGTGAGGGAGTGATCGCCAAGTTCACCGGATTATATCAGAATATCAATCGGGTGAACAAAGAGCTCCAGGCTATAGCAGGACCCATCTCTGAAGAGCTGGACCATGCCAGGATGCAACATGAGACCTTTCAGAAAATGCTCAACTGTTCAGTCAAAGATCTGGTCAAGTTCGGCGTCTTTGGACACCCCAGAGCCCTCAACAAAATCCTTTCTACTCTGGATTACCGGGTCGATCAGTTGGAGTTTATCCTGGAAAATATTGACAAGATCAAGGAGGAAGCCCTAGATGCAATGCATCAAATGGAGAAAATTGTTCTGAGAATGTCTCAGGCTTGCTCACTCCTTCTTTCACCTTAAGAAAGGTAGAGGAAACTATTCGGATCTTCAAGGAGATTGTTTCGCAAGGGCTGGGACCAGAAGTCACTTTCGACGCCGAATCCATCAACAACCTGTTGGCCTGTCGTGACTTCGTGGGGTGCCTGATAGAGGTAGAAAATGAGTATTCCAAACTCCCAGAAAAGCTCACAGATGAGCGGGAGACTTGCGAGGCTATCAGTGATCGACACAAGGATCCTTCCCAGGATCAACTTCAGCCCATGATCAGCAAGTTCATGGAATATCGTGCCCAATTCCACATCTCGTCACCTGAGCAACAACAAAAGTAGGATACCCCCTTTCAGCCACGGGACGATGATGAATAATCTCTTTCTTCGACCTTCTCCTTGTAAATATCTAAAGTATGTTGACACAAATGATGACATCATCCATGTTGCACCATGGGATGATGTCATCCACAAAGTTGTCAAAAGTCAACAAATGACTTTGAGATATTTTGTAAGATATTTTTGTAATTAGGTGGTTGGTTTGTTTTTGCCTTCTTTTCTTCTCTCCTTCTATATATACTTGAATATTTGTTGTATTCAAGTGTGGATACTTTTCAGATGAGAAATAGAAGTAGGAAGAAAAGATTTTGAACTTTTTGTAACAGAAACGAATATTAATACAATATTTAGACTTTGTGTTGAATACATGTGTTTTACATCAGACCTTTCTTATGTTAGATCTGTGTGATTGTTCTGTTGAATCTACTTCTACTTTGTTGTCATTTATTCATCAGTATTGCTTTATTCATCTATGCAAAGTAGGTTCGGCTCTGTATACTACCAACCCAAATCATAGACCTTCTGACCTTTCTGCTTTGGAATTCATTTCTTTTCTCCCTTCAGATCTTTCCTATCTCCCCACCTCGTTTCTTTCCCTTCTTTTACAGTTGGAAATACCTCTACTGGGATGAGATCCCAACCCCTGAAGGTAGAATATTGTGAGACTTGCACAAGATTCCTACTGGTAGAATAGCAATAAACCAGTTTCGCTTTGCTAACTCAAAGAGGGGCTATGCCCTGCACACTGTTGGCTCGTCTATCCATAGATCTGTCCACTCGACAGATTTTCGAACCAACACTACTGTGACCTTAATACTAGTGAGACTTTCCATATCTTGATTGGCCATATCACATGCTAAAAGAAAACTAGGATCTGTGTCTTATTTTTGCTTGCACAATATCTCTAGATCCATGCCACGCTCCTTAATTATTTTCTTCAATGTGTTGTTATGTTATTTAGGAGCACAAGTTTTTCCTTCAATGAAATAGAAACATTTAAAATTTTGTGTGCATTCTTGAGATGAAGATCCAAGACCAGTACTTCATTCTTCAATTTTTCATATTTTGACTACATTTGAACAAAAAAATATTATTAGTTAAAAATTTAAAATATGTAAAACTAAAATTTAAATGCAAAGAAAGAGTTAAACTTATGACAAATTTATCTTTTCAGCATTTGCAATGACAACAAGGTTTTTTCTCTAGCCCATTTGTTATAGTAAGCTTGGGCTTCACCATTTAAATTTTCCAACCTATTTAACATGACATCCAAACATTATCATTGTAGTCATTTCTTATTGTAATGGCACCTGAGAGAGCTTGATTCAATAATACATCTATCTTTGTTGGCTCATTTAAACTAAAGAAAATAAACAATTTATTTGGGAATGGTTGTGAAAACAAACATTTATTTCCTTCATCAAATATTTAGCCTGGAATTCCCATGTTTTCAAAGTCTTTATATCATGTATAAAAATATCATTAATAATATCATAACAACTCTCTAAAAATAATTATGCAACGAAAAATTAGTTAATTGATCATCGATGTTGTAACTTGGTATCTATGTTGTAGAGGGTGTGCCGCATTGAAAAGCTGGGTGTATGTGCATGTAAAACAAGAGCTATTTGGGGCATTTGTGAGACTCTGAATCACATCATGTGGATTAAAAGTAGTTATATCACCAATTCCACTTTCGATACCCAAGAAATCATCATCAAGATCAATTTAATGTAAAATGGTGGTGCCCATTGCACTAGGGAGACCACCAAAAGAGAAATTTGGAAACTTTGTTGTTGTCAGATGAACTGTGCCACCACTTTCAGCTAGAAAATATATTCATTCCCCCTTGTCTGAATTTTTTTAGGTGGTGGTGTTGGTAGCATCATTTTATTTTTGGAAGAGGGAAGTGGAACTATAAAAATAAAATGTGAACAAAACACATAAATAAGAATTCAATGTTTAGTAAATTTAGCATAAAATTTAAACTTTGAAGTGATACTAATAATGTACCTTGCAGAGTATGTCTAGGAGTAATTGTTTACATCTTTGTCGATGGTTGAATCTTGCAGATTCCATTTGTTAATATTGATGTGGGGAAGTTTGATGAAAACTATATAAGTAATCTATAAATATGTAGTAATGATTAAAACAAATATAGTTTCATTAATAAAAAAATTAAAACAATGTATGTTCCATTATTCATAGCTTGAAAGACTGATAGTAGTAATACCTAGAATAATTGATGAAGTTGCATGTTGCACTTGCAATTGAGGGGGTGTAATAGAACCGCTCCTCATGCGTTTTTGTCTCAGAATTGTAATAGGAGTCGGAGATGATTGTACATCCACGTATGAATCTGCAGAATCCTTAAGAGGTTGATGACCTCTAACTGCAACTTGTCTTCTTGTATGTGATACAATTTCTCTCTTCTGAAAGAAAATATAAAATTAGCTCTATTTGTCAAATAAATACATGAAGTTATTTTGTAATAATTTAAACTTTAAAGTTACCTCTTTCTCATCATTTGAAAGACAATTTACTCTAATTTTTTCATCAAGTGTAGTCAAAATATTAGTATTTTGTGAGTGCAACTCATGAAAGGATTCATAATATAATGCAATTATATAATTACAACATGACAATGTTGCAATGTCATTGCAAATAGTATATGAAAAATCATTTCATATCCTATTGGATATATATGTACACCAATCAAATTATTGGCAACTTAGAGAACGGAGGATGTAGACAACAACCCATTACGGGATTTCAGATTGTCTTCCCTAAAAAATATCCTAGCCTGAAAAAATTCAATCATGGCTTGCATAAATGTGTGGAACATCTTACACATATAATCCTGGTGTCCCCGAGATTTCACCTTGAAATTTAGGACTACACTTTTAAAAAAATCATTCTTTTTAAAGTAACGGGTCGTTTTGTGTTTTTTTCTTACGAGTTGTTTGCATTGCTCTAAGATATCCCAGAGAGTCATAAAATCCAAATTTGAAAAATACCCACATGCCAAAGCTCACTCAATCCCTTTGTCAGACCTTGTCTGCAAGTGTTTTATTTATTTATTAAATAAATAAAGTTCTTTTAAAAATAAATTGAGATAAAATTGGAGAATTTAGGTTATATAAAGCACTTCACCCCATCATTATTACCAGAAAATTCATCTGGGGGGAAGAATATTTGCAGATCAACTAGTTGGAGAAATTTTTCGAGCAATTTCTGCAACTTCTTTTGTTTTGTTTTATTTGTTTTTGTTTGTGTTTTGGTTTGTTTTCTCCGACAATTCCTATAGCCTATTCATTCTTCCTACTAGATCTTTCCCTAGGCATAGGGTTTTGAAAAGCTATCTATTATTTTTAATTACTAATCTGTCTAAAGGTGATCAGAGCTCAGGATTCTTTTAGAAGATTACAAGAAGTCGTTTGGTCCAAAAAGGTGCAAAAATGGATTTTATGAAAATAAGAAAAATATTGCCATCAATGCGTAGAGATCGAGAAAATATGCACTTTTAGAGAAAATGACACCTAAAACGGAGCCACGGAATGAAAGTTATGGCACATGCAAGTTTTGTTGCTACATCTTCTCGGACCCTTTCCAAAAATGGAAAATTTTATTCTATACTTTAGAAGTTTGATGATGAGTTTTCACGCGACTTTAGAATCTTTCTTCATGCAAGTCACACTTTTTGGAAGAGAAATTTCTTTATGCAAGTCACACTTTTGGAAAGAAGATTTCTTCCATGCAAGTTGCGATTTTGGAAGGAAGGATTTAAGCTGCCAATGGGAATTTTAGAGGTGGCAGGAAGGCAAGAATTTCTTTCCTACATAGCAGGTTACTTTTTCCCATCAAGTCAAATCACTTAAGCTACCAATGGGAATTTTAGAGGTGGCAGGAAGACGGGAATTTCTTGCCTTCCTTGCAGGGTAAAAATTCCCATTATGAAAGTCAAGTCACTTAAGTGAAAAGCGGGAATTTCCTGCTTGCCTTGCAAGGTAAAAATTCCCATTATGAATTTCAAGGAATTTCTTAGCTACCTTTTAGGTAAAAATTCCCATTGCTTTGACTTCCTATTTTTAGCAATTCCTCTTGCCAAAAAGTGTGACCCATTCTGGCATAGCTAAATGCCTAAAAGCTGACTTTTTTTTTTATTAATTGCGAGAAGCATCAATTTTGGTGCCTAGGGTTGGAGAAGCTTTCTTTTTATTATTCAGAGCATCTTGCGAATGTTGATGTGAGTGCACAAGTGAATAAAATAATATTTTTAGCTCGCACTTGGCATGCAAAAAAAGTCTAAAATGGAGGGCAACAGGTTTTATAATCAGATTTTGGTGAAGGAATTAAGCATTCATGCCATGAATTCCATATTTGTTTGAATTATTTTCAGGAATACTTCACTAGTGCTCATATTGGTGAAGAGAAGGCAAATTAAATTTTAGATACATTGAATATATCTTTAGAATCGAAAGAGAAATTGCGAGTTCCACACAAATAGATCTAGCTCTCATAATCGCAAATGATTCCAAAAAAATTCATTCTCTTGTTTCTAATGCAATCCATGTGGAAGTCATTGCATGGAAGTTTCCTTTCGGAGCTTGTGCATATTCTCCCAATATTCTAGTTGAAGCCTTCATTGAATTTACTTGTGTTTTCCTTTTGCTGGAGTGATTTCTAGAATTTAAAATGGCTCATATGCAATTAAAAATAAAAGATATGACAATTTTTTTGAATTATTTATGGAAAACATTGACCTTTGGTGCATATACTAGAGAAGAATTGCAAAATCTTCAAGGATAAGGGGAAGGCAAGTCGAGGTAGCACCCTAAGCAAATCATAGCTAGCTACTAGTTCCGGATCTAGTTTGGTGAGAATCAAAGGCAAAAGAGTCAACCACATGCACAATATGAAAAAAAAACAAGATTGAGAGTGTTGGAGCTTTCTTCTAATTTATTTTTCTCTTTCCTCTTCTTTCTCTTATTTTCTCGAAAAAGTAATTGAGTAATGAATTAAATTGTAAAACTTAAGTGATTGGTTTAAAAGTCATTACTTCAAGATTCTTGGAACAAGTCAATTACTTGGACATAGGTGGCAGACATGCAAAATAGGAGGTTTTATTTTCATTAAAAATTATGCATGTCATGCGAAGAGGAATTCTAGAAGGAAGATTGCCGGTTGCTTCCCTTTTTGTAGCTTCAACATGTGGTAATTCATTAAAAGAGCTTCCTATTTGTAATTACCCTCTATACACTATAAATAGAGGAAGAGCCTATGGGTTAAAAAAATTTATAATCAACATTCTTGAGTTCTAGACTTTGTGTTGTAACCTTTGATGTCTTTTTTTTTGAAAGACGAGAAATTGAATAGAAGTGGATTTCCGGAGAAATTTGTGTCAATGGTGCATTGCTTCTTACTTTTGTGTGGATTTTTAGATAAACTTTGTGTTATCTAAGGTTTATATTAGAAGCTTTTCCTTTCCTTTTCCTTTACTTCTATCTTGTGAGATCTATTTGTTTCATCTATGCGTATGAGACCAACACTGTAAAATATTGGTTGAATCACACATCTTCCTTTCTTCTTTCCCAAATTCTATTATTTCCCCCTTGGTTGAAAATACTTCATTAACAGTTTCTTACTTGTTGCAAAATTGCTTAGCTATGGTTCATGAGCTTTGCAATTAAAGTAAAACCCACAGATAGTTATTAAGATCCATAATTGACAAAAATCTTACATGGGAGCCTCACTGGTAAATTAGGGAGATTTATCTCATGACTGCCTAGGTTTTTAGCTATGTAGAAAATCTAGCCAACAATTTTTGGCAACTCTGCTAGGGAAAAACACAAATTAGCTAGACAGAGCTTTCTCTTGCCAATTCCCTTTTATATTATAAGCTCAACTTTGTCAGAACATCCATTCATGCGATCTAAGAGCTCAAGGAAGGATCGACCATTTTTATAGATTATAGGAGCAGTTTAATTTCAGTCATCCTCCTCAAGTTAGAAGCCACAGATCCAGTCTTTCACCAAGAAGAAGAGTGCAAACTCCTCCAGATCCGGATCATGTCCAACACAATCCAACAACTGGGATTATTCACCAAGTCTATTTTCAAAGAAGATGCACTCCTTTCATGATGCAAAATCAACCACTTGCCCTGCAACACCTATTCCATGGGGTGCAGCCTTTGGACCTTTGAATCTGACTCCTCTTATGCATGATCTACCTAAAGGGATGAGAAATAATTTTCCAAAATTATTTGGAGATGGCAAGTAGAATT
This sequence comes from Taxus wallichiana var. yunnanensis, assembly GCA_018340775.1. Classification (NCBI taxonomy): domain Eukaryota; kingdom Viridiplantae; phylum Streptophyta; class Pinopsida; order Cupressales; family Taxaceae; genus Taxus; species Taxus wallichiana. The sequence continues at coordinate 247,247,262 of CM031238.1, read as the reverse complement.
CAGATGACCACTTGGCTACATTTTTTATATCTGAGTGCTCACCGTAGAACATGAAGATGTGTCTGTCTCGAATTTTCATTGAGACTCTACATGACTTGGCCAGAGAATGGTTCTACTAGTTAGCTCCTAGCACCATAACCAACTGGGATACTATGTGAGATGCATTCCTGAAAAGGTTCAAGGAAACCGAAGATTCCAGTACATTGATAACTCAACTGACTTAGTTGAAGAAGGAGCCACATGAGCACATGCGGGATTTTATCGTAAAATTCCAAAGATTACTATACAAAATTCTAGCTTCTGCTTCTCTAAATGACGAGAATCAAAAGGTATTCTTCATCAATACTTTACTTCCTAAAGTAAGCTATCAACTATGAAGATCACATCCTACTGACTTGTTAGCAGCTCAAAACATGGCGGTTGAAATTGAAGACGACATCATCATGACTGGAAAGATAAAAAGTAACACTTCTAGAGCTGAAAGTTCATCCTCTACTACTACTTCCGATTCACTATTACAAAAGTTAGTAAATGAGATGTCGCAGATGAAGAAACAAATGGCTCAAATGGATCAAGGAAACAACACTTCCCCTACTCAAAATTTCAACAACAACAACCGGAACCGCATTGTTGGTTCCTAAAGATTATCAATTAAAGCTTGCTCCCGAAACAACATAGAGATGAATGAAGAACACTAGGAAGTTGACATTGATCAACTCGAGAATGGTGATTTTATAGGTCCATTGGAGACTCCAACATTAATTACCTAAACTAAAAATTTGAACATGACTATGAGGAGCTTCTTGAAGACGATCATGGTCGTGCATATGTAGTATTTACACAATCACAAACTCGCCAAGCTGAGGCATTAGCCAATGAACAAAGAAGGGGCAGCCCTTTACCTTCTTCTTTAGCTCCTAGAAATAAGAGTGTGAGTTCTTCATCTCAACCACATAAAGTAGCTCAGGTATCTAAATCTATACCTTCCTTCGACATTGTTGATCATGTCAAGAAAACTAGGATTCAAATGTCAGAAGTTGAATACCTGAGAGTCTTTCATGAGCAGTTAAATAGGCTAGTTAAATATGTGTAATCACAAGGACAATCCAATGCATCAATGAGATTTTTGTCTAAGCCCAAAGATACTCCTCCCTAGAAAAACATTACAGTTGTTAAACCCTCGTTATCTTCTAAAAGAGTGGAACCTTTCTATGTCTCCTTATTGCTTAATGGTTTCAAGTTAAGAAACTACATTCTAGATTCGGGTGCTTCTGATAATGTCATGCCAGCTAAAGTTACGAGATGCTCTTGGTCTTACCTTGACAAAGACCATAAAAAGGTGCTACTCCCTGGAGAGACAATTCCCTTTAATAGGACAAATCAAAGATGCACAAGTTGTTCTAGTAACTTTTCCTAAAAAAAAATTAAAGATGACAATCTTAGTTGTAGATATTCCTATCTCTTACGGGATGTTGCTAAGAAGAAACTTCTACAAAGAACTAGGAGGAGAAGTAAAGATGGATTGGTCATGTGCCGATATTTCTATTAAAGGAATACACCATAAGTTGAATCCGGAAAAGAAGTCCAAGTACACGGTTACAAAATATAATGATCCTAGATTTTAGATTATTTTTCAAGGGTCTGACCACCGTGTATACTTCTTAGAAATGGATAAGACATTATAGAGCCAAGACTTCAACTAGAGCCAACACAAGAAGAGGAAATTTTTTGGATGCTGGAGTTTAAAGGAAATTATTATTCTTTTGGATCAGGAGCCAACATTATATTAATATCTCCAGATCATGAGATATTCCCATACTCCCACAAGCTGATGTTCGAGAACACCAATCATATGGTGGATTATGAAGCATTGTTGCTAGGAATGGAACAAGATAAAAATAAAAAGTAAAACTCCTCAAATCCTAAGGAGATGTTGAACTTCTAGTAAATCAGGTTCAAGGGAAAAATTAAGTCAAAGGAGATAAGATGAAGCATTACAGAGATAGAGTTCTTTATGCCACACTCGATTTTACAACCTTCTCTATCAACTTCATTCCAACAAATAAGAATTCCAAGGTAGACTCTTTGGCAGTCACAACTACACTATTGAATCCAAATAGACCACCGTCCATATTCAGACAAGAAAAATATAAAGTGGAGATGGTCTACCACCCTAAATTCCACGATAACATTGAAAAATGGAAGAGTTTCAATGATGACAAACAAACATTTACATGTCTGGAACAAGACAACTTTGGCAGGGTGTATGTTGAAGGGAGTAAATCACCACCACGACAAATAGTCACAGGAAAACTAATCTAGGTTATGATGACAGTAGTGGAATAATCCAACCAAAAGGTAACAAAATCCCCAAGGGTTTAGTTTCCTCAGTGGAGACTTTCAACAAACATGATCAGTACTTGAAGAAGAACAAAGAACATGGTGATAGTTCTTCCTCAGGAATGTAGTTGGTAAATCTGGGTACAAAGGAAGTTGATGAAGACTTACCCACCACAAAGAGAAGAAAGGATGAGCCACCACAAGATGAAGTTGATGAGGACTTGCCTAAGTTATATGAAAGGAAGGTCAGTAAAAGGAGGTTTAAAATCGAGACTGAGTACTCTTGTCGGACAAGAAAAACAAACCAAAGGGCATGCACAACAAATCGATTCACTCTAGAAAGGGCCCTTCATGATCAAGAGAGCTCTTTGGAATGGATACTTTCTTCCTTTCCTACCAGGATGGAATTGAGTTACCACTACCTTTCAATGGGCAACATCTGAAGTTATTTAGAAACTGAGAGACAAGGTAAAACCTGTTTGTATATAAATAAAAATTTTGTTGTTTTCTTTTCTTTTCTTTTTGTTTTGTTTTGTTTTTGTGGCCTGACCCCAAACCCAATGGACAAGACATGAAACCAGAGATGCTGGGATCTCATCTTCACTCCTTTCATTTTGATAGAGGTAAAGATCTCCAGATGGAGCTAATGGTGTCCCCGAGATTTCACCCTGAAATTTGGGACTACCCCTTTAAAAAAATTGTTCTTTTTAAAGTAATGAGTCATTTTGTGTTTTTTTGCTTACAATTGTTTGCATTGCTCTAAGATATCCCCAGAGAGTCATAAAATCCAAATTCGACAAATACCCACATGCCAAAGCTCACTCAATCCCTTCACAGACCTTGTCTGCAAGTGTTTTATTTATTTATTTATTAAATAAATAAAGTTCTTTTAAAAATAGATTGAGCTAAAATTTGAGGATTTATGTTATATAAATCACTTCACCCCATCATTATTACCATACGACATTCACCCGGGGGAAGAATTTTTATAGATCAGCTAATTGGAGAATTTTTTTGAGCAATTGCCTACAACTTCTTTTGTTTTGTTTTATTTCTTTTTGTCTGTGTTTTGGTTTGTTTTCTCGACACTTCTTGTAGCATATTCCTTCTTCCTACTAGATTTTTCCCTGGGCATAGGGTTTTAAAAATATATCTAGTATTTTTAATTACTAATCTATCTATAGGTGATCAGAGCTCAGGATTCTTTGAGAAGATTACAAGAAGTCACTTGATCCAAAAAGGTGTAAATTTTTTTATTTATGAAAATAAGAAAAATATTTCCATCGACGTAGTAGATCGAGAAAATATGCATTTTTAAAGAAAATGACACCTAAAACGGAGCCATGGAATGAAAGTTATGGCACATGCAAGTTTTGTTGCTATATCTTCAGGACCCTTTCCAAAAATGGAAAATTTTATTCTATACTTTACCAAAAAGCTGCTGATGATGAGTTTTCACGTGACTTTAAAAGCTTTCTTCATGCAAGTCACACTTTGGAAAGAAGCTTTCTTCCGGAAAGTCACATTTTGTGGAAGGAAGGATTTAAGCTACCAATGGGAATTTTAGAGGTGGTAGGAAGGCGGGAATTTCCTGCCTACATATTAGGTTACTTTTTCCCATCAAGTAAAATCACTTAAGTTTAATGAGAATTTTAGAGGTGGTAGGCAGGTGGGAGTTTCTTGCCTTCCTTGTCAGGGTAAAAGTTCTCATTATGAAAGTCAAGTCACTTAAGTCAAAAGCGGGAATTTCCTACCGCCTTGCGCAGGTAAAATTCCCATTATGAAAGTGCAAGTCACTTTAGTGAAAAGTAAGAATTTCTTAGTTGCCTCGCAGGGTTAAAAATCCCATTGCTTTGACTTCCTATTTTTAGCAATTCCTCTTACTAAAAAGTGTAACCCATTTCGACATAGCTAAATGCCTAAAAGATAACTGTTTTTATATTAATTTTTGGGATGTATCTATTTTTGGAGCCTAGGGTTGGAGAAGCTTTATTTTTATTATTCAGAGCATATGCATGTTGATGTGATTTCAAAGTGAATAAAATAATATTTTTAGCTTGCTTGGCATGCAAGCAAAGTATAAAAATAGAGGGCAAGCAGGATTTATAATCATATTTTGGTGAAGAAATTAAGTATTCATGCCATGGATTCCATGTTTTCGGCTTATTTGCGCAGGATACTTCACTGGTGCTCAAATTGGTGAAAAGAAGGAAAATTCAATGTCAAATACATTGAATATATCTTCAGAATCAGAAGGAGAAATTGTAGGTTTTGCACAAATAGATCTAGCTCTCATAATTGTAAAGGCTTCTGGAAAAAATTCATTCTCTTGTTTCTAATACAACCCATGTGGAAGTCATTGCATGGAAATTTCCTTTCAGGAGCTTGTGCATATGCTCCCAATCTTCCAGTTGAAGCCTTCATTGAATTTACTTGTGTTTTCCTTTGCCCGGAGTGCTTTCTAGAATTTAAAATTGCTCATATGCAATTAAAAATAAAAAGATGACGAGTTTTGTCTGAATTATTTATGGCAAACATTGAACTGGTGCATATACTGGAGAAGAATTGTAAAATCTTCAAGGATAAGGGGGAAGGCAAGTCAGAGGTAGCACCCACAGGAAAATCACAACTAGTTGCTTCCAGATCTAGTTTGGTGAGAATCAAAGGCAAAAGAGTCAATCACATGAATAATATGGAAAAAGAACAAGACTGGGAGTGTTGCAATTTTTTCTAATTTCTTTTCCTCTTTCTTCTTCTTTCTCTTGTTTTCTTTGATAAAGTAATTGAGTAATCAATTAAATTGTGAAACTTAAGTGATTGGTTTAAAATTCATTACTTCAAGTTCTTGGAAGAAGTCAATTACTTGGAAATAGGTGGCGAGACATGTAAAATAGAATGTTCTATTTTCGTTAAAAATTTGCATGTCATGCAAAGAGGAATTCAAGAGGAAGATTTCCAATTTCTTCCCTTTTTCATAGCTTCAACATGTGGCAATTCATTAAAAAATCTTCCTATTTGTAATTTCCCTCTATACACTATAAATAGAGGAAGAGCCTACGGGTTAAAAAATCAGAATTTATAATCAACATTCTTGAGTTCCAGACTTTGTGTTGTAACCTTTGATGTCTTTTCTGTGAAAGCTGAGGAATTGAATAGAAGTGGATTTCCAGAGAACTTTGTGTCAACGGTGCATTGCTTCTTACTTTTGTGTGGATTTTTAGATAAACTTTGTGTTATCTAAGATTTATATTAGAAGCTTTTCCTTTCCTTTTCCTTTACTTTTGTCTTGTGAGATCTATTTGTTTTGTCTATGTGTATGAGACCAACTCTGTAAACTATTGGTCGGATCACACATCTTCCTTTCTTCTTTCCCAAATTCTATTATTTCTCCCCTTGGTTGAAAATACTTCATTAACAACTGCTTACTTGTTGCAAAATTGCTTAGCTATGGTTCATGAGCTTTACAATTAAAGTAAAACCCACAGATAGTTATTAAGATCCATAATTGACATAAATCTTACATGGGAGCCTCACCGGTAAATGAGGGAGATTTATCTCATGACTGCCTAGGTTTTTAGCTGTACAAAAAATCTAGCCAACAATCCCCTTCTTAATTTGGAGGAGTTACATTACCGCATAAAAGAAAAAACATGTTATTATCTTATTGTGATAATAATAGAAAAAATGTAAAAACAAATTATTACCTTTAACCATTATGTTGAAGTGGGACTATATATATATATATATATATTTGTGTTAGAGAGTAAGGATTTTGTTGTCATATGGTTAACATTCACGTGTGGAATCCTGTTAAGCGGTGGATATCGAAGATGTTCCAAAATAAAATTATCATGATGGAAACTTGATTGTGAAGATACATGTGGATATATCATAATTGGCTAAAATAAATTGCAACAAATTGACATTAATGTGATATTAAGGCATGTAAATTAGTGCTTGAAAACAACATCTATCTACCCAATCACTGAATGTGTCCTTTAGTTTCAACAAGGTGGAAATTTGTGGGCACATAAGGTTTCGGAATTGAATTTTGGGTTGATACTGAGAGGATGTAGAAATGGATGCCATTTTTGGATTGTAGATGTGTGCTTGAAGCTTGTTTGTTGAGTCTAGAGTCCGGTTTGATAGTTCTATGATCCCGGAGGTGGATATCGGTGCAGAGCCTAGAGGAGAAAGTGAGGACAAATGAGGCCAAATTATGCCCCAAGCCTACATATATAGGCGAGTGAGGGCATGTGACAAAAAAATATGGGTCTATGCAAATGATCGGATTTGCTGCATGCATTAACACCCGACTACACATGCACTTAGGAATCTACATATGTAGACATCTAACTACACATGTGATTAGGAATTTGCATATGTAGACACCGATTGTACATGTAAGTGAGTGTTTGTATATGTAGATGATCGAATGCATGTGCAGTCAACGGCATCTGCATATGTCGACACTCGGTTACATGCATGGTTGGGCATCAATACATACAACCACTTGATTGCATATACATTCGGGTGATTGTATATACAAACGCCCTTGCTTTATGTGTAGTCAGGCATCGTGTATGCACTTGGGCATCTATATATGTAGATGCTTGATTGATAGAGCCTCTACGTATGTAGACGCTTGACTAACATAACCTTTGTATAGATGACTCATTTGTGGATTATTTTACAATTTATCGTCTACAATTGGTGCATTTGAATACTTATTTGGGCACATTTTTGCTATAAAATCATCTCGTGTCACTATATGCATTTTCTCTTATTCGCCATCAACAAAAATCTATTTTTACAAATTCACCAAAAAGAACAAGTTGGATTTGTGTGACGGGTCTTAAAATTATCCCTAATGGAATCTATGTCACTAGCATTAATATAACTCCCTCTCCCTCTTAGCCCACTATTTCTCTCATTGTTTCTCATCTCCACCTTATACATTTCTCCCTCTCTCACTTGCAATTGTAGTTACAATAAGGGTGTTTATGTACTTTCACCAATCTTTGACCACCCCTAAGAGTTAGAAGTAGTGTAAATAATCCATGTTTCAATGAATGGGATCCGCCCCATCTTGAAGTAGAGGGATGCAATCCCACAAGTGTTGACAAAGCCCATATTTTGTCCTTGACAAAATATTTCTCCAACATAGATTAAAGTAAATTTATTTTACAATCTAATGACTATTCAACTCTAATAATAACATATATATATATATATATATATATATATATATATATATATATAAAAGCATATAGAGATAGTGTTAGAGGGAATTGAATGTGGAAAAGAGATTCATTATAATACCGATATCTCACATTCAAATATATTATTAGCAATTATACCTTGACATATATGTGTTTATTTTGCCTTAATGTTTCACAAGTATATGCATGCATGTGGGTGTTTGTATCAAGGTTAGCATAGAGATACTAGAACCATTTAAGAATTATCATTATGAGCACTTTTTTGTTATTAAGTGATATAATCCCGTTATTTGAGAAAAATTGACTAGATTAGGCACTAGGTGAGATACAATATATGTAGATAGATTTAGGGAAAAAATTTCATATATGAGCACCATTTGTCATTATTTCATGATTGATATTAATTATTTGAGGAAAATTGACTGATTAGGTGTTATTATGTACATGAAGGTCAATTTAGGGGAAATTAGCATGTTTGAGTACCATTTGTTATTATTTTGTGATTGAATGTCATTATTTGAGAAATATTAAATGGATTAGTCCCTAATTAGGTATAATCATGTAGATCTAAGTAGATTTAAAGAAAATTGGCCATATATGAGCACACTGTTGTTATTTCATGATATGATGTCATTGTTTAGGAAAATGACTAGATTAGGACTTAGGTGCAATTTGATATATTTAGGGATAGATGGACATATATAAGCACCATTTGTAAATGACTTCAAGATTAAATGTAATTATTTAAGGATAAGTGCCTAAATTAGGCTCAATTAGTTGTTATCAAACACATGAAGGTTTATTTGAGGAATACCATGTGTGTTTGAACACCATTTGTTATTATTAATTTATTAAGGGTCACTATTTGATAATTTTGACCAAATTAGGTTATGATTACATGTGATAGAATAAATGCAGGTGTATTTAGGGAAATTTGGGCACATATGAGCATAATTTGTCTTTATTTAATAAAATTGAATAAGTTAGGCATTATTTAAGTGATATGATGTACTTGAAGGTAGGTTTGTGTAAAATCATGCATGTTTGAGCATCATTTGTTGTTATTTCATGATCGAATGATGATTGATTGTTTTTACTAGGTTCGGCCTTGATTAGATGCACTAAGATACATGAAGGTATATTTAGGGAAAATTGAGAGTGTATGATAACCATGTATCATTATTCATAATCAAATGTCATTATTTTAACAAAATATCAACCAAATTACACCCAAATTCAGCATTATCACATACATGTATGAAGGTGTATTTGGGATAAATCAAGTTTTCTTTAGCACCATTTGTTGTTATTTCCTGATCTAATGTTATTATTTGATAAAATTAATCAAATTAGACCTTGATTAGGCATGATTTGATACATGAAGGTAAATTTGGGGAAATATGGAATACATGAGAACTTGTTGTAATTATGTGATATTAAGTTGTTATTTGAGAAAAATTGACCAAATAAGCCCTAATTAAGTGGAATAATTTTATTATTTTGTAATCAAATGTTATTTTAGTAAAATTGATTAAAGTATTCCCCACACATTCCTAGATTAGGTGATATTAAATACTTGAAGGTAGAAATAAGGAAACTAAATATGTTTTAGCACCATTTTTCGTAATTTCATGATCGAATGTCAATACTTGATCAAATTTGACCAGATTATTACTTGATTACATGATTTTATTCCAACCAAGTAAATTCTCTTATTTGAGGTAATTTTACCTTGATCTCTATTTTAGGTGCTTATTAAACCATTGGAATATTTTTTTAGAGACATACAACTTTCCAATTGTGTTTTTTGTGTTTTCTACACATATTTGTAATGATTTAAAAATAAATTAAAAATAAATCTTTTGATGCTAAAAGGATTCTTTCATAGTTTTTGCATAATAATTCACTTCGACCTCTATTGCAAGAACTCTTTTGACCATTTGAAATGTATTGAAGAGGCCTAAAACTTGTTGTATACTTTTGAATATTCCTTATAAATTATTTCAAATTTTCCATAAAAACTTGACAAATATTTTAATATCGACAAAATCTCATTTTCTATTATTTTTCAAATCTAGTGTGAATCATAAAAAGTGTATAACAAAAAATTGTAGGTCCTTAGATATATTTTCAATAGTTTAAATACCACTCAAAATGGGGGAGAGAGTGAAAAGTTATTCCAAAATTTCAAAAGTCCTTTTGAGCAAAATGATTCCTTATTTTAATACTTGTGAAGTTAGTTATAAATATATATGCAATAAAATCTAAGAGAAAAGTTGTAGATATTTTATATATATTTCCAATAGCTTAAAGATATCCCAAAGCGTGATGTCCTGGATAAAATGTTATGGTAAATTTAAGAAAGGTACCTAGAACAAGTGTGATTAGATATATGTATGTGGATTTGGAGTGAATTAGGAATGCATGAGATTTTCTTTTCATTATTACATATTGATTTGATGTCGTGTTGAGAAAATTTAAATAGATTAAGCCTTGATGAGGTATGATTAAAAATATGTAGCTAGATTTAGGGAAATTGGGCATACATAGGCACCATTTGTCGTTATTTGAGAAATATTGAGTGAATTAGCCATGATAGGATTTATTAGAAATTTCAAGATATATTTCAAAAAATAGGCATGTTGGAGGAATATTTGTCACAATTTCATGATCAAATGCCATTATTCATGAAAAATTGACTAGATTATGATAATAATGGTATAGCTTAGATACCAAATGATAGAATAGAATAAGATGCAATGACCAAAGAGGAACGGAAGCCTCACAAATATTATTGATCATGAAATCAAATTACATTACAATGCAATTGTAATATTTATAGATATTAGACGACCTCATATGGATAGACATGACACCCTAGGACACCAACTACGAGATGATAAGACCCATCTCACATGCACATGTAATTACTACTAATACCAATATTGAATGTTATCCAACATAACAATGAATGCAAATCACTAGACTAGAGTGCACATGTTGCACATTATTAAATAAAAGACAATACAATAAAATGCAATAAATATACTATGCTAAATTATGCTAACATTCCCCCTTAATTTTGCATAGTTTCAATGAAGTGGAGAGGAACTCTCTCAAGCAGTGTGAATTTGTCACATGCAAGTGACTTAGTGAAAACATCTACCTTCGTTCAATAGGACGAAATGGATCTATATGTTATGCTTCAAGACATGCTCGCGTATGAAATGAACTCAGTACTTCAATATGCTTGGTTCTCTCATGAAATACTAGATTGCGAACAAGCTTCAGAACTCCTTCATTATCAACATATACTGGAGTAGATTTGTTGTGGTAGACCAATTCCTTCCAAAAGATTCGGCGTAGCCATATTGCTTCACAAAATGTTTGCGAGCTCGATACTCTGCTTTTGTAGAAGAGTGAGAAACAAAGTTCTATTTCTTGCTTCCCCATGATATCGGTCCAGATCCCATAAAGAAGATGAAGCCTAATGTTGACTTCCTATCATCCATGTTTCGCATGATCTAAATCGAATATCTGTCAAGAAGAAATTGTCATTCTTCTTGTACTCTGAGACAAGGTCAATTGTACCCTTTAGATATCTTAGTATTCTCTTTGCTTTGCTTTCAATGACATATTTTCGGTTCTTGCATGAAGCGTGATAAATAGTTATGATTGCAAAGTCGATATCCGGTCTAGTATATGTCGAGGTAAATGAGACTCCCATCAACAGCGCCGATAGAGAGTTGCATTCACCGGTGGTGATGGATCGGAACGAGATAACTGAAGTCTCGCTTCCATAGGTGTAGCAATAGGAGTGCGATCCATCATCCCTGAATTTCTCGAGCGTTGTCTTGGTGTATTTCAATCGTGACACAAAGATATGATTCTCTTTTTCCATACTTCCAACCCAAGACAATTGCATGAGCCGAGATCTGTCATGTCGAACGATCGATTAAAATCCTTCTTTGTTGCATCAATCATCTTCACTGGAAATTGTAATGACTAGATCGTCGACATAAACAACCACAATGACAATCTCCCCCCTTGCTTTTGAGGTAGAGATTGGGATCATAAGGATTCCTTTGAATCCATGACTTATGAGATGCTCATCAATTTTGATGTACCATGCCCAGGGTGCTGTTTTAGGCCATATAGAGATTTTATGAGTCTGCATACCATCATCTCTTTTCACGGTATTACATAACCCTCTGGTGAGTCATATAGACTTCTTCTTGCAAATCTCCATTAAGAAAGGTACTTTTCACATCCATTTGGTGGACTTTCAACCAAATTGTGCAAACTAGAGCAAAGATCATCCCGATTGTCTTGATCTTGGTCGTGGGAGCAAATGTCTCCTCATAATCAATGCCTTCATACAAGCCTTGCTTTATACTTGTCAATAGTCCCATCTCGATTTGTACTTAGTCTTGAATATCCATCTGCATCCTATGGGTTTCTTCCTGGTGGAAGGTCGACAAGTTAAAGCCGCCATGTGTTGTTCTTCATCAGCATTTGGTGATACTCAATCCATGGCATCTTTCAAGCTTTTGATTGTAGGGCTTCCTGAACTATAGATTGTTTCAACAACTCTGCTCATTAGGGCATAATTGACCTCTTCACGAGCTTGATTTGCGAGTTCTAGGTCCAAGATTGGACGATGTGCTAGGTGATTCATCCAAATTTACATCTCTTATTAATTGAGTATACCATTTAGGCAACTTATTAGCTGTTCCATTGGATTGTGGTGGATCCAAGTTTTCACCATCATCCAATTCATCATGTCATCTTCGGTGGGAACATCAAATTGTCTTCACAAGAGGTGTATTACGCATGTTTGTTGAGTCGTTGAGTGGAGCATCTGCTTGTTTCTTCTCAAAGAACTCAACATCCCTACTTGTGTATACTTTCTTTGCTTTGGATCCCATAATTGTACCCAAGTGCTTCTTCTTGTATCCAATGAATATCAGTTTCTCGGCTTTCATATCCAACTTGTTCCTATTCTTCTTGGGTATGTGCATGCTAGCTTTACACCCAAATACTCTTAGGTGTGCAATTGATGGTTTTCGATTTGACCATGCTTCTTGAGGTGTCACTCCTTCAAGAGCTTCCGTGGGCACTCTGTTCAACAAATAGACTACGCTTGACTTACGCCCAAAATGTCTTTGTTAATTCGAGTCATCAATCATACATCGCACCATTTCCATGATAGTATGATTCCTTCTCTCAACTATACCATTCTGTTGTGGTGTGTGAGTAGGAGACATTTGTCTACGAATCCCATGAGCTTCCAAGTAAGTCTTGAACTCATTGCTTGTGAATTCCCCCCCTCGATCTGAGCGGAGAGTTTTGATCTTGCGACCAACTTCATTCTCAACAAGTGCTTTGAACTTCTGAAATGTCTCAAAGGCTTGAATCTTGTTTCTTAGACAATATATCCACATCTTTCTTGAGTAGTCATCAACACAAAGCATGAAGTATTGACATCCAGAATGACTTGGTTGTATGGGCCCGCAAAGATCGGTGTGCACCAAATCAAGCTTTCCCTTAGCTCTATATGTGTTCTTTTGGAAGGGTACTCTGTGTTTCTTTCCAGCTAGGCAATTGTGACACTTGTCAGTGTTGTGCTTGAGTGTAGGAAATCCTTTCACCATGTTGCCCTTTTGAAGTGTTTGGAGATAGCCAAAACTGATGTGACCATATCTGCGATGCCATAGTTCTGCAGATTGTGTGTCTTTGGCCACTAGAGCTTGATCATCCTTGTGGACAAAATCAAGTTGGAACATGCGTCCCACATTGGAGGCTCTTGCTACAATCTTGGAACCTCTTGACTTATCTCTTATCAAGCACACTTTTTCTCCATTATTACTGTCAAAATCTAACTTCAAGTTGTGATCAAGGAGTTGACTAACTGATAGCAAATTCTTGGTCAACCCAGGTACATACAATACATTTGTGATTTTGCAGTCATGCTTTCCAAGAGGTAGTGAAATGTTTCCAATCCCCTTGACATTGTATGATGAGTCATCACCTAATGACACATGGTTCTTATTAGGTGAGTCACACAGTGTGTAGAACCAATCCTTACGTCCAGTCATGTGTCAAGTTGCACCCGAGTCAACATACCAGATATCTTGTGTGGACTTGGTTTCTTCATCAAATTGAGCAGAATACATGTGGTGTCCTTCATCTGAATCATCCTCATGTTTAGCAATGTACCCTTGTTGTTTGGGTTTTCTTTGCCAATTACCATTTTTCTTCCCTTGATTGTTGTTGTTGTTGGACTTCCCTTTATTTGAATTATTGTTACCCTGTTGGTTATTGGGTTTTGAATTGCTTGATGAACCCTTTTTATAGGAATTGTACCAACAATCTTTGATGTCATGTCCCCCTCTATTGCAAATGGGACACTTCTTGGTGTTGTCTCGTTGACTTTGGTTTTGTTGGGACTTCTTGTTATTGGACTGAAATCTCCCTTTCCTTTATGATTGGAAGATAGTGCTTGCTCATCTTCATGATCTTTGTTGTTCATTGCCTCTTCTTGTTGGAGTAGATTGACCAACTTCTCAAAGGTGACTATGTGTTCACTCATATTGATAGTTGTCACAAAGATTCTGTAGGAAGGAGGAAGTTCTCGCAACACAATTGGTACGAGGTCTTCATCACTTATCTCTTTTCCCAATGCTAATAGAGATGCCCTCAAAGTAGCAACTCGTCTCAAAAAAACTTCAACCTTCTCATTGTGCTTGAACTTGAGAGTATGTAGTTGTGATAGTAGGTTGAGGATGGCATTCTTGTTCTTTGCCTCATAGACTGTGCTCAACTTATCCCATGCATCCTTGGCCAATGTGGCATCTCTAATGTGGGGTTGCACATCATCTGTTACGCTAAACAAGATGATCAACTTGGCCTTTTGATTTGTCAAATTGAGCTTGTTGTCTTCCATCATCAAGTGATCTTGTTGTTTGTCCATCTACAACGTCTAGTCTTCAAACTCAAGCAACACCTTGATCTTCGGTTTCCATGCAGCATAGTTGTCTCCTCTAAGCGGTTGTGAATCGACAAGAAGAACTTTGGTGCTTGTGCACCCATTTCTGCAATGAATTTCGAAACTCGAATTTTTGACAAAGGTAAGGTTCTTATCACTCCGGGTTTATGGTCTCCCTCTCAATATTCAGCCGATATACCAAACCTTTCTATATACGCTCCCTTTCGATATACCCGTTTGACGTGGAAGAAGATCACCCTTTCAATATACCCGTCGATGACGGAAAGAGGTGTTAATGCACGTGAAAGAATTTAGTACGTGGTACTTAGACAGTACGGAGAGGGGTTTGTGTAAGCACAAACGGATGGGAGGGCTCAAATGTGTGTGTATTGTGTCCTTATTACTCCCATCGATTTTATAGGGTCGATGCCTGCACGACGTTTAGGTAGCTATGTTAGGCGCATGCAAGAGTAGTCGTGACGGCATCACCCGTAAG
Organism: Taxus wallichiana var. yunnanensis; assembly: GCA_018340775.1. Taxonomy (NCBI): domain Eukaryota; kingdom Viridiplantae; phylum Streptophyta; class Pinopsida; order Cupressales; family Taxaceae; genus Taxus; species Taxus wallichiana. Next base: position 247,232,216 of record CM031238.1, on the reverse strand, counting down.
CGCTTCCCAGAGGCACCGTATATACCGAATTGCTATGAGATCAAAGATCTCGTGTGATAGAACCAAACATAAAATAAAAAATTTGTACCTTTTTTTTTCACTTTATGCACCAAGATTAGTACAAAATTCTCCAAAAGTACATCGAAATGAAGTTTTTGTGTCCCCCCTCTTTACAAAAAAGGGTTTAGAATCACAAAATACACAATTTAGGCCAAAAATATATTTTTACCCCCAATAGGTGTTTTTCCGCTAAATTTAGCAGTGGCTCTAAATGTGTTTGGTGAGCTTCTAAATTTAGAAATCTCCCAAAATTTAGTAATTTCTCCAAATTTTCCAAAAAAATAATTTAAGAAAAAATATGGAGAGAGTGGGAATTGAATTTGACTTTGTTTGTTCCCAAGATCCAAACAAACAATCGAATATTTTTTCACCTTTTCTCACAAACCGTGATCAGGTTTTTCTAAAATTTTGACAGAAGTATCATACAATATTTTTCTTGAAACCCAAAAAAATTCAGAAGAATCAAAATCTTAGTTTTTGAGATTTTACCAATTTACTAGCTAGATCTAATTTTTTTAGAAAAAATGATCCGAATTGTATGACTTTTCGTCATATGTAGAGGCGAATCCGAAGATGATGTAAACTGAAAAGTTGTGCATCTCCTTCTTATCTTTCTAGAAAAAAAAACAACACATCAATCTGACATTGTATGAAAAGGTTACGTTCTTTTTTTCTAAGAGCTATCTCTGCTGGAATTTTGTTGATGGGACCTGCTTCAACCTTTGCTTGCTCTCGAATTCTTCACACCTCCACTTTCGAGATCTGATTTTTTTTTTTATATATATGATATATTTTTTTCTTTTGATCTACAATTTTTTCAAGATATCTCTCCTTTTTTTTTTTTTTAAGATCTTTTTTTTTCACAAATCTTTTTTTTTTTTTTTTTTTTAGATCTGCATGATTTTTTTCAAGATCTTTCTCCTTTTTTTTAAAGATCTCCAAATCTAAAATATTCCGCCAATATGTTAGATCAATTGGCTATGCCAATGACTAATAAAAAAAATTTACCTTCCAAATAAGTGGATAGGTCAAATTTTAGTTGATGGATGCTTGGGAGGAATGGAGGTCATGCGGGATGCTTCAATGGCTCTCCTTTGATGCGGATCTTCTTCTCCATGGATCCTCTCCAATAGTGATCATCTTCAACCTTTCTTGGATAGAACCTGCTCACGATACCAAATGATAATAATGGTATAGCTTAGATACCAAATGATAGAATAGAATAAGATTGCAATGACCAAAGAGGGACGGAAGCCTCACAAATATTATTGATCATGAAATCGGGATTACATTACAATCAAGAGCATGTGTAATATTTATAGATATTAGACAGACCTCATATGGATAGACATGACACCCTAGTAGACACCAACTACGAGATGATAAGACCCATCTCACATGCACATGTAATTACTACTAATACCAATATTGAATGTTATCAACATAACAATATTGAATGCAAATCACTAGACTAGAGTGCACATGTTGCACATTATTAAATAAAAGACAATACAATAAAATGCAATAAATATACCTATGCTAAATTATGCTAACAAATTAGGTCCCTATTAGGTGTAAATAGATAGTTATATGGATAATTGAGGAAAGCTGGGTATATCATGGCACCACTTGTCATTATTTTATGTGTGAAAGGCATTATTTAAGAAAATACGATCCATTCGGCCCTAATTTGATGTGATTGGATACATGAAGGTAGGATTTGAGAGATTGGGTACATATGAGAACCAATTATTGTTATTTGGCTATATTTGTCTCTATTAGGACTTATTTGGGTGAAATTGTATAGATTTAGGTACATGTTTGAGGTAAATTAGGCATATATAAGCACCATCTTTTGTTACTTTATAATCGAATGTCATTCTTTGAGAAAATATGACCAAATTAGGCCAAGAGTATGTGCAATAGGATAAATGTAGGTATATTTGAGAAAAAGTGAACATATATGAGTACTATATATCATTATTTCATGATTGAATGTTGTTAATTGAGATACTTTTGAATAAAGTACGATATATTATAAGTGATTAGATAATTGTAAGAAGATTTAATAAAACTTGGTAATATATGATCATTATTTTCTTTATTTCATGATCAAATGTTGTTATTTGAGAGAAATTGATTCAATTAATCCCAAATTAGGTGCTTTCATAAACACAAATGTAGATTTGGGGAAAATCAATCATATTTGAGCACCATTTGTCATTATTTTATGATCAAATGTCATTATTTGACTAAAATTTAATGAAACAAAGCTCAATTAAGTGAAAATTTGTATTCGGTCACAACCTATTGGGGCTTGATTCAATAAAAATTATGACAAAATGACATTTTATCATGATAACATGAAAAATGATGTTATTTGGTGTAAAATTGGGATCGATCAAGTCACATTAAGTGATATTATCTTGTAAAATATTATATATAAACACCAAATTTGTACTTAAAATGGGTTTAATTAGTTTGTTAAATTTTATGTGTTTAATATCCTCTCACTCTTCTCATTATAACTAATAATGTAACTCGAATCACTTTCGAAACTCATTTTCCATGACAAAATTTAGCTAGTTAAAGATTTTTTTGTTAACATCGTTCAAAAGTATTTGCAACATCTTTACTCATAAAAATAGGAAGGCTATTAAGTGGAGGAGAATAATATATAAATTAATAAATAATACATTTTGGTTACATATTTGGGTTCCCCTTGAAAAAATACATACTTTCAACAAAATAACATTCAATTTTGAGTTTGTATGTAAGATTTGTGGTTTAAAAGGTAGTTGACCTTTTGGGGTTTCAATAATGGATATCCATTTCAAACCAAAACAAATACCCATTTTGGAAAAAAATCCCTCCAATTTTACCTTGGTCTTTCCTTGATTTCAAGCATGTGTATCGACCTAATTTTATTTTTTTGTAGCACATGGGAATAATACAATTTCATGTGTATTCAACAAAAATTTTCTTATTTATTTACATGCGGTCGTAAAACAACTGAGAGGTATTCTGAAGTAGATTGTTTAGTTTTAAAATATATATTTAATTAAAAATTTATTAAATTATTGATTAATTTGGATTTATTTCCTTAAGTAGGTCATAGTTGTTAATAGATAAACACATTGAAAAATTATTATAACTTTCCATGTGTAATATATTTTCACATTTCAATTACCATAACATTATACACATCTTCACCTAAAATCTAAAGAAAATAAAATAAAATTTGACCGTGTTTGTCTTAATAGATAAATGACATTCCATTTTTCATAAGAAATACATTAAATATATGCATTTATTAAAAGATTAAGAACAATTTATTTCATCATTTTCCATCATGTCCTTCAAGTATCCTTAAAAATTATGAAACAATCCATTTGTTTGATTCAAAAAAATGCTTGAAAAACACAATCTCAATCTTTAAGATCCTAAAATATGAGGATTGAGACATTGATTGGAAAAAACAATCTACAAATGTTGATTTTATCAACAAAATCTAGGCAACTACATTCAAATTACCTATGATTGTATTCTCTCCATTGAGGATTTGTAAGAAGAGGACATGCAAATCACCAATGACAAGACACCCATATGTGATGATTCCCCGTGAATTCTACATGGGGCTCTCTAGGATATTATTGGGTGGGACCTTAAGCAAGTTTACATGGAAGGATTCTAGGTCAGGACACTGCTCTCCATATCAACAATTAAAATATAATTTTTATCCCTAAACCAAATGACCCGAGTTAATTTATAATTGGCATCTCATCACCCTACTAAATGTTTTCTACAAGATTATAGATAAATAGCTTTCCTTTCGGATTAGTCATCTCCTTTTGTCTATAATTAGACCGAGAAACTAGTTTCATCGAAGGGTGTTATATCCTCAAAAATATCATTATTGTCCGGTAAGGCATGGAGTGGGATTATATGTCTAATCAGCAATATCTCTTCATTAAAATTGATTTTGAGAAGGCTTATGACTGAATTGAATGGTCGTTCATCTTAGCCATACTTAGAGCTTTGGGATTTGGTGTGAACTTCCTTCAAACTATTAATATGCTCTTTTCTAAAGCTTCTTCCCATATCACTATCAATGGAAAATTCTCATATCCCTTCGATATCTTCAAATATATTTGAAAAGGTTGCCCATTGCACCCCCTTTTATGTCTTAGCGGATGAAGGATTTAGCTACTCCTTTGACCAATCCTAATCTCGGGGACTCTTTAGGGGTATTTCTTTCCCTGTGGTGATGACACTTAATTGATCAATGGTCACTTCACCGATGAATCCTTTCACTCTCATTTAAGAGGAGCACATCATTACTCATTCCATGTAATGCTTGGAAGTTTTTTGTTTGGCCTCTGGCTCTTCTATTCAATGGCGCAAAACAAAATGCTACAGAAAATCATTTCATTTCGTGCTTGCATGGTTTCCATATTATGAATGGAAGTGACTTAATCATGGATAAATTTTCAAATTTATGGGATTTCCTTTCACCTCCAAGCCTCCATCCCGCTGAATTATGATAATATGGAATTCATGCGAGGCATAAAACTGGTTTACTAGATAACCAAGCCACTTTCTTTGGCAACAAAATTCTAGATTTCTTCTAAATTTCTGGAAGACACATATGTGTACTACTCTTCATATTGGGTACCCTCTAATAATTCAGTGCACAAGCATGAAAGGATTCTTAAAGACTTCCTTTGGGCCAAACCCACTTCAAGAAAAGGGTTTCATAGAGTTACCTAGGAATTCTGTTGTCTTTCCAAGGAATTTAGTGGCTTAGGCCTATCGACATTCTATAGTAGGGTCAAGGAATTTGTGCTAAATGGATCACTTGGGCTATTGGCGTCAAGGAAGATTAGAAATTTCTCTTGCGTCATGGTATCAAAAAGGAACTCCATATGGCCAGTCTATATGGAAAGGCATTGTCTTCACCAACCTTCTCATTACCCTGTACATCACCAAAATGGTGGGCACCTTTGTCATTAAAAGCATCTAGAAAGCATGGGAACAAATTATACCATGAATTATTTGAAATGGAAATGGATTTCATGAAGGCATTTCCTTTAATCTTTACTCTTTGTGGTGGTCTCCTTGTTCCAATGCTAAGATCATTTTTTAGCTGAGGTGCCATGGATTCCTGCTATCCACTTTTTAAAATGTGGAATCCAAACTATCCAATATATTTTATACAAGCACACTCAATCATGGTTACCCTGGAAAGTGCTCAAGACCAAGTTTATGTTGGCCCTGAGAGATAGAAATCTCATTGAAGATATCATTTCCTTCGTGTCAGAACACATGAATCATAAGATTTTTGTTCTCCAAGATCACCCATGGTGGATAGACTAGAAGTGATATATGGACACCCCTTTTCTGAATTACTCAACTAGCCAAGGCTATGCATGGATTTTACCACATCTTCCCATGATGGATAATCTTAATTCTTAGTGGGGAATTTGGTCCTCATGTTTTATTTGCTGAAGGATATCTCTCACGGCTTGTTTTTCCTAGGCGGTGTGAACTCAATAAACTTTAAGAAAATCAATTTAAACCTAAACTAACACCAATTAGTTTAGAGATAAGCTAATAAATTCATCAATGAACCATCATGATGAAAGCTTATGAGAATGCATAAGGAAATCTACATGAAATTAATCATCTAAACTACAAGAATTCTTACTATGTAAATGATTGCTAAATAAATGGACCTAATTATATCTATGAGAAATCAAATTAGATGTTGTTTCAAGATGGTGAAAGGATCTCTCTAAAAATGGCTACAAGGCCATGTTAGATCTTCCTTTACTAACCAATCATGAAGAATGGATGCAAATGAATGATCAAGCTATTCCAAATCAATGGAGAAGGCTCTTTAAATCATATGTTTTATATGAGATATTATTCAAAGTATGGTGTAAGGTGTGAAGGTAGGAGCTTGGTCCTTTTTATAGCTTTCTATTTGGAGAAAGCTTGAATCACAATGAATGTGGGACAAATGATAAAGGATAAAGTAACCTTAGACTAACTAACCATGATTAGATGATTTAACTAGTGAGTTAATAACTCATGGGAGTTAAAAGGTACTTTAATTAATCAAATGAGATTGATTAATAGGCTAGAATAAGCTTTTTAGGCTATTTGGAGGTGATTTGAGAGGAATTTGATAATATTGGAAGCATTTGAAAGTGAGATTTAGCCAATAAGAGGGTTTATTGATTAAATGCATGTTAAAAGGCTTAATTAACTAATAATAGTTAATTAATTGATTTGAAGAGGATTATAACTAATGAAGTGTCGTTAATTGGCATCCAAAATGTGATAGAAGCTAGTTAATTAATGAAGTGTCGTTAATTGAAAAAAATGGAGGGAAACGTTAGTTAATTAGCATAAATCACTAATTGTAATGAAAATGATGAAATATATGATACTTGGTACCACTTTAGCATTAAAATTATGTAAGCAGATATTGGGTGTCTACATATGGAACCCAAAATTACACACTTTTTGTGGTGTGTGCTTCATTAAGGCCTCCCTCTTAGAACACGTCTAGTTCAACTGGGAGTGGTTGTGCCAAAATCCCCTTTCGTGGGCATATATAAACCCTCACACACTCTTTTGGTATTATTGCAAAGCCCAAATTTCCTTGGGTTGGATTCATTCCTTCTTTCAAAGTTTTCATCCCGAGTGTTTCACTTGGCATCATGTTTTACTGGGAGACAATCCTAAAATGCCACATAAGTTTACCTAGATTTGGCATGCTTTCAGAGGGGAAATTTTTTTCTAGTTATGGAAAGAAAGGAATGCTTGTTTGTTTTCTAGTGCTGATGTTGATCATCACTTCTCTATTTATAACAAGTCTATGGTTGTCACTAATGTCTTATTAAAATTCAAGTTCAAGCCAATAAGGTGGCGTTGGAGGTGGAGCATCTACAAACAATCCTACGCCACCGGGGTGATGCCTCTTGATCTTGTTACATGTATTTTTCATCCCCTTCTTGCCACTCCTTGCCATGTGATAGTGTTAGTGGCTGAAAAAGAGGTGGTGGCCATCGAACCCATTACTAACATCTCTTATTAAACCATGCTCGTTGATCCCCTCTTAGCCACCCCTCGGAGGAGTTCCTCTCCTCCAATTTCATCTTGTCACTAGGGTTGGGATATCCCCCTACTTCCCAATCAATAAATTTGGGGCTCGATGCCTATGCTCGATCCTCACACTCATGATGGGTGGAGCCTTTCTCCACCACCGATAAAATTTCGAGGTTGGCATTTACCATCTCTCCTCTTGGGCCCATTCAAGACACTTGAAATAAAAATCCATCATGGATCGGGATGGGATGTGAAGAAATCTAAAAATACCTTCCTAGCTCTGGTTGGCATGATCAAGACCCGCCCCTTATAGCTCAAAAAATTTTAATGACAACTTAATTTCTTTTCCTTTGGTGTTTTGATGCTTTTTCCTCCCTCGTATTCCTAGGATTTTTGCCTAGTTTTTTTCATGGTTTTGGGGCATGTTTCTATACCTTCCACTTTTTTGTGAATTATCTTGTATCATTTTACTTGTTAATTTAATATAATATATCATTCATAAAAAAATTCTACAAAATATCTTTTTATATTATAATGAAATTCCTCATGAAATCCCCTTAAAGTGACAATCAAAGTTGAGGTATTTCAACAATTTTCTAAAATTTCATTGCTACTTAAGGGCCCCTTTTGACCCCTCATCACATTGCACTCACCTTTAAACTCCTATAAATGATAAAAACCAAAGGTTTCTTTCTTAGCTTAAGCGTAAATATGAAAGAAGGTAGTGGTGAGCACATAATCTTTGTCATTTTTGAAAACTATCGAGAAATAAATTCCAAAATGAAAAATAAGAGAATTCCTAGATTTCCAAAGTTAAAAGAGAATGAAATATCTAAAAAAATTGAAACAAATGCAATTTATAATAGCCACCAAGCATAATTTCCAAACCATTCCATCCTCTAATTAATATCTTGGTATGGGTGGAAATACGTGAAAAGTTGTGAATTCATTACCACACCTTTGGGAACATTTGCAAGCATAAAATAATTATTTCAAGGTATCTTGTATGCTACACATAGGGAACTTAGGATGAGGAATTCAAATGTGAAATAACATTTCCCTAGGAAAAAACCTTAATAAACTAAACACCATAAGAAATGGACTAGTTTAGGATTAATCTTATAATCCCATATCTAGATAATACAAGTGATCCATGTTCAAGGTGAAGAGTTAAGAATCCATCTACTATTTAGCTTTCCAAGAGGAAAATAAAAAGGACTTGTAATTTGATACAATGACCCTTGTGAGTAGAACTTATAATACATATTATATATCCATCGTCGACCTTTCCACCAAGGAGCGGGAGGTCAAGCCTCATGTTGTGCATCATAACATTAGGCATAATATTATGAACACAGATAATGAAAGATATATTATAAGTAAGAAAATTTTAATTTTATGGTATTACATGCCATGGAGTCAAATCTCAAGAAAAACAAGTTCTCACATAGTGAAAATGCCTTTTTTAAAAAAGTCAAGAGCTTTAATACCAAGAGTTTCAATGATAAAATTATGGATTATAAAACCTATGTGGGGCACTAGATGTTCTCTTCATTAAATGCAAGGCTTGTTTTAAACCCATTACTAACCCATTTCAAAAAGGATTAACCTTATTTAAGGAATTTTGAATGATACCCCTCAATATTAAAAACATTAGATATAATGCGAAAAGTTTGAAGTCTAATATTCTTCCAACTAATAGTTCCATAAGGTTTTTATATCAAGATTAGGTTAATCTAGTTAATATATTAAAAATATGTATTAATGAAATTATATCATATTACAATGAAAACAACAAGCATCAAAATCCTATATCATATTTGGGTGAATTATGGTAAATTGTACTACCATAAATGTAACCATAAATGTAAAAACTAAGGCTAGAGAGGATTGCATCAATTTTTGATCGAGTTGTGATGATAGTGATTTGGAAATTTGTAGGAAGGGTGTTCAAACTATCATCGTATTGTTTTGAAAAATATTGGAGTGTAAGTATGCAAGCAAGATGAAGTCATGTATCTTAGGCAAAATAGCCCAATTGATTTTTTTCTCCGTGGCTAGATTAAACCTTTGTTGATTTTAATTATATTTTATTTTTGGCACTATGCTCATATGTATTTGTAGCATCATCTTCTATTATTGAATTTATATGATTTCACTTGTGTAGATAATTAGGATCATTTCTTCATCTTCTTATCTTATGGACATAAAAATTGGGTTAGTGTTTTTGGATTGTGTGGCACCATTTTATGTCTATGTAGAAATACTTTAAAGAGGCATCAAACCCTCATAGTTCCCCACCTATTTAATATATTGAAAGATGTATATCCTAATTTTTTTAGAAATTAAGGTCTTATTAGGACCTTTGATACTCGGAAATGATATTTGACATGTGATGTACATTTTTAAATGGCTTGGGAATATTTGAATGATGTGTGCAAACTTAGAGTAAGTATAATATGTTTGTGAAACCTATTTAACAATTGGGTGGTTTGTTTTGATCTCCTCTTATGTCCCAAAGTTGTAAGGTGTGAGGCCTTTAAAACGGGTTTCAATGAATTTACTTATATAGGTGACTATTGTGACAATATTTTATGCTCAATTGACACATGACCAACTAGGGTAGATTTTGGATTTGAAAATGTGACCATCGATTTTTTAGACTAAATATTTTAGCTTTGGAAAAATTTGGCCAAGTGATTTTTTTCTCCATGATAAAATTCTCCTAGAAGAGTGTATAATTAAATTTATCCATCGACAATGGTGCGAATATTTTGGAGATGTGTATTATATTTTGATAATGATCTTTTGATTGGTCAATGATGGAAAAAGTGTGACTTACTTGGTTGGTAGCATTTATTGAGCAAGTAAAGTGTAGGAATTAGTCAATTAATTATACAATGATTCATGGTATGAGCTAAATTCCAAGGATTAATTTCCCAATGATAATAGTTAAATGAAATGTAAACCTCCCATGAGGATAAGGCATGTGTGAGACTAGAATTAATGTGCTCCCTTCTCCTTTTGTGTTTTTAAACACACATGTGAACATGTGTGGCACATGCATAAATGTGTATTAAATTCCAATCAATATGCCAACACAATCATAAAATAACCTAAATTGAAAAATAAAATCATAAAACATGTAGACTTGTTTACCCCAAAGTGCTAAATACGAGGGAAGAGTAATAAAAAAGTGAAAATGCATGAAACATATGCACCTATTCCACTGGTTTTGTATGTGATAAAATAGTAAGTAAGCACATATAATACCATATAAATTAGGCCTACTATGTAAATCCTCTAAACCATTTATAGTAATTGGGACTTTTGAGTGAAACAAGTAAACTATTCACATCAATTAGAGATTTGAGTAGTTCTTGTGTAACCATATGCAATAATTGGTCTTGATGAGTGAACCCATGTGTAAATATCAGGTATATGTAATAGTCATGTCGATGTCATTGTTATGTTTGTGGAGCCTATTTTCATGTTAGAGTGTGGTACACCTTCTATGTGTTACACTTGGGTATTTTTACGGTGGTCCCGCTCGCCGGTGAGCGGGTTAGGGGGGTTCGGGGGCGAAGCCCCCAAAGCAAATTTTCATGGGTGGTTTATTAACCCATGGGTAATGGGTAACCATTATGGGCTATTTTTGGGCCCATGGTTTTTGGTACCCATTGTTTTGATACCCATGGTTTTTTGCCCATGGTTTTGATACCCACGATTTTTACCCATGGTTTTGATACCCACAGTTTTGTATCAAATTGCTTAAGCAATTGTCTATTTATATGGTCTTATGCATATGATACATAGAAAAGCAAATGTATTGCAGATGTGTTTTGAATTTGGGTGTGAATTTTGTAGAGTTTTTTGAGCATATCTCCAAACGGATCTAGGTATTGTATTGAGAGAGTGGAGGCTTGTAATAAAATATGAGCAAGTGATTCTTGGTGGACGTAGCCCAAATTGGGTGAACCATGTTAAATCTTATCTCTCTGTGTTGTGTTATTTATTCTACACTTTTATTTGAGATCTGTAATATTTTTCGCATATTAGTGTTCTTTTGTTGTGAGGTCGTAAGGGACTATTTCGCATATTTTATCTCTTATTTCCTAACAATTGGTATCATAGCTGGTTTGGTTTGCTGAAGAGTTGAATCGTAGGGAAAGTTTTATCTTGAGTGGGAGCTATGGCAGATGATGGAAGATCTAGGGTTGATAAATTCAAGGTAGAATTTTAGTCTTTGGAAGATGTAGATGGAAGATTACCTTTATCAGAAGGATCTTTATACTCCGTTTTCTGAGAAGGTGAACAAACCCTTGAGTATGACATATGTGGAATGGGATTTGTTGGATTGGAAGGCACTTGGAATGATCCATTTGTGTCTTGCATCTTCGGTATTATTTAATGTTTCAAAGGAAAAGACTACAAAAGAACTGATGGATGCATTAGGGAAGTTGTATGAAAAACCCTCTGCCTCTAATAAGATATTTTTAATGAAAAAGTTGTTTAATATGAAGATGTCTGAGAATAGTTCAATAACAGATCATTTAAATGATTTCAATACGGTTGTGAATATGCTAGCTTCGGTTACAATAGAATTTGATGAAGAAGTTAGGGCTTTATTAATTTTGTGCTCTTTACCTGAAAGTTGGAATAGCCTGGTAATGGCGGTAAGCAACTCGGTTCCAGCTAACTCGAAGTTGAAGTTTGAGGATGTTGTAGGGGTGATTCTAAGTGAGGAAATGCAAAGAAAAAGCTTCCGGGGAATCTTCTACTTCAGGGAATGCTTTGACAGTGGAAACTAGAGGGAGACAAAAGAATAGAGGAAACTGTGGAAAATCGAAAGATCGGGCAAGGTCAAAATCCAAGAGCAAGATTGTATGTTGGAATTGTGGAAAGTCTAGGCATGCAAAGAAGGATTGTTGGGAGCTTCGGGACAAGAAGAAACAATAGGAAGAAAACAAGGAGGAAAATGTGGCATCGGGTAATGTATGTCAGGATGCTTTGATTCTTTCTTTACATAATATTACTGAATCTTGGGTTTTAGATTCAAGGGCTTCTTTTCATGCTACTCCACATAGGCATTATTTTGTTGATTATGTTCAAGGGGATTTTGGGCATGTTTTTCTTGGTGATGATGAGCCTTGCAGTATAGTTGGAAAAGGTTTTATTCAGGTTAAGATGCAGAATGGGAATACATGGCTATTGAAGGATGTTAGACATGTGCCTACATTAAGGAGAAATTTGATATCGGCGGGGCAATTGGGAAGTGATGGTTGTACTGTGATATTTACAGCTGACTCTTGGAAGGTTACCAAGGGTTCTCTTGTGGTGGCAAGAGGTAAGAAGGTTGGAACCTTGTATTTATCCATTGATAGTACTAATGATTGTAATCTTGTGGCTTCAGATGCAGATACAACATTATGGCACTATAGGCTCGGTCATATGAGCCATAAGGGCATGGACATCATAAAGAAGAATTTTCCTAGATATACAGAAACAGGTTTGGAGTTCTGTGAGGACTGCATATATGGGAAATATAAGTGAGTAAGGTTTCTCAAGGTTGGACCTACAAAGAAAGAGAGTAAGTTAGAGCTGGTGCATTATGATGTGTGGGGGCCAACTCAGGTATCATCTCTTAGGGGTTCAAGTTATTATGTTACTTTTATTGATGATGCAACAAGGAAAGTTTGGATTTATTGTATTAGAAACAAATCTGATGTATTTGACACTTTTGTTAAATGGAAAGCCTTGGTAGAGAATGAAACAGGTCTTAAGATAAAATGTCTCAGGTCAAATAATGGAGGGGGTATTGGAGCAATGAATTTAATGATTTCTTGTTCTAAGAATGGAATCATGGGGAGAAAATATGGTTCCAGAACTCCAGTTGAGAATGGGGTATCAAAAAGGATGAACAGAACAATAATGGAACATGCTAGGAGCATGAGGTTACATGTAGGACTGACTCTTTCTTTTTGGGCAGAAGCAGTGAGCACAACTATGTACTTGATAAACAGAGGACCCTCAAGTGCCTTGGATGGAGGCATACCGAGGAGGCTTGGTATGGTAAGAAAGTTGATTATTCATTTCTTAGAGCCTTTGGATGTGAGTTGTTTGTTCATATAGACAAGGATGATAGGACCAATCTAGAGGCTAAATTAGAAAAATGTTCTTTCATTGGTTATGGTGGTGATGACTTTGGATTTAAATGTTGGAGTATTAAGGACAAGAAAATCATTCGGTCAGGATGTGGTCTTTAATGAGAAAGTTATGTATAAGAAACAATTGCAGGAAAACAAGGAAGAATCCAAGAAAGAATACGCAGAGTGGTAGAGGATCTTCCGGATGGGAAAGTGACCCATGAATCGTTAAGGAACCGACTCAACAGAACCCCAAACTCCTATAGTGAGGAGGTCTTCTAGGGTAAGAAAAGAACCGAACATTTTTTTCCTTCTCTTTATTATTTATTACTCACCGATAGTCGAGAGCCGAGAGCTTTGATGAAGTAATGCAGGTAGATGCCAAGAAGAAGTGGGAGTAAGCCATGGATGAGGAGCATCAGTCTCTCATGGAGAACTAGACTTGGGATTTGGTGAAGCTACCAGAAGGAAAAAGAGCATTGCAGAACAAGTGGGTGTACAGAGTTAAAGATGAAGGAGGAAAGAAAAGATATAAGGCTTGGTTGGTGGTCAAGGGGTTTGCACAGAAACAAAGTATAGATTTTGATGAGATATTTTCTCCTGTAGTAAAAATGACTTCTATTAGAATGTTCTTAGAATAGTGGCATCAAAAGACTTGCACTTAGAACAATTAGATGTAAAGACTGCATTTCTCCATGGTGATTTGGAGGAGGAACTATATATGCAAAGCAACTAGAAGGCTATGAGGTCAAAGGTAAAGAGGAGATAGTGTGTAAACCGAAGAAGAGCTTGTATGGCTTGAAACAAGCTCCACGTCAATGGTGTAAGAAGTTTAATAGCTTCATGATGGAGAAAAGTTATATTAGATGTCATTCTAACCATTGCGTGTATACAAATAAATTTGAGGATGGAAGTTATATTATCCCGTGTTTGTATGTTGATGACATGTTGGTTGCAGGTAAAAACATGTAGGAAATAAAAGTATTCAAGAAACAACTAAGTGAATCCTTTGATATGAAGGATTTGGGGGCAGCCAAAAAAATCCTTAGTATGAGGATAACTCGGGATAGGAAGGAACAGAAGCTGACTTTATCTCAAGAAGAATACATTAAGAAGGTATTGGATAGGTTTAACATGCAGATGCTAAACCAGTTGGGACTCCTTTGGCAGGCCATTTTAAGTTATCAAAGGAGCAAGTGTCCCAAGACAGAGCAAGAAAGAAACCAGATGTCCAAGGTACCTTACTCATTAGCAGTTGGTAGTTTGATGTATGCTATGGTGTGCACTAGGCTGATATTTCCCATGTAGTGGGAGCTATGAGTAGATTTATGAGTGATCCAGGTAAAGAGCATTGGAAAGTAGTAAAGTGGATCCTTCGTATTTGAGAGGGACCATGGGGATAGTTTTGTGCTATAGTGGATCAGACACCACTTTACGTGGTTATGTAGATTCAGACATGGCTGGAGATGTAGATAGCAGGAGGAGCATGACAGGTTATATTTACATTATAGGTGGGACAACAGTGAGCTGGATTTCATGACTACAGAAGTTGGTGGCTTTGTCAACCATGGAGGCTGAGTATGTTGCTGCCACAGAGGCAAGCAAAGAGATGATTTGGTTACAACAATTTCGAGGAGTTGGGGCATAAGCAGGAGGAATGTAAGATACATAGTGATAGTCAGAGTGCTATACACCTAGCTAAGAACTCTGCTTTCCACTCTAGGATGAAGCATATACAGTTGAGATATCACTTCATCAGGAAAACTTTAGAGGAAGATAAGTTGAAGTTGGAGAAGATTCATACCAGTCAGAATCCTGCAGACATGATGACAAAGGTGGTCACAAGGGATAAACTAAAGCTATGTTCAGCTTTGGTTGGCCTTCACGGATGACAGTGAAGGGTTGAGAAGCTTGCTCAGTGAAAATCACCAAGTGGGAGATTGTTATGTTTGTGGAGCCTATTTTCATGTTAGAGTGTGGTACACCTTCTATGTGTTACACTCGGGTATTTTTACGGTGGTCCCGCTCACCGGTGAGCGGGTCAGGGGTTTCGGGGGTGAAGCCCCCAAAGAAAATTTTCATGGGTGGTTTATTAACCCATGGGTAATGGGTAACCGTTATGGGCTGTTTTTGGGCCCATGGTTTTTCGGTACCCATTGTTTTGATACCCATGGTTTTTGCCCATGGTTTTGATACCCACGGTTTTTGCCCATGGTTTTGATACCCACGGTTTTGTATCAAACTACTTAAGAAATTGTCTATTTATATGGTCTTATGCATATGATACATAGACAAGCAAATGTATTGCAGATGTGTTTTGAATTCGGGTGTGAATTCTATAGAGTTTGTTGAGCATAGCTCCAAACGGATTTGGGTATTGTATTGAGAGAGTGGAGGCTTGTAATAAAATCTAAGCAAGTGATTCTTGGTGGATGTAGCCCAAATTGGGTGAACCATGTTAAATCTTGTCTCTCTGTGTTGTGTTATTTATTCTACACTTTTATTTGAGATTTGTAATATTTTTTGCATATTAGTTTCTACTATTGCAATTCTATAAGGGATTATTCCGCATATTTTATCTCTTATTTCCTAACAGTCATGTTGTAATAAATATGTGCATATTGTCATACACTATCATCCGAAGCACTATATCTAAAACATATATGAATGAACTAGAAAACCACATAATAAGCCCCTTTTGAGATAAGGAATGTTGCAAAGGATAAATTATCTCAAAATATTTAGTGAGGCCATGCGAAATCATAGTAGAAACATGATCAACAATATAAACCAAAATTAGTATATCAAATAACATGGTAAAATATGTTTACGTTGTAAGATAAAGTATTTGTTAGCCCAAGTATTGTGTAACATTAAAGAGATAAAACAATGTGTTATATAAGAATTTTAGTGATCATAGGATTAAACATGTCATGATAACGTTCATGTTAGATTTAGAAAATCAAGCACAAGTAATGTGTATAAGTCATAATGTAATAGTAGTGAAATCTCGATAATGTGTTTGCATCATCAAAATAATGAAACATATCATGAAATTGTTCTAGAAAGATTCAACATGATAACATAGTAGTGATAAGATGAGTAACATGATAAAAAGCACATGAATTAGACCTAATGGATCTGGATAGTGAACTAATACATGAAATGAAATGATAGGCCTATCAAAAATAATCATGACTGCTGCTAAGATGTGACATAATTGATTAGTGTTAGTAGTTTTAGATGTTAGCTTTTGTGTACAAGAAGACGAATGCAATGTGTAGTGATATAACACAAGTGTGTGATAAAAAATTGATTAGAATTATGTAGTAAGAAATGATAAACATTGTTTAGTAAGAAATGATAAGCATTATGTAGTAAGAAAGGAAGTAAACAATCAATGTACACAAAACAATGTGTGACAAGAAATATCATAATTGTTTAGTGTAGAAATAAATGTGCATAGAATGATGTATAACAAGAAATGATCTATATCATAGTGTGTAATCATATAAAACACTAATATAAATATGTAATAACTAGGTATCTTTCATCAATATTCTAAAAATGAATGTAGAAGAAGTGATTACAATTAGTAATAATCGTAGTGTAAATCAAATTTGCAGGCTTAGAACTAGAAGTGCAATCAAGTAAGTATGTGAATAATCCATGTGTATTTATTAATGCGTACAAAATTAGTGTGTAGTAATGAAATGTGTATCATAATATAATTATGTCTCAACAGTTTGCAGCTAATGAAAATCACTCAAGCATGCAATATGTCATTGTATGTGGGATCTTATAAAAGATGTAACAAGCAATGTATCGTAAGATGCTTTGGTTTTTATAAGGATATATCAAATGTGTGTAATAGGAATTAGGAGGGTATGCTCCCCCAATTTATAATATCTTAATGGAAAAAATGAAAATCATGCATATACATCCATGTAAATGAGAAAACATATCAAAGAACATATAAGTGTACTAAGTTAACACAATAAAAACACACAAAGTGTACGACACAAACATGGAATATAGCATAAAAGAAAGAGAAAAAATAATATATAGAATATATTTTTATGGAGTAGTCACAAAAGATAATACCACAACTAAAAAAGTGTCTAAATAAATAAAATAATATAGTATCACATAAAAATCACAAAAGTGTACAAAGAAATCAATGTTAAATAATCTCATACGTCAAGAAATTGAATACAAAATGTAGATGCATGGAGTAGTCAAGATAATCAATGTCACACAACATTCAACTCATACAAAATAAAATTATTTAGAGAAATAAAATCAATAAATGATATAAAGTAATGAAGGAATGTAACATACAAGTGCAAGAAGAAAAATCAAGTCAAATAACATCATAATACAAGTAATGATGTAGACAATCAATGTAATGTGAGAAATTAATCTTGTATATAAAATTATTAGTGTTATGTAATAAATAAATCATGTAAGAAAGTAATATCATGTGTAAGAAAGCAAGGATTTCATGCAATTATCCCATATCCAATAATAGTGAGCTAGTATAATTAATAGAACAAGTAAGCATAGGTCATAGTGAGATCGTATCTGAAAGCAAGCAATGAAATCATCATATAAAAACAAGGTATAACATGTTTCATGAGTAATAAAGAATTATAGTTCATGTAATGGAATAGTGTTTAAATATGTGATGGTGATAAAATAAATTATACAGATGCCCCCAATATAGGTATGACCCCAATGTGGTAGGCATCCCTTAAGAAATAAGGATAAAAGAAAGCATGTACGGTGAAAAAAATGTAATCAAGTAATATTGTTATATAATATTCCCATGGCATAGATATGATTATGGGGTGGTAATATATGTAATTTCTATGGTTTTTCAACTACTTGTATGCTATTGTGAAGCATAAGTGTTAGATTAGTGTTAGTGTGAAATCACAGGACCACCAAATGAGTTTTAAAAATATGCTTTCTAAAGCAGACTCATCCTGGAGTGATTGCATAACATTGAACTTCTCCAAGGTGTGGGACCTTGTGAATGGGAAAGCTCTCTAGAGAAGGCTGGTTCCTCTTCCTAAACTACTTGCCACAAGCTATTCCAAAGGCAATAAAGTGAATATAATCCTAATCTAACTTCCAAGGAGACAAGGAGAAAGAGAAAGCTGAAAAAACAGATCCCACACTAAAAAGTGATACACCAGCAAAGGAAGCGAGATATTCTCACTATTGAGGGAGAAAGAAATAGAGAAAATGGAGATGAGGGAGGTCGGACGAAGTATGACATGGCCCGAGATCTTCAAATTCACCATTAAACTCCATGAAACACAACATCCCACACCTCGCAAATGTGAAATACATGCATAGAAAAACATATATGGAAGGGAGAGGCACGAAGAAACAATAAAAATGATGCAAAGGGTTGAAGAACACCACAAAAACATGTTTTTATTGCTCTAGAAGGTGCACAGACCATTACATTTCTGGAATAGAGGCACAAATACATTTTCCAGGCATGGGAGAAGGTTTTGCTCAAAAATGGCGTCGAGAAACAAATTTGACAGAGTTTCTCTATGCCCAGAATGTCTCTCTGCCTCTCAAACAAGAAGTGTTACAATATATATAGAAAGAAAAGAGAGAGAAGAGGGAAAAGTCGAATCCTGCTCCAACCACCATGAGAAATGCATCGAATCCCACTTTGAAAGTTCAACCACTGAATATCAATGCCTCCTGCAAATCCACCCACAATATGTCACTTCTGGTTCCCAGGGATTGAATCGAATCAGATTTGTAATTGAGCAGATTGGATTCTTCGTTAATGGCCTAGAAGAATTTTCTCCATTTTTACCTACAAGGCCATGCGCGGTTTGGTGCTTGTTTGGGATTTCCTTTTTTTATATGGGACATGTGGTAGCTAGATTAGAGCAAAAATCGAGGCTTGCGGGTCCGTAATTTACCTTTTCCCCCTTTTTGCGAAATGCAAAAATCAAAAAATCCCCAATGGCCCACTTTGACCTGGGACACGTGGAGATGCGGGGCTTGTTTGAGCCTCCCTTTATGGATTCATCTTGGAGAAGCACCACTAGGACATGTGGCTCTCTCTGTTGGCTCTTCCATACTTAGTCAATTCTGGATTCTTTCCTGAACGGTTTTGAGCCCGAAGACCTTGAAACTTCACCACTTCTTTTCCTTCTTGCTCCTAGCTTCTCTGTGACACTGCTCCTTCATTTCCGATCCCACCTATAACTTGTTTATTGTCCTAGAATGTGATCTCACGGGTCCGAGTCATTTCATTCATGCTTATCTTATGTACATGGGGTTGTCTTGACCAAATTTTTCAGGGGCGAATTTGGGATAACAATTTGGCGACTCACGGGGACATCTTCCTGCTAGATGAAGAGACCAAGTGGCCTTGGAGCATCCATTAGGCATGGAGTCAAGAATGATGGCCTAACACTAATCCTTCTTATAAAATGGACTCCCTGAATCTCTGCACTTTTCTGACCTCTTCCTGACTCTGAATCTACCCGCGCGTTGGTACTCTCAATTTTCATAAGAAAATCTTAAAATGGAGTTTCTGAGAGTAGAAAATTGTATTGACCTAGGCTTTCACCGTCCCTTGAAATGGACTATTTCAAAATGACTTAAGTTTCTCTGGATTTGTTCCCTTTTGGAGCTAGCAATTGTTATAGACCGCTATGATTCTTCTTGCCATGAATATTGAAGAGCCTAGCCTTATGTACCCTTGGAGAAAAACAAACAAAACTTATATACAAAGACCAAATCATATATGCCTCAAATGACACATGTAGAGTGTTCATAAGCAGTTCTTATGCTGAAAGAAAACCTACCTATTCTACTCTAACCAAGAGTAAAGGGAACTCAAACAAAACCTACAATTGGCAGGGAGAAATAGCTTCCTTTCTCAAGATGGATAGCCATGCAAATGATTTGACACTAAATATAGCTTAAAGATGAGTGAAAAACTAGATATAAGCCTATCCTCCAACCAAATCATTAAGGTATCAACATTAATGGAAAATAACTCCTCAAGCTGACCTGTATTAGACTCCTGGAGGTATTGATGGTGACCCTTGGTACTTTTATGCTCATCCTCATGCCCTGAAGTAGGCATGATTGGTTTTGGTTTCTCCTTTGGCTCCAATGAAGCCAAGTACCTAATTGGGCACATTCTAATCCTTTGGATGTGCCCATTTATCTAAAATTCAACTCCAAAAATGGAGTCTTCTTGTGGACCTTCTTTAGATGAGGCTCGAGGGAGATGATGAGATCCTCCTACCTTTTTCTTCCTCTCTCCTTTGAAGAACATGGAAGATCAAGATCTTCCAACCTTGGTTCCAGAGGGCCGTTGTGAGATGCAGGTTGTTTTCCTTGGATGTTCTCCTTCATGGTAGTAGGTTTTTGTGCTTGGAAGGTTGAAGATGGAGGAAAAAATGATGTTATCTCCTCAGGATCCTCTTCATTAAAGAAATCTTCCAAGTCGACAGCATTGCCCGCCTCCTTGTTGTCTGCTAATTGCCGCATGTGCTCTACCTCCTCCATGGTGCCTTCCTGATCTACAACTTGATCACCATGGCTCCCTTCACTCTCAAACATGAAGTTTGAAAGCTCAAACTCTTCCTCAACATCAGAGCTTGAAGGGGATGAAGTGGGAGGAAGAACTGAAGGTTCTTCTATGGCCTGCTCCACACTTGGAGCCTCTGAAACTGTATGGTCCTCCTCCATAGCCAGAATGTACTCCTCTTCTTTTGGATTAGGAGTAGCTCCTTCTTCCCCTACTTTTGCTATAGCTAGAGCTTCCACCACTTGTGGCTTGACCTCAGCCTCCTCCATAGGCTTAACCAATAATGGAACCTTTGAAAACTCAAATTTAGCAGCCCAACTCTTCAGATTTTCTATCATTTCTTCTCTGTTGGGTTCCTTTATTTGATGTTCTCCTTGGCTGGTTTTTGGAGTCCCTTCCCAACATGGACTTGGGAAGGCAAGAGGAGTGGTGGGTGGGGTCTCCACTAGTTTTTCCCTTGTTTTTGGTAAAGGGGAAGGCATTTCTTTTGGCTCTTGGAGGGGGACACAGATTCAGAAGGGAAAAGGGAAGAGGAAAGGAAATGAGATGGAAGACTAGAAGATGGAGAAATGAAATCAACACTTGGGGCAGCAAGTGAGGGGCTTGAATCTTTCCTCTGTTGAAATGATAAAGATTGAGGGAGAGAAAATGAAAGGCAGGGAGCTGGTGATTGACTTACCCATTGACAAGGTTGTCCTACACTTTGCTCATAAGCCCCAATGTCCTCAATCCATTGTGTAAGTTGAGGAAACACTTCAACCATGAAGTCAAGCTTCTCTTGAGGGATGTAATGTCTTGGAAAAGGGCCTTCCCATGGAAAAGGTTCCCTATAACCAATCTTGAATGCCTTCATTTGTGCTATGCCCCTTTCTTTGAACCATGCTAGCCTCCATTTTTGAATATTCTCTAGTAGACCAACATCTTTGCATAACTATCTCCATCATATGCATTCCCTTGTCCTTGATAAGCTTCATAGTTAGAATGGTTTTGACACTGATCATATGGGTAAGCATAATGGTTCTGGATCTGATTATAATGTTGATTCTGGAGGAGTTGGGAAATACATTGGAGGTGGATTGTATTGTTATAAGTGTGAGTTCCATGAAGGGAATGAAGTCATGATTGCACAACCTCATGGAATGGGAGAAAATGAAAGATATGGAAGAAGAAAATGGATGAAATGAGTGGAAATGGATGGGAAAGGTCTGCAACTTAGAGAATATGTTTTTAACCGAGATGGAGGCACGGATGTGCAGAAAGTGCCTCCAAAGTTTGAAATCTTCACCAAGAGCACATCAAACTTGATGAAGTGAAGTGGTAAGGTGCTTCAAACCTATCCCATCGAGTGGGCCAAAACTGTTAGTGTGAAATCACATCACCCCCAAATGAGTTCTAAAAATCTACTTTTCTAAGGAAGACTCATCTGGTGTGATTGCATAACATTGAACTTCCCCAAGGTGTGGGACCTTGTGAATGGGAAATATCTCTAGAGAAGGCTGGTTCCTCTTCCTAAACTACTTGCCACAAGCTATTCCAGTGCATGCAAGCTAATCTAATCCTAATCTAACTTCCAAGGAGACAAGGAGAGAGAAAACTGAAAAAATGAGCCTACACTAAAATGGTGATACACCAACAAAGGAAGCGAGATATTCTATTGAGGGAGAAAGAAATAGAGAAAATGGAGATGAGGGAGGTCAAACAGAAGTGACACGGCCCAGATCTTCAAATTCACCATTAAACTCCATGAAACACAACATCCTACACCTGCGTAAATGTGAAATACATGCACAGAAAAACAAATATGGAAGGGAGAGGCACGGAGAAACAACAAAATGATGCAAAGGGTTGAAGAACACCACAAAAACATGTTTTATTTCTCTAGAAGGTGCACAGACCATTACATTTTTGGAATAGAGGCACAAATACATTTTCCAGGCATGGGAGAAGGTTCAGTTGCTCAAAAATGGTGTCGAGAAACAAATTTGACAGAGTTTCTCTATGCCAGAATGTCTCTGCTTCTCAAACGAGAAGTGTTACAGTATATATAGAAAGAAAAGAGAGAGAAGAGGGAAAAGTCGAATCTGCTCCAACCACCATGAGAAATGCATCGAATCCCACTTTGAAAGTTCAACCACTGAATATCAATGCCTCCTACAAATCCACCCACAATATGTCACTTTTGGTTCCCTAGTGGATTGAATCGAATCAGATCTGGTAGTTGAAGAGATTGGATTCTACGTTAATGGCCTAGAAGAATTTTCTCCATTTTCACCTACCAAGGCCACGCGACAGCCTGGCCTTGCTTATTTGGGCTTTCCTTTTTTATATGGGACACGTGGCAGCCAAATTAGAGAAAAAATCAGGCTCATGGGTCCGTAATTTACCTTTTCCCCTTTTCGTGAAACGTAAAAATCATAAAACCCCGACGACCCACTTTGACCTGGGACACATGGAGATGCGGGGCTTGTTTGAGCCTCCCTTTATGGATTCATCTTGGAGAAGCACCGCTAGGACATGTGGCTCTCTCTGTTGGCTCTTCCATACTTAGTCAATTTTGGATTCTTTCTGAATGGTTTGAGCCCGAAGACCTTGAAACTTCACCGCTTCTTTTCCTTCTTGCTCCTAGCTTCTCTGCAACATTGCTCCTTCATTTCGAGCCCACCTATAACTTGTTTGTCATCCTAGAATGTGAGCTCATGGGTTTGAGTCATTTCCTTCATAATTTCCTTATGTGCAGGAGTTGTCTTGACCAAATTTTTTGGGGGGTGAATTTGGGATAACAATTTGGTGACTCACGAGGACATCTTCCTGCTAGATGAAGAGACCAATGGCCTTGGAGCATCCATTGGGCATGGAGTCAAGAATGATGGCCTGACACTAATCCTTCTTATAAAATGGACTCCCTAACTCTCTGCACTTTGCTGACCTCTACCTGACTCTGAATCCGCCCACGTGTCGGCACTCTCAATTTTCATAAGAAAATCTTAAAATGGAGTTTCTGAGAGTAGAAAATTGTATTGACCTGGGATTTCACCTGTCCCTGAAATGGACTATTTCAAAACAACTTAAGTTGCTCTAGATTTGTTCCCTTTAGAGCTAGCAACTATTATAGACCGCTATGAGTCTTCTTGCCATGAATATTGAAGAGCCTTGACCTTATGCACCCTTGAGAAAAACAAACAAAACTTATATACAAAGACCAAATCATACATGCCTCAAATGAGACATGTAAAGTGTGCATAAGCACTTCTTCTGCTGAAAACAAACCTACCTACTCTACTCTAACCAAGAGCAAAGGGAACTCAAACAAAACCTACAACCGACAGGAGAAATAGGTTCCCTTTCTCAAGAGGGCAGCCATGCAAATGATTTGACACTAAATATAACTTCAAGATGAGTGAAAAACTAGATATAAGCTGTCCTCCACCCAAATCATCAAGGTATCAACATTAATGGAAAATACCTCCTCAAGCTGACCTGCATTGGACTCTTGGAGGTATTGATGGTGACCCTTGGTACTTTGATGCTCATCCTCATGCCTTGAAGTAGGCATGACTGGTTTTGGTTTCTCCTTTGGCTCTAATGAAGCCAAGTACCTGATTGGGCACAGTCTAATCCTTTGGATGTGCCCATTTATCTAAAATT
The DNA here is from genome assembly GCA_018340775.1 of Taxus wallichiana var. yunnanensis. Lineage (NCBI taxonomy): Eukaryota > Viridiplantae > Streptophyta > Pinopsida > Cupressales > Taxaceae > Taxus > Taxus wallichiana. The sequence goes on along the minus strand of CM031238.1, from coordinate 247,207,667 downwards.
CAACTCAAAAATGGAGTCTTCTTATGGAACTTCTTTAGCTGATGGTGTGAGGGAGATGATGAAATCCTCCTACCTTTTCTCTTCCTATTCCTTTGAAGAACATGGAAGATAAAGATCTTCCAACCTTGGTTCCGAGAGGGTCGTTGTGAGATGTAGGTTGTTATCCTTGGATCTTCTCCTTCATGGTAGTAGGTTTGTATGCTTAGAAGGTTAAAGATGGAGGAAAAAATGATGTTATCTCCTCAAGCTCATCTTCATTAAAGCAATCTTCCAAGTCTGAAAGGTAGTCTACCTCCTTGTTGTCTTGTTACATGTGCTCTACCTCCTCCATGGTGCCTTCCTAATCTGCAACTTGATCACCATGGCTCCCTTCACTCTCAAACATGAATTTTGAAATCTCAAACTCTTCTTCAACATCATAGCTTGAAGGGGATGAAGTGGGAGGAAGAACTAAAGGTTCTTCTGTGGCTTGCTCCACACTTGGAGCCTCTTGAAACTGTATGGTCCTCCTCCACAACCGGAATGTACTCCTCTTATTTTGGATTAGGAGTAGCTCCTTCTTCCCCTACTTGTGTTGTAGGTGGAGCTTCCACAAATTATGGCTTGACCTCATCCTCCTCCATAGGCTTAACCAATAATGGAACCTTTGAAAACTCAAATTTAGTAGCCCAACTCTTCATATTTTCTATCATTTCTTCTCTATTGGGTTCCTCTTTTTGATGTTCTCCTTGGCTGGTTTTTGGAGTCCCTTCCCAACATGGACCCAACATTTGTTCCCTTTTTTTGTGGTGTAGGGGAAGGCATTTATTTTGGCTCTTGGGAGGGGGACATAGATTCGAAAGGGAAAAGGGAAGAGGAAAGGAAATGAGATGGAAGACCAGAAGATGGAGAATTGAAATCAACACTTGGGGAAGCAAGTGAAGGGATTGAATCTTGCCTCTTTTGAAATGATAAATATTGAGGGAGGGAAAATGAAAGGAAGGGAGTTGGTGATTGACTTACCCATTGAAAAGGTTGCCTGCACTTTTTTCATAAGCCCCAATGTCCTCAATCCACTGTGTAAGCTGAGGCAACACTTCAACCATAAAGTCAAGCTTCTCTTGAGGGCTATAATGTATTGGAAAAGGGCCTTCCCATGGACAAGGTGCCCTGTAACCAATCTTGAATGCCTTCATTCGTGCTATGCCCCTTGAATGAACCATGCTAGCCTCCTTTTTGAATCTTCTCCAACAGACCAGCATCTTCTGCATAACTATCTCCATCATATGCGTCCCCTTGTCCTTGATAAGCTTCATAGTTTAAACTGGTTTTGACATTGCTGATATGGGTAAGTATAATGGTCCTTGATTTGATTATAATGCTGATCTGGAGAAGTTGGAAAATACATTGGAGGTGGACCGTATTGTTGTAAGTGTGAGTTCTATGAAGGAATGAAGTCATGATTACGCAACCTCATGGAATGGGAGAAAAGGAAAGAGATGGATGAAATGAGTGGAAATGGATGGAAAAGGTATGCAACTCAAAGAATGGGTTTTGACCAGATGGAGTCACTAGATGTGCACAGAAAGTGCCTCCAAAGGCTAAAATCTTCACCAAGAGCACATCAAACTTGATGAAGTGAAGTGGTAAGGTACTTGAGACTGTCCCACCGGCGTGCCAAAAGCTGTTAGTGCGAAATCACATCACCCCCAAATGAGTTCTAAAAATCTACTTTTCTAAGGCAGACTCATCTGGTGTGATTACATAACATTGAACTTCCCCAAGGTGTGGGACCTTGTGAATGGGAAAGCTCTCCAGAGAAGGTTGGTTCCTCTTCTTAAACTACTTGCCACAAGCTATTCCAGTGCAGGAAAGCTAATCTAATCCTAATCTAACTTCCAAGGAGACAAGGAGAGAGAGAAAACTGAAAAAATAGAGCCTACACTAAAACGGTGATACACCAGCAAAGGAAGCAAGATATTATGTTAAGGGAGAAAGAAACAAAGAAAATGGAGATGAGGGAGGTCAGACAGAAGTGACATGGCCCAGATCTTCAAATTCACCATTAAACTCCATGAAACACAACATCCTACACCTGTAAACATGAAATACATGCATATAAAAATAAATCTGGAAGGGAGAGGCACAGAGAAACAAAAAAATGATGCAAAGGGTTGAAGAACACCACAAAAACACGTTTTTATTGCTCTAGAAGGTGCATCAGACCATTACATTTCTGGAATAGAGGCATAATCACATTTTCTAGGCATGGAGAGAGGGTTCATTGCTCAAAAATGGCATCGAGAAACAAATTTGACAAAGTTTCTCTATGCCCAGAATGTCTCTACCTCTCAAATGAGAAGTGTTACAGTATATATAGAAAGAAAAGAGAGAGAAGAGGGAAAAGTTGAATCCTGCTCCAACCACCATGAGAAATGCATCGAATCCCACTTTGAAAGTTCAACTACGAATATCAATGCCTCCCGTAAATCCACCCACAATGTGTCGCACACGGTTCCCTAGCGGATTGAATCGAATCAGATCTGGTAGTTAAAGAGATTGGATTCTACGTTAATGGCCTAGAAGAATTTTCTCCATTTTCACCTACCAGGGCCATACGGTAGCCTGGCGCTCGTTTGGGCTTTCCTTTTTTATATGGGACACATGGCAGCCAGATTAGAGAAAAAATCAGGCTTGCGGGTCTGTAATTTACCTTTTCCCCCTTTTCACGAAACACAAAATCAGAAAACCCCCAACGGCTTGCTTTGACCTGGGACACATGGACATGCGGGGCTTGTTTAAGCCTACCTTTATGGATTCATCTTGGAGAAGTGTTGCTAGGACACATGGCTATCTCTACTAGATCTTCCATACTTAGTCAATTCTAGATTCTTTCCTGAATGGTTTTGAGCCTGAAGACCTTGAAACTTCACTGCTTCTTTTCCTTCTTGCTCATGGCTTCTCTCGCGACACTTTGCTCCTTCATTTCGAGCCCACCGTAACCTATTTGTCATCCGGAATGTGAGCTTATGTGTCTCGAGTTGTTTCCTTTATAATTTCCTTATGTGCAGGAGTTGTGCCTTAACCAATTTTTTTTTTTTTTTGGGGGCGAATTTGGGATAACAATTAGTGTAGAGTATTAAATCTGAATGATCAAAACTCTCAAAGCTAGGCAAGGACCATGTATGTCACATGTAGGTCCTAATTTTGTATTTTCATAATGTTATATTATTATTTTATGTTTTAGAATAAGATACAATAATATTCTAAGACTAAAGGACCTAGGAAGTAGCTAAAAATAAAAAAATTAAGATGGGGTCCTATGTAGTATTTTTCCCTCAAATCCCACATTGGATCAATGATAAATGTGTTGCATTATTTGGTAGTGACGGAGTATTCAATAAATTGTTCCCTCAAAAATCACACCAGACCCATTTGAAATTTATGCATCGTTAGTTAAAGCTCTAGTTCAAATTAGGGGAGAATTTGTTGATCAATTGATAAAAGTTATATAACATGTGTGTGTGGGAAGTTTAATATTCAACAAATAGCTATGTGTATTATGGGAAGGGAATGCCATTAATGGATGTGTATATGAAATAAATGTATCAAGTGTGGGTTCTTCATCACACATCATATCATCAAGTTCAGGAATGAATTCAATGTTAGGGTTCATATAATTACCATCACTTGTAGTTTGATGTATATCTCCACTAGTAACGAATGTGGTGCGTTGTGTATTATAATACACTTTGTATATGTGAAGCATGCTTCTCATTGTTAAATACTAGAATAATTGGGTGTTTTAAAGGGGTATACATGTTTGATATGATTGTAGTATGGTTTTGGTTGCCAAATTATGCCCTTATATAGCCTAATGAGCCATTAGTTCGTAGTGACATAGGATATACACATAGAGGATATTGCGGTTTGTAATACATATCAATGGTGAATTTGTTATAGATAGTTTCACCATGTATGAGAAAAATATCCCAATATGAGTGAATTGAAATGGTGCGGAACATATGATACTTAGGTATAGGTAGATTTTGTTTCATTTCTTGGGATATCTCAATAGTGGGGAGATGACCTTATTTTTTAAGCCAAAAAATGTCTACCTAAAATGTGGTACATGCATCGAGTTTCATGGTCCATAATGTGGTGAAAATCACAAAATGGTTGAAATTTACCCTTCAACGATAAATCCTTAGGATGATGTCATATACATGGGTATAAAAGAATATTATTATTGATTAGGAGTGGAAAAAACTCATGTGGTTGTGATTCAACATTCATGTGGTTTGACAAAGTATTTTGAGTGAACAATTGTGGTGTGCAATATAGGTGTGTGAAATGAAATAGGTGTTTGAATACCAGATTTAGTTGCAGTTAGCTATAAAACCCCTAAAACTCAAAGAGATCTACACATGCACGAAGAACACAACAAAACCAAAACTTTCCAAGAACAATTTGTTAAGAACGTTAGCAAATGAAATTCCAGAATCTAATGATCAAAAAATCTTGCACGAGGAGTAAAAAATAATGAAACCAAGAGTGATCGCAACTCAGATGATGAATGCACGTTTACCCGATCTCAGCTCTGATACCATGAAAGAGTTTACAAGAATCATATCAAAAATGTGCACCACAATGAAGTTGCACTCTAAAGGAAACGTAATAGCTCCAACATAATCACAAGGAGGAATCGATCAATCAATGGAAGAACTTGCATAACAGAACAAAGCTTGCACACATAGAGAAAGACAACAGAGTGTCTTGGCATACTCATAAATTCCAAATGAAGGGATACATATAAGGTGCTTAAGTAACCCTAGAGCATAACACGTAAGCAAACCCTAAACCTAACCCATGTGAGATGACCCTCCATAGAAGAGTGGAGGACACATAGGATCTCACACACCAACAATTTTATGGTCCATAATGTGGTGAAAATCACAAAATGGTTGAAATTTACCCTTCAATAATAAATCCTTGGGATGATGTCATATAGATGGGTATGAGAGAATATTATTATCAATTAGGAGTGGAAAAATTCTTGTGGTTGTGATTCAACATTCATGTAGTTTGACAATATTTTTGAGTGGACAACTATGGTGTGTAATATGGGTGTGTGAAATGAAATAGGTGTTTGAATACGATCGGATGTATCTAAAAAATTAGTAATAAAAAAAAGAATATCTATCCAAGGGCATATCATAGATAGTAAAGACAAAAAATCTATGCACTTGGGTACATTTCTAGGTCCTAGAGCATACTAATATATACATGATTCCTAAGCAAGAAAACTAGTAATTGACAATATCTTTTGGTCCTTTTTGCTTTGTCTCTTACACTTTTATTGACCTTACATACCCTATAACCTCAAGCGGTATTTGACTAATTTATCTTTTAGGGCCTTAGACACTTATGCTCATTCAAGATAGAAGCACCCAGGTGCTCCTATCCCTTTGGGAACTCTTGACCCTCTCTATCCCTTTCTCACTCTTTTGGATCTCTTTTAATTCTTTGGCATATTTTACCTTTTGGGTTATACTTCTAGTTGTCAATGATGAAATTAAAACAAGGGAATCTTAGTTATTGATCTTAAATAAGGGCGAAGCACTAAGTATTATCTACTACCACCTAAGCTTGCATCTAAAAGTACAAGAGAATCAAAGACATCCATCTAGCACACTCACTCAAGGGAAAAGGGTTGCATCACTTCACATACATAACATAGGAGGGGAAATTTATTCTATTCCATCCCACACATTCTATACATCTACTACATTCTAGATCTATCCCGCTATCATTTGTGTAACTTACACAAGGGAATCCTAGGGAATCATTACACACACTTACACAAAAACTACATGGAGTTTGAGATGTAGTGCAACAATTGGTACTAAGTTCACTATTCGGGTGACCACCGAGGTCGGTCTGAATCCACATATTGAATCTTTATTTTTAGGATTTGACTTGGTTTGTTAGTATGTGTAGCTAGCCATTCATTTTCAAGTTACATGTATAATCAGTGACATTGAAGCAAGATAAGAGTGATAAACATAGACTAACAATGAATCTCCTCCTACATATAAATGATCGAACTCGAGCATCTACACAAACATCGACACCCAAAATAGACGCTAATGCTTGGGCACTCCCGAAATCCTATGGGAACTTTCATCAAACACATTTTTAGGCCCAAGAACTTTCAGCTAGTCTTGATGACACTATTCACAAATTGTTCAAGTAGTTTTTAGATAAGATCATCTCCAAGTTTTACACAATCAACTAAGTCACCTTCCCCCTCTTATTTGCTTATGTTTTATATTGTACATGCTTTGTTGCTTGCGTCTTTAAACTATACATCATCATTTTTTATATCATTCAATACAATATTTAATATGAAATTGGATTTAATTTAATTTACATTAAATGATTTGGTGAACCCACTCACTCAAACCCTACCTTCAAAGTATTCGTTTTATGCCCATCACATGTAGTAGTTGTTTTGGTACCTTTTAAAAAATATAGCTTCCTCCATCTTTCCGTAAGTTCCCTACATCAATGGCTAAATCATTAATTGTTTAATTAAAATAACGTTCCTCTTAAAAACATTGAAACTTTTGACAGTGAACAATCATATGATGAGGACACTAATATTGATCAAGAATAGCTAGAAAAGCTCACTAATTTTTGTTCTTCCTTACACGACCATCCTACCCATATTCCACATGTCTTAAATTCCCTACTCACTGCAAAACATGCTAGAGATGTTTCCTCTCACCCTCTCATGGGTTCCTCCTTGACCTTCATGGCCTCCACACCACCCTCCACTATTCCTATTTCTATAGCTACAACTACCACTCCTCTACCTCCAAATACTTCTCACACACAACTTGGTTCCTCTTCAATAAATCATGACCTAGCTTCTTTATACCAGGATCTACAACTCCAAATCTGTCAATTACAACAAGCTACTTCACATTCTTCTCCATCTCTAGATTCCTCATTACTCCTTCATATCCCCTGGCACCCACCATATCCTCTTATCCGCTTCCACCTAATTTTATCGCACCCAATATTCCCACTTTCAATGGCCATGACAACCCTCGGAGTATCTTCAATCTTTTCATGTGGCATGTCTTGAATATGTGGATGATCTTACATTATTGGCTAAATTGTTCCCTAGAAGTTTATAAGATTACACTATGTGATGGTTCTATGATCTACCTATTCACTCTTAGTAACCTTTTTATATACTTATTTGATCCTTTCTTACACATTTTTCTATCAATATTGGTACTAAAATATCCTATGCACAATTAGCTCAAATCAAACAAGGATCCAATGAGCATCTCACAGACTATGTTTTACGCTATAAGAACAATATTGCTAAGATGACCAATATGCTAGTTGATTCCGAATTGCAATATATTTTTATTGAAAGTCTCTTACTCCACTTTAAGAGAGTTTCATATTTGAGAAATCTCCATCATTTGATCAATTATGCCATACACTCAAGATGCACAAAGGAAAATTATTATCCATGGGAAAATTGAAATATCATGATACTTCTTCATACTCTTATAATAAGTTTCAAGATAAATCAGTATTCAAGCCTACTAAGCTAAGGCCTTTGTCAATGTTATTTCTCCATCCACCACAATTCAAGTGCAAGATCCGATGCACACTTTTACCAAGCTACCTTACGCTCCTCAACTCTTGCTACCACAACTTATCGAAAGAAATTTTATTACTCTTCCACCACCACTCAATCTAGATCCTTCTCACCCACATGGCTGTAACTATGATGAAAATACATGTTGTGATTACCATCAATGCATTAGGCATTCTATTTGGTAGTTGCTTTAATATTAAACATATAATTCAAGATATTATTGATAACAATGTAATCAAGCTCCTTGAGCCATCCACTTCCAAACCGGTCAATGATAATAAAAAGATAAAAATATTCAATTACCCTTTACCAAACCATGAAAAGAAAGCTATAGATTCTTCTACAAACCATACATATCGTGTTGTGCCTCCTCCTTCATCGGGGCCTCTTTATTTCCTTGTTGCTTCTACTGATGTGCCACCACCAGTTATCACATTCTCGGATCATGATTATCACGCTACATTTTCTTCGATTCATTACATATCAATGCTTCTATTAGTACTTATATTATCAATAATACTATGGTCTATCCATCAGCTCTTACCAATGCATGCTCGTGATACTCCTTTTAGCTATTAAATGTCCAACATCTCTAATTACATTTCTGGTTCCTAATTCTTATGGTCGTGTCATTCTTCCCATCATAGTTGGGTCTCTTACTATCTTTAAACCATTCTTGGTCACTTCTGAAATCATTGGTGTCAAAATTATCTTATTTCTTCATTGGATCCATGCTACCCAAGCCATATGTTGTCATGTAAATGTGCAACATGAAAATTTACAATTTTCAAGCACGACAATGATACCCCTGTGTCAAAAGTTTAAAATTTTACCTTTCCAAGGCACCCCAGGTCTACCTATCCTCAGCATCGGCCTTACCTATTCAGTCCAAACCCCCTAGTGGATGTCAACTCAGTCCCCTAGGTGATTTTAGGAGTTCTTGAAGAATGCCAATTCTGGGTAGTTTTGGGAAGGGCTATCACTGGCCTTCCCAGGACTACTGTGACCCCCTGGAGCGGAAAAAATGAGAAAAATTCAACATGGAGATAAATTGAAGTGTGAGAGCATAGGAGAATAATTTTTGGAAGATTCAAGAAAGATTTGGAGGTTTTGGGGTACATTCATCAAAAACAGGGTTCTCAATCCTAGGCAGTGCACAAGGCCAAAAAGCTACTGAGCTTCGGGAAGCAAGTCCAAGAGATCTAGCAGGAGTTAGGATCTAAGAAAGACATAATCGAAAGGTAATTTAGATATATATGATATGGAGGAATCATATTTTTCAAAACACCTAGGCGCAATATGTTTATATCCATTTTTTCTCATGCTCAGTCATGGAGCGAGAACAAAAATACAATTTTTTAGGGCTCACATAGAGGAGTAAATATCTGATACCCACACCATTAGATTCAAAAGGACACTTTTAGTCAAATTAATATAAAAATTTGTCAAAAAATTCCATTAGGAGCTCAAGTTATCATCGTCACAAGTTGGTTCAAGGTGAGTGTTCACTACTTAGCCAATTTTTGAAGAGGATACGTGACAGTTCCAGGAGCCTGGCACATTTTGATGTCCCTTTCATCTCTTTAGAAAAGGGACATAGAGGACATTAAAATTCACCTAGACATTTTTTAGCCCCCTGATCGGTCATTTGACTCTCTACATTGCTAGTTTATCCCCCAGGAGCCTGTTAGAGCCTATCCCCTCAACACATGGATGACTGCCAAGTGTCGCAAAGTAGCGCGATGTGCAAACTAATGTCCCTTTCATCCCTTTTTATTAAGGTACATATGGGACAATTAAATTCACCCAACCCAAGTATGCTTTCTCGGTCTTCCATGCATCCAAATTTCGGCCCCAAGGTGTTTCCCTCAAGCTCCCTAGCCCTAATCGTCGGGATCATTCGAGATCTTTACAAGTGTCGGCTCTAGGTGCGATGCACAAATTGATGTCCCTTTCATCCCTTTAGCTAAAGGTACATCGGGACACAAAAATTCTCCTAGCCCCTAGTATGTGTTTTTGAATGCTTTAAAGCCAAGACTTAGCATTTTTCTCCCTTTATTTCTTCTCCATGCCTTCACACCTGTCAAAACTCGTCCATTCTTCTCCAGACACTCAATCCACCATTTTTACACTAAACCAGATCCTCCAAATCCTCCAAATCATGAAAATATAGATATCTCAAAGGAAAATTTGATCGAAGGAACAAAGAATGGAAGAGAAAAATGAAGATCTTCATCGAAAACCCTCATTGCCGTGAGACGAAGAAATCGATGTATCTTGCAAACCAAAACATGAATCGAAGAACGTTTGTTGATGTGTTCATAATTCTTGAAGGACATAAAAAAATCACCAAAATATCTGCCGTTTGCAGAAAATATTGTTCACAATGAAGAAATCTCCATTTTGGCACAATGAAAACAAAATCCAATTTCTTGATCAACTGACAATCGGGAAGAGAAAATTCACTGGTGAAATAAGAAGAAAAAACCCACATCAAAAACATAATTTTCATCTCAATCTAAGGCCAAAGGAAACTTGAAATTTCCAATCTCCATTAATGGCTACCACTGTGTTCGTAGTTACAGTGAAAAATTTAAAATTTAAAATTATCATGAACCAATGATCGGGTAAGCCTGAAATTTCGAGAGGGTGATACTAGGTGAAACCCATATCAGAAAACTTTGTTCCACCATGATCTGACCACTAGAAGCATACTTACTAAAAATGGCCTTCTATATGGGAGACTACTATTTCAGGTAAGTCACCATCTAAAGAAGTTGCAAAGGAGGTGGTGAACATAGAAGAAATATCACGGAAAAAGTCATCGGAATGGTCACCTCAGTCCAGAATTGACACTTACTAAAAATAGTAAGTTGTCTCATAAGTCCCGATAAAAATAAAAAAACTAGTTCAAAAGGTGAGAGGAACACATCAAGAAGAGGAGGTTGAAGTTGTCATATCCAATTGAGCTTTGACAGATCTAAATCTTCATAGTTAATAAAAATAGTAAGTTGTTTTTCACAGAACTTGCTAAAAATAGTAAGTTGTTCCTAAGGGTAGATTGCATAAAGGGAACGTCCGGGAGTTGAACATTCAAGTTCGATACCAGTGTAGTTACGGACTGCACAGAGAAAAATCTCTACACTTGCTAAAAATAGTTTCCTTTTCCAAATATAGTGGGTGTCAAGAAAAAGTGAGTTTCAAATTCGCAAGGGAGAAAACAGTGCAGTCTTTATCACCAGACTATGTGGGATTAGGTGAGAGTGAGGTCACTTACATGAATCTCAATAGTGTTTTACTCATTTCATGCTTTAATTGGTATTTGCAATGTGGAACTTACAGTCAACACCATCAGACTTTCATAGTGTGTTTCATCAGGATCATGTCCAAATCAACTGAGTTGTGTGGTAGTGTCGGGGAGCTAGGGTGGGATTTGTTCCAAAGCTTAAGTCTCTTTAGAGGGGGTCTTCATGAGAAACACCCACGGTCATTAAAGGTTCCATTCAATAATGTTTCTACGCACTTCGTTCATAAAGTGTTTATGGGTCATTCGAGGTAGTTTCTTGCGTGTAGCCAAAGAACTTACCTACAAAATAAGAAAATCATTGACCGCAAAGGGTTAAAAGGTATCAGGGTCAATCCGACAGAGCTTTCTAGGAGTCAAGAGGATCAGATTCTTTAGTGACATTATTCCTCATTTCTCTCAATCTCTCTCTCATCTCACCCCCAACTTTCTCTCTCCTCAATGTTCTAATTTCGCATTGGGGGTTGCACTTTTTCGTATGTCTTAATGTTTCTAATGTAATAATTCACCTTTATGTTATAAAAAAAGGACTTAATGTTTTCCTAGGAAGGTGAAGAGTCTTAAGTCATGTCAAGACATACGAAGAGTCATTGGGGGATAGATGAAGAGTTTCTCCTCTTCTATAAATTGTAATGAGCTCCTCATTTGAGCTTCTTCTAAAATTTCTTAGTTGCTGGTAATTTTGTGAATTCATGAGAGATATCCTTGTGAAAAGAGAAAGAGATAGAAAATTATTCCATCCTCCCCCACTCTCAAATGTCTTCCATTTTCATACCACGTAAAATTTCTACTTGAGCATCAATACAAGAAGGAGTTTCTAGCCTTTTTTAACTGAGGGATTTATTGATACTTTGTGCTCATAAATTCTAATTGGTCTGGTTGTTATTTAAAAAATTGGTTCTTCTTAATTTTAATGTATGTGATGAAATTTCTAACTCGATGTATACAAAACTTTGATTTTCTACTTACAACATTAGTTCATCTACCTTATATTCTCACTCTCTTGACAAATTCCTCTCTAGCAAGAGATTGTTAGCTTTGTCGTAGGGTCAATGGAGTGCCTTTGTTGGATCTCTGGCAGCAAGGCCAACATGGAAAATCCACTTTTTAAATGCATGTAAATATGGAAGCTACACCATCTAAGTAAGACTTTGAATCGGAGAGTGTTGGCAAGAAATCCACAAATTTTTCCACACAAAATTTTTTCTTGCTAACACCACCCCTTCCATGCATCACTTTTGTCTCAATTTCATCCATAACAAACAAGTTTTCACCATCAAAGTTATTCCACCATGCACACCATTTCCTCAGATACTCTTTTCGATATCTATACACCAGAAAAATATTTAGTCCTCCTAAATGGTTCAAATCTTGCTCCATCCCTACCTACCTCTCCTATTTATATATGGCCTCTTATACCTCCTAAATCTAAATCTAGTTCTGCACCTAGTTCTCCTATTTTCACATGACCTACATCTCAAAATTTTCATCCTCATTGGTCCATTAGTCCACCACTTCCGGTCTAAGTCCCCCACTTGAGAAACCCTTTATCACAAGTGTTCTCCACCTCCTTCTTCACATCGGTCTCATTCACATGCACATAGTTACTCTCCTACACCACCAATCTTATCTCATGGTCACATATCATTTGTCTGCTCAAATATTGGGTGGAGGGTCCTCTCCCTTCACTATCATCAGATAGTCTTCTATCAATCACACATGTAGAGGAATTACACTTTCTTCCCCCTTCCATCACTATCAGTCATCTCTAGTATCTACTACTACACTTCACACATTGTGCTTCATGTCTATATTCTCTAAGCATACTCACCTCGTTGGTACACAAATTATACCATCATTTCCCGATGACGTACTCTAGTGCTACAGTTCACACTTGAATATTGAGGGAACACTATATCAATGAACCTCACATCATACACATTTTACGCTCAACTCTTAACAATGTGCATTTTATAACATCTACTCTCACACGACACACTCATTTTGCAATGACACACTCTTGTGATACGGTTTACACTTGACTATTGAGGGAACACTACATCAAGGAACCTCAAATTATACATATTTCACACTCGGTTCTTCACGATATACATTTTCTAGAATCTACTTCTCACATGACACACTCATTTCCTAATGATGCACTCTTGTTCTATGGTTTATTATTTATTTTGAGGGGAATATATAAATGAACGTCATCTCATACACATCCCTTGGGGAAACACATCTCCTCCCATATTCACATCATGTATACCACACCATCACACTCATACAAAATTTGTATATCTTTGATGCATTTATTCTTGCTAGCTTATACTACATACATATTGCACTTTTCTTACTATGCTAGATGAATACTCGGTATGTCATTATATTTATCATATACACGTGTGTTCACTTGGTCTCTGGAAGTGAATACGAGATCTATTACACCTTCTCACATGATGTATGATGTTTGACACTAAATCCCTTGCCATTCCTGCTAAGGCTCATGGGGGCATCTACTTTTACTACTCTCACACTTTATAGTTTCTATTATTTCATCGTTTGCTACTTCTTCTTAGTATAACTTGATTTTCACTAATATATACATGCTTTGACATACTATTTATCTTTCTAATATGCTAATAGGTGCTTCATGTGTAGCAATTGTCTTGCAGGATAAATATAACCATGACTATCTATCACTACTTATGTCTTATTGTTTGCTATTGTTTTTGGGTTATGCCCTATGTCTTGATTGTTCATTGTTTACTTATGGCTGATTTGGCCATGATTGTCTTGTGACATTATGAGTGATGTCCCATGTATGAAACCCATTTTTCATGGTCCATCTTGTCTTCCTACTTGCTTGTTACATTGTATGCTAGCTATTGTTACAACTAACACTTGTTTAATATCCTATCTTGTTTGCACGTGCCTTGGTTTCTACCATTCACATCTCCTACCCCTTGTAGTAATCCACTTCATATATACATATCAATATCTGGTCCTTTCCTTTGGACTGCATTCTCCTACATTCGTCACATGCACCCCAAATGGGGGCATCTATTGGGTGAAAAATCACCCCTACAACAGCTCAGAGCTATAATACAAATCAACACAATATAAAATCAACACAAGTATACATTCAAAGAATAGTCCCAAATCAAACTTGGAACTCACACACAAAGCAATAATTAGTACCTATTAGCATACCATAACACATGGTGCTTGTGTCATCCCTCAGGTGCTAATGTTAAGGGAGTATCAATAGTTAATTTCATAGTAAAACATTATCTCCAGCAGTCTTTAACACAATTCTCCGATGAGCGAGGCACTTGCCTCTAGTCACATAATGCATTCTATCACCTATAATCAGTTACAATTGAAACAAATCAGGGACATACTGCGTCTATAGTGGTGCTTATTTGGGAAGCATCATGGAAGGAGATAAAATATATACCTCTCTCCCCAACACTCTTCTCTTGGCATGATATCACCCAAAAACTCTCTCTCGGCGTGAGATTTCCCAAAAACTCTCTTGGTGTGAGATTACCCAAAAACTCTCTTAGCGTGATATTGCCCAAAAAAATTGCTCTTGTCATGAGATCACCCAAAATACTCACTCTCGACATGATATTCAAAAACCTCACCATTCGGCAACAAATTTAGCAGCAACTCCAAGAAAACAAGACAATTTTCTATCTCATACTCTCTTACATATCAGTGCACACTTTCCTTTTACACACATTTTTAATCTTTACTTACTTATACATGCATTACTTTGAGTTTTCACACAAAACTTTGACTAATTTCTTACTCTTATTTTATAGGTCTATCTTTAATACATAATAAGAAGTAGCCCACATTAGCAAGCACAAGCTCCAACAACATGTTATTACGCATACACTTCACCTCTAAAGTCTACCTACCCTTCCAAGTTTCTACACTTCACAAGACTATGATCACTTCACGCTTCACTTGTCCACTCAGCATGCTATTGGCTACACTCTTCTCTAAAAGATCACAAGGTACACATATTCTATCTACTTTATGCTATCGAGTATTCACTCAATAACATAAAGTGGGGGAAAAATGTAGACATAAAATCTATGCACTTGGGTACATTTCTATGTTCAAGAGCATACTAATATATACATAATTCCTAAGAAAGAAAAATAGTGATTGAAAATGTATTTTGGGCCTTTTTATTTGTCTCTTATACTTTTATTAACATTACACCACCATACAAAACTTGTTAGAATTTGATCAATTTATCTTTTATGGCCTTGAACACTAGCACCATTCAAGACAAAAGCACCCAAGTGATCTTGTCCCTTCGGGAATTCTGACCCTCTCTAACCCTTTCTCACTCTTTTGGGTCTCTTTTACTTCTTGGGCATATTTTTACACTTTTGGGCTGGCATTCTAGTTGTTAATATGAAATTATAATAAGGGAACACTCACACACACACACACACACACACACACACACACACACACACATAGTTATTGCTCTCAAATAATGAGCCAAACATTAAGCATTATCTAATACCACATAATCTTGCATTCAAAGGCACATGATTATTAAATGAATCCATCTAGCACACTCACTAAAGGGAGAGGATCGTGGCCACTTATGCATACACAACATAGGAGGGGAAGTCTATTCTATTCCATCCCACACATTCTATACATCTTGTTACATTCTAGATCTAGTTCGCTATCATTGTGTAACTTACACAAGGGCATCATAGGGAATAATTACACACACTTATAAAAATATATACATGGATTTTGAGATGTAGTGAAACACTCGAGTGCTAAGTTCACTCTTCGGGTGACCCGGGATGGGATCAGCCGACTCCACATACTCCATCTTTATTTTTAGGATTTGATGTGGTTTATGGGTAGGTGTAGATAGCCATTTGTTTGGTAGGTTACTAGTACAATTGGTGAAATGAAGCAATATTAGAGCAACAAAAAAATAATAACAATGAATCTCCTCATGCATAGAAAATATTAGAACCTAAAACACAAAAAATTGCCTAGAACATAAACTAATGCATTGGTGCTCCCGACCTCCCATGGGTGTTTTTGTCTAGCACATTTCGAGCCCAGAACTTCCACTCAGCCTTGACGACATTGTTCACGGTTTGTTCCATTAGTTTTCTAACCCATATCACCTCCGGGTTTTGCGTAATCAACTAAGTTGCCTTCCCTATCTCATTTTCTTAGGGTTTTAGATTGTACATGATTTGTTGCTTGTGTCTTTATTATACATCAACATTTGTATATCATTCATTACAATAGTTACTCTAAAATTAGATTTAATTCTATTGACATTAAATCGGTAGGAAGAGGAATCGTAATAGGAAACTCTCCTATCCCAAGTATATGTGTTAGTGTGTCACGAGGAAGAGGAGAATATTGTATATCAACCTAAGTATTCAATTGTAGTTATTCCTCATATTTAATAGCCTCAAAAAATTTTATACTAAATGATTTGAAGCTAAGAGCATTAAAATGATGTTGAAGATTAGGAAATAGGCCATGGATAAAATAATATCTCTTGAGTTGATTTGTTGGTTGAAACAAAAGAGTATCTATGATTGTATTGAATCACTCAACGTAATTATAAATATTCTCTATTTGATATTAGTATATATCAAGTAATGGTTTGAAATATGATTCATATTTTTTTCATAGGAATAAATGGGGGAATAATATTTATTTTCACTAATTATATGAATCAATATATGTTTGTGGTAATGAGAAGAAACATTCACTTGTTGGTGACATTAAGGATTAGATAAATTATTGAGAAAGAATATTTCATTGTCTAGATATGGTTTTAAGTCTTCCTCAAATCATTATAATTAATGGTCACGATTAGTGTTTGGCCTTAAGAGATATAAAATAGATCATTAATAATCCTTAGGATACAATGTGAAGTATATGTTAGGATGAATGGATGGTGATGCATATCTTATTCCATTGTTCCATTATTGGTGTTGTCATCACCAATCCGGCACTATGATACGAAGGAATGATGAAAAATCTGAAATATAAGTGTAAATTATAATATCAATATGAAATTGTTACAATCTCACCCATGAGGTACTTCAAGTGTTACTTACTTCACTTGCCTTCCAACAATAACTATGGGAGAAACTTCACAATTACAACTCTTAATAGCTTCTTTAACACACCTTCTAAATGATGGCTTCCTTTACACACTTACTCATATAATATTTCTCACTACTTCCTTCTATGCTAAATGAGGGGGTGGCCTCTCTATTTATAGAACTTTCAGGCTTATCCACCTTATCTCTAAGATAGGATAAGAAATCTACTTTGACGAATCATATTCCATATCTTAACTCTTATCTTTACATGTAAGCTTATCTTTTAAGATAAGATAAACCTTATCATTTCACATGGGTTCCACATTTTTAGACTTTTACAAATAAAATACACAAAATATTTATGACCTCACTCCTTGTCCTTATTACAAATATAATATTTCTAATTCCTAATCATATAGACTCTACTTCTCTACTTACCCTAACTTTG
This sequence comes from Taxus wallichiana var. yunnanensis, assembly GCA_018340775.1. Classification (NCBI taxonomy): domain Eukaryota; kingdom Viridiplantae; phylum Streptophyta; class Pinopsida; order Cupressales; family Taxaceae; genus Taxus; species Taxus wallichiana. The sequence goes on along the minus strand of CM031238.1, from coordinate 247,190,124 downwards.
ACATTTTAACATTACCGAACCACTTACAACAAATATTTACTTTTTACCACAACATTCCTATTGTACTTTGACTATTACCATACTATACATTATTTGGCGTCGTACCAGCAGTGCCGTTATCTTCTATCGGACGCTACTACTAATTATACTTAACAACATCCTATTCCTAATACATACATTAATGAAATAGAAATTACAGAGGAAAATTTTAGTGTCGACATCTTCCCCCTTCCTAGCTTCTACTCCATCCTCAGAGTAGACTATTCTAGTGCTTGGAAAATCTTTAACTTGTCGTGGTTGACCCATTTCGTAATGGGAGTTCCATCCAATTTCTCCTAGTCGATATGTACCATTTTCATGCACAAATGCTATTTCGTAGGGCCCCATCCATTTGGGAAGAAATTTTCTTTCTTTCTTTTTTTGTATCTGGAATCATATACTAGAACCAAGTCATTCACATGAAATGGAGACCAATAGATATTTTGATCAAATTATTCCTTCTACTTCATTTTCTTCTTATAGCTTGTATCCTTCGCTATTTCTCTCATTTCCTCTAGCAAATGAAGATGTACCAACTTTCTTTTCTTGAATCACTTTCATCCATCCTTTAATTTTTCATAACTCTCACGGTGGGAATATCAAACTCAATAGGAAGAAGCTGGATCAATGCCATAAGCCAACAAGTGAAATGGGGAGTATCCCGTTGCTAACTTTGATGTTGCCCTATATGCCCACAATGTTGCATGAATCCTTTTATCCCACTTATGTACTTGCAAGGTTGCATCTTTTGCTAGAATTTGACACAACACAAAATTTGTTTGTTCCACCTATCCATTTGTGCTTGCCTTGTATGTTGTTGTCTTCTCGTGTTTAATAGAAAACTTATTGACTAGGGTTTCTACCACCTCATTAATGAAGTGGCTTCCTTGATTTGTTACAATTTCTAATTTGGACAATCAAATCTGGTGACAATGCGTTCATATATGAACCTTGCCACTTCATCCATGGAAGTTGTTTTTTGATGGCCTAGCTTCAACCCACTTGGTTAAATAATTTGTGGAAACTACAATATAATTATTTTGGCGTGGGGTAGTTGGAAGTGGACCTACAATATCTATTCCCCACTTTTCAAAGGGACCAAGTGGAAGAATAGGGCATAATGGAGCTGATGAAGTCTTACGGTTACCATGTGTTTGAAAAATATCACATGTCTTACAATAATTATAACAATCTCTAAAAAGAGTGGGCCAGTGATAACCTACATCCAAGATCCTTCTTATTGTAAGTTGTCCAGAGAAGTGTCCTCCACATGTACCATTGTGGAATTCTTCTATCATCTCCTTCCCTTGATCACGTCCAACTGCCCTCTTGTACTATCCATCAGGTCCTATTTGAAATAATACTCCATGTAGAATAGAATATGGATGACTGACTTGAGTAATCTTCCTCTTAGTCTTTGCATTAGCACCATCAGGAAACTTGAATTCATTTAGATAATTCCAAATATCTATGTATTCACTAGGGATTGTGTCAAGGGATAAAAATGCTGCATCTGGGAAATCATCATCATCACAAGATGAACCTAAACCATCATAGGCTTGAGAGAGTGCATCTGCATTGACATGCTTCTTTCTGGCCTATCTATAATATCAAATTCAAATTCTTGTAGCAAAATTATCCATCTTGCTATCCTCCCTGATGGGTTAGGCTTATTTACAATATATTTTAGAGCCTAATGATTTGTTACAACTATAAATTTCTGCCCTAGCAAGTAATTTCTAAACTTCTTTATAGCAAAAATGATAGCTAGAGCCTCTTTTTTTGTTACAGTATAATTTACCTCAGCACTACTCATTTGTTTGCTCCCAAAGTAAACTGGATGATCATTCCCATTTTCATCCTTTTGGCTCAGAGTACTTCCTAGTGCTGCATCTGAGGCATCGGTATACATAATGAACGTCTTGCTCCAATTTGGATTCTTTAAAACAAGTGAAGACACCAAGGCTTCCTTCAGTTGTTCAAAAGCTTCATGCGCCTTATTTCCTAGTTCATAAGTAACATCCTTCTTCAAGAACTGGGTTAGTGGTTGTGAAATCTTTGAGAAATTCTTGATGAACCTTATATAGTAACCCACATGGCCTAAAACTAATTTCAACTTACTTCTATTCATAGGAAATGGTAACTCTTTGATTTTTGAAACTTTATCAAGATCGCACCAATACCATCTCTTGATATAACATGCCCTAACAAAACACCTTTAGAACATCCAAAGACACACTTTGTAGGGTTTAGTGAGGCTTTTGCTTCATCTAACCTTTGAAATGTTGTCTCCATCACAGTACAGTGGTCCATCTTGCTCCCATAGATGTAAAAATTATTTAGAAATACTCTGATGAAGTTCCCAATGTAGGGTTCAAACACCCTATTCATCAAATGTTGGAACATTGCCAAGCATTACACAACCCAAAAGGCATAACTCTATAAGAAAATGTTCCCAAGGATTGGTGAACGTGGTCTTTAGCTAATCATTTTCTACTATACAAACTTGGTTGTATCCGCTATATCCATCAAAGCAAAACTATAGCACTCTTGGCCAAGATATGATCTCGAGAATGGAAGAGGGTAATGATCCTTCTTTGTTGCCTTGTTGAGCTTCCTATAATCAACACAAATGCGTAGCTTCCCATTTTTTTATTGAGATCACAATAGGAGAAACCCATTCTAGAATTCTCCACATGACAAATATGAATCCTACATCAAGCAACTTATCTATTTCTTCTTTTACGGTCTTGGAAAAATTAGGATTCATTATATATGGCATTTACTTTATGGACTTAGCACCATCTACCAGCTCAATAGAATGTTCTATGCAACTTACTTAAAAGAGTTCCTTGTAATCAAAGTGAATAGGTGTATGTACCTTGAAAGAGTTGGAGGTAGGATACCTTCTCACTCTCCATCACAACATCACTAATCTTTATTTGTTAGAGACAATCATTAATTTCTTCTTCAAATAATTTTATGGGTTCATGAGTTGGTGTGACTGGAAGGATATCCATGACTGAAACATCAACCTCACTTTCTTCATCTTCTGTGTCCACTTCACTGGTACTAGAGTAATCAGAGGATGTCCAATCATCAATTTCATCACTTGAATCCATAGGTTCTTCCTTATGATGTTGAGGGATCACGTTTATCTTCACCCTCTCTCTGCTATGTCCAAGTGTCATAAATCATTCATTCCAGTAGTTTCTTACATGAACTCTCCTTAGCCATGGCATTCTTAACAACATTGGGTACGTAATAGTACCATTTTTCATCACCTAAAAGTCTACCACACATATAACACCCATAACAAATATTGCCACATTTGAAACAACACCTTCTAGTTTAGTTTTTCCATTATTTAATGACCTTAACATAAGTGTTGAGGGGAGATCAATTTTTAAACCCAACATATTCATTACAGACTCGGTCATTACATTAACTGCAGCACCTCCATCAACTAAGACATCATGAATTGAAATACCATTACATAATACCTCAACTTGTGGAGCGTAGGGATCCACCTCTGCCTCCAAAATAGGGACCTCAACCTCCTTCCTTCGTCGAGCATTGAGTCCACTTCACAACTCCCGCCTCTTCTCAGAAGACATAGCCAAAAGTTGACCATATGTAATATTTGTAGGCCTTTTGGACAAATCTTCTAAGATGGAGTATGGTCCTTGTCCTTGTGAAATTAGAAAATCCTGCACACCCAACTTTCTTCTCCTATGTTTCTTACTAGTTTCTCCTTTCATCTTCTTAGGATCATTTCCATCTTGGTTATCTTTTTCTTTCTTTCTTTTTGTTACAAACACATCTGCTTCATTATTTATGCTCCTATCTACTACATCAAAAGAATTCACAGGTGATTTTACTTTATCATTATCTCTTATACCAGATGTAGAAGCTCTATCTGGACAATTATACTTATAATGAACCTTTTTATGACAATCATAACATACAACTTCAGAAATATTTATTTTTAGACCTCTATCTCCTCCCTGAGAACTAAATTCTTTTCCTTGAAGAAGATTAATAGTTAACTAGCCCATCTTCCTAAGCATATCTTCATACTCAGTAGATGTACTAGGAGAAATATTTGTGCTCACCAAGAGTGGTTGTGGATTCTGGACCAAAGGTGTTGGTGTAGGCTCTACCTTAGAAACAATTTCTTTGGGCTCTTCTTCCATGCTTTCTTCTTGCCTTCTTGTAATCTCCTTTGCTTGTTTGAGGGTCGTTGGGTAGTCATACTTCACTCATTGTCTGATCTCTGGCTTCATCCCAAGAATGAAGTGCTTACAGAGGAGATTATCGACGCCATTCATCAACCCATCCGCTAATCCTTCCTTCCGGATCACGGGCATCGAGCTTCCTCCTTAGCTCTAGAACATGAGCATGATAATCCCTTATCTTCTCCTTCTCTCCTTAAGATAGCTTTGTGATATCTATCATGAGATCTGCATATTTCTGTTGTTCACCAAATTCTTCAAGAAAAATTTCAGTTAATAAATCCCATGAGTTTTTCACATTATCACCTAGTATTTCAAACCACCTAAGGGCTAAACCATCTAAAAAGGTAGGAAAAAAATTTAGTCCATTGTTCCCTTCTTATAAGGCCATTACAAATACAAGATTGTTTAAACTCTTGAATGAAAGAGGAAGCATCTTCATTAGATTGGGCTGAAAAAATAAGAATCTTCCCCATTTTCAAAAGTAACCATAGTGAAATACCAACCCACAAGTACAATCAACAAGACTTATGTGCACAAATAATTGGAATCACTATAATAGAAAGTGACTTTACACCTTTCTACAGTAAAATAGGAATGACCACGGTAAACTATGGTAAAACTTGACTTACTGCGGTAAAAACTAACTTTACTGTGGTAAACACTATTCATGGTAAAAAGTGAAGTTATTGTGGTAAATACTATTCATGGTAAAAAGTGACTTTATTATGGTAACTACTATGCACAGTAAAAACAAGGTTACCCTCCAAATGATTTCTGACTAAGTGGGAATATCTCTCCAGAGAATCCACCATGAATGGTCCTAGTAATGGAGCCAAAATGTCATCACCAATCCGACACTATGATACGAAGGAATGATGACAAATCTGAAATATAAGTGTAAATTATAATATCAATATGAAATTGTTACAATCTCATCTATGAGGTACTTCAAGTGTTACTAACTTCACTTGCCTTCCAACAATAACTATGGGAGAAACTTCACAATTACACCTCTTAATGGCTTCTTTAACACACCTTCTAAATGATGGCTTCCTTCACACACTTACTCATACAATATTTCTCACTACTTCCTTTTATGCTAAATGAGGGGGGTGGCCTCTCTATTTATAGAACTTTCAAGCTTATCCACCTTATCTCTAAGATAGGATAAGAAATCTACTCTGACGAATCATATTCCATACCTTAACTCTTATCTTTACATGTAAGCTTATCTTTTAAGATAAGATAAACCTTATCATTTCACATGGGTTCCACATTTTTAGACTTTTTACAAATAAAATACACAAAATATTTATGACCTCACTCCTTGTCCTTATTACCAATATAATATTTCTAATTCCTAATCTTGTAGATCCTACTTCTCTACTTACCCTAACTTTGACATTTTAACATTACCGAACCACTTACGAAAAATATTTATTTTTACCACAACATTCCTATTGTACTTTGACTGTTATCGTACTATACATTATTGGCGGACATCATACCAATAGTGCCATTATCTTCTATTAGATGCTACTACTAATTATACTTAATAACATCCTATTCCTAATACATACATTAATGACATAGAAATTACGGAGGAAAATTTTAGTGTTGACGAGTGCCATGTGGTGATCGAGAGAGGTCTAGGTAGCCATATAGTAAACTAAATATGTGTTTCCTAGAAACTATGTATTAGATGCAAAAATCGTCCATGATACTCATCATATGATATGTATGAGTGGAAGGAAAGTGTGTATTATGTGTAATATCCATATAAATTTGATTAGTAAGCTCAACCATGAGTGAGTTTGGGTAATGAACATAATTTCCATTATTAGTAAGTTCCATGTAAAGAGAAATCGTGGTGATAGAGTCTAGAACATAAAAATAAATTAGGGTTTGAAGAAACTATAAAATTAGTGTAAAACCATTCAAATATAAATAAATTTGAAACCTTAGGGGCAAGGCAAAAAAACCTATGGTTGTACATAATTCAAAGAAAGCGAGTTCACCAAAATGTTATGTCAAAATTAGGATTAATATAATTAAGGTATGAAACAATTAGCTATTATCAAAATAATATCAAATTACAATGAAAATAACAAGAATTTAGATCTTATGTCATATTTGGGTAAAATGTAAATAATTGTACTATCATAGATAATGTAACTAACAATGTAAAAACTAGTTAGAGATGATTCTATTAAATTTCAACTGATAGAAACTTGTAGGAAGGGTTTGTAGACTATCATAAAGTTATTCTATAAATATGGGAGTGCAATGTTATAAGAAGGATTACGTTTCCTATCCTAGACAAAGTCATTGAGGTGATTTTTCCCTCTTTAGCTGAATTTATCCTCTATTGATTATGATCGAATCTTTCTTCTAACATTGTGTTCCTCTTTGTCTAAGCTATATTTTCATTTTCACAATTGCAATTGTGTAATTGATTAGGGATCATTTATTATTCTTCTTTATTTAGGGACAAAAAATGGGGTTAGTGTTTTTGGTTTGTGTGGAACCCTATCATGCCTATGTAGATATATTCTCAAGAGGAAACAAAAATTCCTAGTTCCCCATTTAGTGAATGTGTGCAAGATGTATATTACCATGTGTTCAAGAAATGAATACCTTATTAGGACCTTTGACACTCAGAAATTACCTTTTGATTGTGATGTAGGTTTTTAAATGGCCTAAAGTAGCTTTGAGTGATGTGTGCATACTTAGAGCTAGTCAAATATGGTTGAGAGAAGGATCTCCCAAGAATCCTAAATATGTGAGGAGTGTGGCCATTAAAATAGGTTAAATCAATGTTATTATATAGGTGTCTATTGTGACAAGATCTATCTCTCAAATGACACATGATAAACTATGGTAACTTGTGGATTTGAAAATGTGACCCTTAGTTTTTTTTTAAGAATCAAGTCATCGTATTTGTGGAAATTCGACTAAGTGAACTTGTTTTTATGGATGAATTCATAGATAAATGTATGAAGATGTGTATTGTATTTTTAGAATGATATTTTGACTCATCAATGATGGATAACAAGCGTGACCTAGTGGCCGGCGATGTATTTGTTGAGTAATGTATCTATAGGAATTAGTCAATTAATTGCAAAATGAGTCATGGGATGAAATAAATACTAGGGATTAATTTGAAATTCCAATAGGTATAGATTTAGCAATCTACAAAGGCAATATAATGAAAATATAATGTTTAAACATGATTTTCAAAACTGGGACCTTTAATGGCCTAGGACAACCCACTTGGCACACAAAGCAATAATATTCTTGTAGATGATAAGAATTCATATGCCTCCTTCATTAATACAAAAAGTGTGATTTGTGTTGCATTTTGCATCTATTTTACATCGCATATCAATACTTTTTGGTGTTTTTGCATGTAATTTTTGTGGAATTAGCATCATTTTTTGTAGTGTGAACCCAATGTAAAATTGATTTCATCCTACATTTGTTATAGCGTCAAGTTTCCTACATAGTTTTCCTTAATTTTGGGAGTTAATATAAAAATGTATTTAATGAAAATGCAACCCAAATAAAACAATAAAAAAATATAATATAATTTTGAATTTACATAAATTAATTATTTGTAATTTCAAGTAATTATATATATATATATATATATATATTTAAATTCAAAAAAATTATACACAATAATATACAATAATATAATCTCAAGAACTGGATCCTTAGCCAAGACTTTTACCTTTCTTCCCTGCCCAGAATTGGATCGGATCATAATCCGATTGCTTTAAGCTTTCTAAATTGGACCAAACCTGCAAGAAGCTCATTCAAATTTGAAAAAATGTGGATGGAGCACGTTGATATCTATGATAGAATAAAGGAATGGTGGGATTGGAATGGGGAAGGCCTTTGCCACAGTACAGATTGGTCCAAAAACTCAAAAATGTCAAAAAACAAGTCAAACTTTGGAACAAAAATGTGTTTGGAAACATCTTCGGAAAAAGAAAGAATTAAAGCATGAAGCTTGGGATCTTGAGTTAAAGATGGATACTATGGGGAGATCGGTTGAAGATGAAGTAAAAGAAAAGAAAATTCTTTACGAGTTGCACACGATCTGAATATAGAGAGAAGAGTCCTTTTGGCGCCTTAAATCTAGGGCTATTTGGCTTAAAGAGGGGACAGAACACCAAGTTCTTTCACATGACCACTCTAAAGCACAGCCGGTAATAGGATCTTAGAGGTTTCTAAAAGCAACGGAAGTATCACTAAAGATCCAAACTGACATTAAGAAACAAGCACTTGAATTCTACAAAAATCTTCTTAGAGAGAGTAATGTAATGCAACTTAGGAAGCTATTTCCTTCATGCTAGAAGCCATCCCTCAGAATGATATTGAGGACCAGAAATTCAGAGATATCACTAAAGCGGTCACGCTTGATGAGCTAAAAAAGGCTGTTTTTTCTCTTGAGGGGGATAAGGCTCCTGGACCGGATGGATTCTCCATTAATTTTTTTCAGAAATTCTGGGAAATATGCTCGGAGGATCTACTCAAAGCGGTTAATGAATTTTATAGATCGGGAAATCTTCTAAAAGAACTCAATAACACACACATTGTGCTGGCACCTAAGAAAATGGATGCAAAAGATTTCAAGGATTTCAGACCTATCAGTCTTGTTAATGCTATTTTTCGAATCTTTACCAAAATTATTGCTTCTAGGCTGCAGCTCATAATGAAGGATCTCATCTCAAGGCAGCAGAGTGGATTCATTAAAGGCAGGATAATACAAGACGGTGTGATTATGGTGCACGAAACTATGCATTCTATGGAAAATAACAAAAAGGCAAACATGATTCTTAAGCTTGATATGAATAAAGCTTTTGACAAAGTTTCTTGGGTCTTCCTTGACAGGATTTTATCTAAATTTGGGTTCACAGAAAAGTTTAGAAAAATTGTTAAGTCTTGTATATCTACAGCCAGGTTCTCTGTGGTTGTTAATGGAGAGCCTGTGGGATTCTTCACCAGCAGCAGAGGTCTCAGGCAGGGAGACCCCATCTCCCCCCTACTCTTCATCCTTTAAGCATTTTGACCTTAGTAGAACAATTAGCAGAGCGGTGGAAGTCGGCCTTTTAAATGGTTCTAAACCCACTTCTCTCAGCCAAGCTGTCTCTCATCAACAGTTTGCAGACGACACCATCCTTCTTCTTCTGGCCTCAGTTGTAGAAGCTAAAGCTATCAAGGCTCTTCTGCAGCTATATGAATGCCTTAGGCAAGAGATCAATTACGACAAAAGCATCCTTTTTTTAACACCCCTGGGGAAAACGGCTCAAGATTGCTAAAATTGCAGGGTGAAATTGGTACTCTTCAAAGTGAACATACTTAGGCCTCCCTCTTGGCACGAAGAAAGTCTCTCACACGGTGTGGGATGATTTATTGACGATATTTCAGAAAAAAATGGCCGGTTGGAAAGGGACCACTCTCTCTAGTCTTTGGTAAGTGCCTTCTCATTAAAAGCACACTCCAAAGTTTGCCCATATATATCATGTCACTATTCAAAATTCCTTCCTCCTTCGAGAGAGAAAGTGGAAAGGATTCGAGAAAAAAATTTTATGAGGCATGGAAGAAAAGTTCAGATTTCACCTTGTGGCCTGGGATAAAGTCTGCACCCCAAAATCTAGGGGAGGGCTGGGAATAAAAGATATTGAGAAAATGAACGAGGCACTCATTGCTAAGATGGGCTGGAGATTGCTTTCGGAGAAACAACCCTGGATTGATGTTATTAAAACAAAATACTTGAATCAGCAAGCTGTTTACTCCTATCTGCATGATGAGCAACTCCCCAATGGTTCCATATTTTGGAATAATCTGGTTAAGAGTAGAAACTTCATTAAGAAGGGAAGCAAATGGAAAGTTGGGGATGGCAGCGACATAAACTTCTGGGAGGATAACTGGTCCAATGATAATCTCTTGGAGAGATTTGGGATTGCTAAGGACAACCTTATAAGAAAGTATGGAACTAAAGTCAAGGACTACATTGATGGAAATGGCACCAACAAGAATTGGAAAAAACTTACTGTGGAGCGTATTGAACTGAAACAAATTATCTCCTCCCTCCAAGACCTTTTAGATCTCTTTCCTTTGTGTCAGTTGGATTCCAAGGATGAGCTGATCTCGGATCAATTCACACGATGGCAAATACTCGGTCAAATCTGGTTATACCGGTCTTTTCCACTGATAACCAATCAGATTTTAAGCGGAACTTGATCTGGATGCGAGTTAACCCCAAAATAAATTTTTTTCTTTGGTGGCCATCGAGGCAAAATTCTCACCCTTCTTGACAATTTGATGAAAAGAGGATTTATCATTCCCAATTTGTGCCACCTTTGCAGGAATAACTATGAAGACATTAGCCATCTGTTCATACATTGTGATTATGCCTTTAGAGCTTGGAACTTTGTCCTTTCCAAATTTGAAGCTCTGGGTGATGCTTGGGAGGATCTCATTCAACTATGGAATCAATGGAACCCACCATTCGGACATTGTGCTATCAAAAGAATCGGAAATTAGCCATCTCGCATTTAATTTGGAGGATGCGGAAGGATAGAAATAATATCGTTTTTAGAAATAAGAAAGAATTTTAAATTCCTCTTTGGCGAAGATCTCCCAAGGCATCAAAGAGGACATGGCGATTTAAACCTCCCAAGAACAATTGTTACCACGAAAATGAAAAGCACATCTTATCAAATTGGCGAGATCGGATATTGGAGCAACCCAGGGAATAGTGTGGATAGATCTTTGGTTAAATGGCATCCCCACTGAATCAATTGGTTCAAGCTTGAACTTTGATGGAGCCTCTAAGGGGAACCGGAACGAAAAGTTTGGAGGAGGAGCAATACGGGACCATAAAGGTAATTTGATTGCTGCATATCTTTGGAAAAATGGGAATCAAACCAATCATTTTGCGAAGCTTTATCTGCTCTATGGGGATTGAGAGTTGCACGGGCCCAAAATATCGAGAACCTCATTGTTGAAGGGGACTCCTTAATATTATTAAAGCTGCTTAATCAGTCCTCTTCTCTAGCTGGAATATCAAAGATTTTATCTACGAATCCATAAGCATCAGTCATACCTTCAACAAACATCGAGAATCATACATTCTTACGGGAGAAACAAAGGTGGCGGCGATCATTGGCCAATTATGGCATTAATATAAATTTCACTATTTGGGATAATGATAGTATCCCTAATCGAACTTCACAAAAAAGCATACATGCGGACCTTCACACGCAAACAATCTCTAGAAACATGCCTTAATCTTTGGAGGAAATCCATAAATTCTTCCACATGTCTTTGTTTTAATTTATTTGGCATGGCAAATGATATCTAATTCAAATGATAGCAAGATTTTGTTTAGGAACTTCAAGTGGAGTGGTCTAAATTTAAAAGCAGCGCACGCGAGAGGTCTGATAATTTTGTTGATATTCGGATGCCTAGCTCCACGAAAACCGAAGATAACTACAAGGTGAAATGACGGGGAAAGGGTTTTCACGCGCGACTCCACGCTTGAGCTCGGATCGGCAATCATCTGACCGTTCGTGGGAGGACAAGCAAGCTCTGATTCCCATTTTTATGCGACCCATACAATGTTGAAAGCGAACCACTCTCAACGCCCAAAGGTATTCTGAAAATTGTTGTAACTTTGCACATCATTGTGAAGATGGGAGGGCCTCCTGCCCAGATTGAGCCGTGCTTGCGGACCACTGATCTTGGAAAGAAAACACACGAGCTCACTGGAACATTCTTAGCATCGGCGGATTCACCAACTTTGTGGAAAGAGTGCGAGGACATGATCAAAGCATCTCTGTTCGCTTTGCCAAGGAGTGGAATGAGAGGACGGTCACAACATTATGGAGGGCGAAGAAAATTCTTATTAATGAGGAACTCATAGCGAAAGCGGCCCGGCCTCGGCTTGGAAGGATACCGCTTCTTCAACAAGAGGGTTATCAAAGAGGTTGAAGAGAAGATTTGTGGAGGAGGAGGAGAAGCTTATATTCAACACCGCTGGATGCTTATTAACTCAATTCCATCCCGTATGATGAAGTCACCCGCATGATGATTCGCTTCATATCCTTAGAAGCGGGTTTATTACATGTCCCTGCCCAAGCACCTTGTCTTTTTGAATCACTTTCGTAGGAGTAGGTTGGTTTGCTTCCCTCACTTATCTGTTAAATTCTCTTGAGCGCTCCATTTTGGAGTTCGAAGCATACCAGGCGGTTCCCTTACACCAAGGGCTTATTTTGCTTATTCACAAACCTTTGCCTTGTTAAATTCCCGGTCTCCCTTCCTCTCCGGCCCGGCTTTGTTGGGTTCCGCTGCTTGCCCGATGCCCCTGTCTCCCCTGCTGCCCCTGCTGCCTTTGCCGCCTTCGGTGTCTTGCTACCCCCCATGCCGGCTGCTCATGCTTCTCCTTCTTTCCTCCTCTGTTGCTGCCCCACCACCCCTGTCTCTACCTCTAAACGTGTCACCGGGGCTTCAGGAGACTCAACCTTGAGTCTACTGGCTGTGAGGGTTGAACCTTTGGAGGACATTGCTCGTGATCTCTTTGAACATTAGTAGTGCCGGTCCCAGGTGGCACCAACGGATAACCCTTCTAGGAGATTGGAGGCCTTAGAGGTGAGCTTAAATTGCTTTGAAGGATGAGGTTAAAAACCTTGCTAAGAAAAAAAGGCAAACAAAGCATTGAGGGGAAGGGAGCATTGGCGCAATAGCAGATTGATGACATATACAAAAAGCTGACCTCCTTAGACTCCCGCCTAGGGAAGATGAAGACTAGGCATGAGTATAATATTGCAGCCTTGGGGCCATCGAGGAGTTCATCAAAGGTCATGCAAGAAGTGTTTCACAACTTAGCGGTGTCCCGGCTACACTTTGGGGGCAATGAGAAAGAGAGCAAAAAGAACCGAGAGAGGAACTTGATAAGATGGATCTTGCTCATATATGACCACGTTGGGCATGTATCATGCTTGGAAAAGAGTAAAGATGAGTATTGATCAAGCGGCCAAGAAGTAGTCCCGACTACTTTTCTGCTGGTCCTTATTGTTTTTTTTTTACTTCTTGTTGTAGGCTTGCTATTTTTTTGCCGTTGTTTTCTTTGTTAAGTCTCGATTGTATAGTACATTGTTTACGGGCTTCGTTGTTCTTTCTTTGTAACTTTTGTGCTTTGCTCTGATGCAACCTTCTCTGCTCCTCTCTTATTCCGGCTTTTAGGCCTTCTTTTAGTACACAAGGGTATAGTCCCTTTCAAAAAACTATTTACCAATATTAAAAAAAATATAATATCGAGGAATAAGATTAATATAGTGAATTTCCTTCCAATTGTAATTAAACCATCAAATATAACAAGATGTAAGCTAAAACAATTATATGCAATAATGTTTAATACTACAATGTCAAGGGGGTAACGATGGATATATTTAAGCTTACTTCCAATCCAAATTACTAATAAAAGAGATAATATTTGGTACATTTTGCTCATCATCATCCTCTATCATGTCATAAACCGTCATCAAGATCCCTTCTTGTCACCCTCTTATTGATATTAGGACCCTCAAATATGATGAATATTTTCTCAATTTGCAACTACATATTTAAAAAAGCATAAAGTTATGTCACTTTCTTATTTATATAACTTTAGTAAAATAATAGTATTTAGTACCTATGTAACAAGTCCCTAGAAGGAAACAAGGGACCTTTGAATAATCATCCTAGCACAAACATCCTTCTATCATAATGAATTTGTACTAGAATCTATTGAAATATTTCACTTCTAAAAATAAACATGAAAATTATACCTCTCGTAGTGGGACCACAGAAGTAGATGATAAACATCGACTTATCCTAACACCATGTTCCCTCTCATTCTGCTTGAAGGTCCATATATTTAGTAAACATGTAACTAATACCCAAGAATTATGTTATTATCTAAATAAAAAGTTTCTAGTATAAAGCGATATACAAAAATAAATAAATAAATTCATTTGAATTGTTATGTATACCCAATATCTTGCCAAAAGACTATCGAAGTGACTAATAAGTATGATAATATTTAATATAATCCTCCTATATATGTCATTATTTTACAACAAAACTATTATACCCACAAAAATCAACAATATATATACAATAAACATGAACCATTTGAAACCAAATAAATACAAAATTTACGTGTTTGATAGACCCTACCATATGGAACCTACATTTTATGTAACTCAAAATCTTTGAAATTTACCTTCGCATTGATTCCATTAAGTGAGAAATAATTTATTTAAACCCACAATATTTCACAATGAATAATTTCTATGGCATAAAAAAGTGTTATAAAATCACAATAGAAAAAGACAAGTTACTTATGTTATTGTCACTCGTGTAACACTTTTTGATACACAAAAACTATAAAATGTTAAATATTAGGTTCACAACATTGCTTCGTCTTGACATGAATCAATGTAAAAGATAAATTACAATTTTTCAAGTTGAACATAATGTATGTTTTACTAATAGGTGTTGACTTGACAAAAACTTCACCTTAATGTGGCTAAGGATCTTAGGTACATGAGTGAGATGTGAGAGATCACACATAACTTAACATTATTGAAGGAATATTTGAGAAAGACTTCATAATAATATTTTAATAACATACCCACACTTGGAAGGAATGTGTTAGAGCATAAGTTTCCACATGGAGTGAAGGTACATAAGATGTTGTCAATGATCTATGAGCATGACAGACATGGGGAACATGATAAATGTTTTAGATATATAGGAGTGTGTGCCAACTAAAAAATAACCATATACCTCATAGGAATCTGTAATATAACCTAAATTATATTCATGCAAAAATGAAAGGTCTGTGATATTTGTGAATACTATAAATATCATTGTGTTCCACATTTTGAGACACTTATAAGAGAGAGTGAAAGGTGAGGACTTTACACTTTAGAAGAATTATTAGTAGAAGAATTATAGGAAAATATACTTAGGATTTAATGGAGTTTTAAGTAATGTAAAAATCACACATATGTTATTTTTATACCATATGTATTGTAACCTATGATATTGTACCACAACGAATCCATTTTTATTTGTAACATCTTTTTGTGATTAATGAAAGGAATCTATTATGTGTATATCTAGTAGATTATGATTACTACAAAGGGAATGATTTTTGTTTTTCTTTTTGTATGTGATGATATTGTAATTTATATTATATATATTATAAGTTTTAGTGGTTCATATATCAAGTACATGATTACATGCACATACATATTGTCATACAATATAGGGTTATACCAAATCACTATATAGAAAAATCATATTTTGTTAAGGCATTACCATTCACAATTATCAATGGGTTCCTATACAAATTGGTAAATGATGAAATATTGTGTGGTTGCATTGGAACACGAAAGGGAAGCCATACTTAGGGAAGCATATGGAGGAATATTTTGTGTCCATTTTGAAGGATTTGAATATGAAGAATATATTACATAGTGTAATTTGGTGGCCAATAGTGTTTTAGGAAGCACAAACCCCATTCTGCAAAGCATTGTGATTTGCTAAAGAATTAGAAAGCCAAATCAAAGAGGTGAGATGGCATTAAACCCTACACTATTTGCACAACCATTTGAACAATGGGGAATAGATTTTGTAGGACCAATTCACTCACCATCCAGGAGATCTAAAGCCAAATATATAATTATTGTGATAAATTATTTCACTAAATGGGCATAAGCCACCGATCCCTAAATCCTAACCTGTTCAACAAGAGACTGCTTTAAGTTTTTATATGAAAACATTATCACTATATATAGTTTTCCACAAAAATTGGTAAGTGATAGATGCACATACTTCATCAATAAAATAATCAATTTCCTTACAAAAGAGTTTATGATTGCACACCACTAGAGTACAACCTATCATATGCAAGTAAATGGAAAGTAGAAGCAACAAACAAAGTTTTGGAAATGATGCTGATAGTAAATGCAATGTTCACAAAGATGATTGGGAAGATAAAATACTTACAATACTACAGGCCTACAAGAAAAATTACAAATGTAGTATAGGGAACACTTTATCTTAACTAGTATATGGAATATAAGAAATTGTGCCAAAGGAATATATTGTACCAAGTTTGCACATTATTGTAATAAAAAGGCTAAGATCCAAATAATCCATCTAACATATTTTATTGGATTGGAAAAAATGGAGAGCAAGATGAGTGCACAATGGAGTCGGGAAGCTCATCAAAAATTCAAAAAGCATGAGATGAAAAGAACTTGTGCACTAAGGAATTCAAAATAGAGAAATCAATATTAGTATATGAAAGAGAGTTTAGAATATACCTAGGAAAATTGTTCGTTTGATGGAAAGGACCATATATCATTCATCATATAACTAAACATGGTACAATAGTATTATGGAACGTACAAGGAAATGTTCTACCAAGAAGAATAATTGGTAATAGGCTTAAGGTATACAAAAATGGTTGCACAAAATAGAAAAATAAATAATTTCCCCTTAAAAATATTAGAATATGATTTTAAGATTCATGGAATGTGTGGTAAGTTACAAGTTTTGTAAATTTTTTCGCTCATGGTTAAGTGTGTGTAGGAGTAGGGAGATGAATTAGTGAACCAACAAAGTCACAATAAAATAGCCAATTTTTTGGAAGGGAAATAAATTTTAAGGATATGAATGAATTGAATCAATTTGGGATTATTGCACAAGAGATAGGAAAAATTGAAGAGTAAAAAAGAACAAAATAATTCAAACAGTGATAAGATTTCTTATTCAAATATTTATATGGATGAACCATAAAATAGAGTAGATTTCGGGGTAAGTGAAATGAACATGCAAATACAGGGGTCAAAAATAAAGTCCTCAATTTGATAAGTAATATTAGGATGGTAGATAAATTCATAAATGAATGGAAAAAGACACATCAAAACACCAAAATATATAAAGATGAGGCATGTTGCAAAACCAACGAATTGTTCATTTGAGAAGCTAGAGCATAAGGAAAAATTGAGCCCATAATTGTAACTCTGTGAGAGATAGTTTGATATATATAGATTGAGAGATAACCAAAGAACTAAAGAAAAAATGAAAAATTCATTTTCTCTCCCAACAAGTTCAATGGTTTAGGAAATGATGGAATAGTAGTGGGTTACATTATTAACCTTGAGTGATGTATATTTTTTTGGTATTGACACAATAGACCAGAAAACAAAGTGGAGTGATTTTCCTCGCCACAAGATACAAGAGAGGGTTGAGTAATATTGGGGAGAAGAGACACCCAAAATAAATGGTGGGGTAGTAAGAGGGAAACTAATACTCAAATACCCATTATGAGTAACCAACATGGAGAGGCTAACACAACTAAATGATACAATCTAGTTTAACACATAAGATGTGGCTCCCATCAATTTTGCCACAATATCTCGAGCCATTGGGTTGCCTAATAGGAAACATCCATGTTGGCATATAAAATGACAAAAAAATTGACCTTCAATAATTAAAAACTACTACATATTGGAATTTTCACAAAGGAAGGGGTCCCTTTGGAATAAATTACAAACCACTCGAGTTATATTTTGGGTGAAATAATATCCAAAATATTTTGGAAGGAAATTCAAGGAATAAATAAAACACCACTTGGCACAATGGACATAGTACCGCAGATTTGGGAGCAAGATGAAGACTTTAACTAGCCTAAATTCTTGTCCTAAGAAGTAAATATCAATGTGAAAAGGTCGATGAATATGCTAAAAACAATTATTTACCAATCTCTACTGATCTTGCTATGCACTATGCATTGGAGATCCCTTGAAGGAATCATTGAAGTGGATGATGTGTATTACTGCATGAAATATTTGTGAAGTATATTTTTTCAAATCCATATACAACATATGATGATAATAAAAATATGAGATCATGGTTGATAAAACCTAGAGAAATGCTCAATGTAAATCCATGAATTCCAAAGGAAGTTCACAATTCCATAGGGCAATTTGAAATTTCTACATGATGGCACCACACTTTCTTGAGAAGGTAAAAAGGTTGAATACCACAAGAAATTTTCATTCTTCATTGTCTTAGATATAGCCAAGGAAAATTTGAGAAGACAACACATGATGATTCCCATGTGCATGTTCATTCATTTCACTTTGAACAACCAACACAACCATAATAGGAGGATTGCAATCTACAACAATAACCATGGTAGAACCCACAAAAATGGGAAGGACCAAACCAAAAACCAAAAAGAGAATCCAATAAAAATAAAAGACTATTGTGCTGACAAAAAAATATGACCCTCAAGTGTAGAAAGATCCTATATTACCCATTTGGTTTTGAAATTGGATTTTTCAAATTACAAACCAACAGAAGAAAAGTGCACAAAATGTACTTATCAAATAAAGGAGTGGCATACATGGAAATATATAAAGAGAACACAATCATTGACTCAAAAGATCAATGTTGAACAAATGATACAAGTATCACTCATGCCACACAATCTCATGATCTAATTGGAAAGGGAAAACACAACATAAGACTAACTAACAAACAACCTTGTAAAGAGATTAAAATACGTAGGGGTGGACATAAAAGTGGAGCTACATTTGTAAATGTTCAACCTCAATGACATGGAAGAACAAATACGAGTCTCTCTCGCACAAATGAAGAATATCATAGAAAAACCCATTTAGGTTAGTGTGTAGAGCATGACTTGAAGAATATTTGAAGCTTCTAGGTTTGGGAGTGAGCACAAGAAGAAGTGTGTCCTTATCAATACAATAAATAGTTTAAGATCCAAAAGCACACTAAATTGAAAAGAATTTTTCATAGGAAAGAGAATATTATGCACAAAAGAGGGAAAAGATCAACACTCAAAACAAAGTGAGGAAAACAATACCTAATACTATGATACAAAAATTGTAATTGCACCTTCTCCTCCCCCATATCCACATTAAAATATAGTCCCCTTAAACATAGTGAGGTTGAATAAATAAGTGTAAATCCAAAAGAAGTAGAAATAAAGGCCTTATATCCTAATGTACAAACTTATTTAATATAAATATTTGAAGTCACATAGTCCAAAAAAGAGGAAGATAAAAAAAAAGGAAGATCTAAAAAGTAGGATGATATGTAGAAATAAGATTAAGACAAACATAAAATGGATAAAGAAACCAAGAAATATCTTAGGAAGGTATAATAAGATCAACACATTACAAAGGAGGAGGAAAGGAATCCAAGAAAAAAATAGAACAAATGGAATTTGAAAATAAATTTGAGGCATAGAGAAAATAAAAGTAATACTAGGAGGATTAGATGTGTAAGGAAGAGTAATTCAAGCTACAAAACAATTACCCAAGTTGAAGCTTAGAAAATCCATGAAGAAACTCAGGGGAAAATGAAACAAAAGAGAGAAGAAGAAGAAAAGAGCAAAAAAGGAATAAGAAGACCAGAATGAAGAATAAGAAGATAAGAGAAAGGCAAAGGAAGATTAGAAAAGAATGAAAAATAAGAAAAAGATGAGAAAGATAAGAAATTTGAAGAGGATAAACAAACCAATGAAGCCAAGGTGCAATTAGAATAACATGCGAGACATTGTGAAGGAATAAACAATTGCGAAAAGAAAATCATGAGGCTAGATGAAATAACAAGGAAATAAAAATTACTTAGCCAGCATATAGTGCAAAAATAATAATCACCTCTCAAGTACAAAAGGTCAATCTTCTATGTGAGAAGAATCCAAAGGATAACACCTTGGAGGTAAGAAACTCTTTCTTAGAGCCAATTACCATAGAATAAGTTGAGGCATGAGTAAACCTAGACATTATGATGAGAAATGTAGTCAACTCCACAAACAAGAAAGTATATTCTTGTCCTTCCCTCCTCCCATGTGCATACATTAGTACCTCATATTTCTTAGATTAATATGCAAATTAACACCTCCCAAGACATGGTTAGCATTTTTGAGGTAGATATTGAGAAGATGCCATTGCTGAAACAAATTTAGGGTGTCCACATGCTATGAGAAAACATTGGTGCCACAACAATACAATTGGCTCAATATAAGGAAACATTGAATTAAATTTTTGCATCCTTAAAACAAAATTGAAGACAATTTTCTTAAAATTATTATGGAATCCGTATGTAACAAAGTTATAAGTGAGAAAATTCAATTAACCACTTTGATTGGTAAACTTGTGGATAATTAGAAAGAGTAGGATATTGTGATGCAAGTGAAGGAAGAAGTATTTCGGTCAAAAGGAAGTAAAAGATGTAATTCTTATATTGCATGAATACATCAACCTGCTCTAACAAGATGAAGCACAAGTGAAGAAAATCACATTTGAGTTATTAGATTGTAATGCAAAGTTGTATGCTCAATGGGTGAAAACCAAGTTGACATTGAGCTTGGAGAAAAATGTAGGCATAAATGATAGTGGAAAGGAATTATCGGGAGGTAGATAAGGAACTAAAATCATCCTTATAGGATTGAGATAATGTTAGTGATAGAATGTGAGAGGGGAGTGCAATATTTCATGCAATACTTTTGTTGGGGTACATGCATAGTGAATGAGGGACTTTAGAGGGTTGATCAAGGAAATATATAATGTTGTATATTTGAAAACCCAATTACATAAAGTTCTAAAGTAGATGATTTGTTTTAATTCATTCAAGTATTTACACAATTACAACTATACTTGATGGAGTGAACAAATCTCTCGCAGATTGAAATGTATACAAAGCACTTGGAAATATTCCTTCCTACTACAAAAATAGTGAAGATTATTGTAAAATAAATCATCCCACATCTCATGCTCTAGAATATAAAGGAAACGCAATAAATACCACCTCCATCCACCACTCCAGAGAACAAGTACAACCAACCTCATCGAGTATCCGAACAATAGAAATAGGTTCACTTATGACACAATTTTGTGATAGATGAGATTTTTAAGTATATTGTGCAATTTTTGATATATATATATATATATATATATATATATATATATATATATATATATATAAGGAGGCCCACATAGATTAAAAAAATAAAAATGAAAATTTATGAGGGAGTTTACACATATTAAAAACCTAAAAGGATCATATATTGGAAAGAATATTTTATTGAAAACCTACGAGGGTGGTTAAGAAGTGTGTAAAGGAAGAAAATCGATAAAACAACATCCTTTGTGATGACTACAAGTAGAGTATCTCAATGTATAATATAATCAATATTAGGAAAAGTATGAAACAATGGGATAAACCACCTTCCAAATTCTCTATAAGCATATTTTGTCTCAAAGATGAGACAACTATTAAGTCAAGGTAAGTCTTAGTAGTGTATAGGGTAAAAATATAACTTGAATGTATTTAGGATTTGTTGTATATTAAATAATACCTAAGGTATATGCATAGCTTATATAAGACAAAATCAAGGATATATAAAACTCCCTTGGTACAAATATAGAGTGTAAATATTATTTTTGACAGAAATGGAAGAAGAAGGGACTAAAAAAGTAATCACCCGAAATGCATAAAAATTGTAAGCATATTACAAAAAGGTTGTTCTTGATTATACTGTGAATATAGTTCTATGCTTTTAGTTTAGTAATATAAATCTAGTCTATTATTGTATTTCTCTTTATCTTTTTGTATCTTTCCTTCATTTATATTTGATATGTAGCTATTGTGTATTGATATGTTAGAATTTGATCTAAATTATTGCACACTATGTTATTTGCAGTAAATAGAATATTTTTATTTCCCCTAGACTACAACTTGTGGCATGTCTCAATGAGTGTTTCTAGGGAACTCTACTGAAAAATACCTAACCCTTTATTCCTTAAAACCCTTGAACAATGCTTGGAGTGACTTTAATCTTACTAATACATGGCTTTATAACCTTTGCATGCTGAAAATGGAGGAAACTATACTCTTTGACCTAGTTTAGTGCTTCAATCCTATAATAGGGACTAATCTAATTAATGTATAACTTATTTGGGTATCATTAGGAAACTCGAGTGCTTTTGGAATGATATTTTCAATAAGAGCTTATAAGAGTGACAAGTGAGTTATAAAGTGATATTGACTTGTTTATATAGTCTTTCATATGTGAAATATTCTAATAAGGCCAACCCTAGGAAGCTTAAATGACCCAAATAATATATTCAAATCGAAAATAGAGTAGTGAACTTGAATATCGAAGATTGTACACGTTAGCCAAAACTAGACCCCACATCGACCCATTTTTATGGTCCTATACAGAGAGAAGAAGAAATGTAAAATAAGAAGTTTGTAAATGAAGGATAAAGGTTATTTACTACTTTAATTAGATAATATTCAATGATTTGATGAAAATAAAATTATAGAGATAAGCAAGTCATGAAATATCTAGAGATATGAACTAATAGGATTATGAATGTGAGCATATGTCTTAGAAAGGGAATATGATCAAAGTTGGTATTGAAAAAGGACAAATTACCAAGTTTGAGTGTCTACATTTCCCCCTTTTAAGTGTGTGATTGAAAATTACACACTCAAAGGAAAAACATTATTGAATGTACACACAAAATTTATTTTCACTCGATAGTAGTTTTCTAAAGTGTTGGTGTTGGCATGCTCCATGATGAAACACACAACACAAATTGTAGTAAATTTATATGATAGAAAATGAAATTTAACTAAAAATATAGATATTTTTCTAACTTTGAACTTCATAGAAATAAATTAAAGAGAAATGAAACATGGAAGGAATACACCTATTTTTTATTAAGGGAAGATATTCAATTATTTCTATTCCTTGGAGACTTAATTTTTTTGTATATATGTTGAAAGATTGAGGGTGATTAGCATCAAATTTTGTGTCATAGGAGAGACTAGAGTGTTGAGTACACCTCAACACCAAAGAGAGTGAGAAGAGGATGCAAAGTACCCCTTTTAGAGATTTATAGAGATAAGGCATGTTTTATGAATAACTTAGCTTATTCATCACCTTCCAATTTTGGGAATATAGTGAGAGAAGAGAAAGGAAAGCCTATGAAGAACTTAGCCACTTCGACACCCTTCAATAATCCTATGGATCACACCATTGTAAACAAATCTATGTTTGATTTGTACTATTATAACTACTTTTAACATCACACCATCAAGGAATTGACATTTACATGCCCCGTAAGGTGTTATTTATGTTTATATTGATCACATGGATTATGAAAAATCATAGGGAGAAGGATGCCCACACCCCCAAACCATTTTCATGCATTTGAATCTAAATAGTGTAGTGAAGAAGGAATGCAATACTCATGCCCCCTGTAGCATGCTAAGAATTGAGTCATTTTTATCTAAAACTATATACAAATCATGTAAATAATTGGTAGAATTTAGAGAAATTGGAAAATTCAGAGAATATGCCTCCTATATGGGAACGTCCATCACAATCAAAACTATACTATTGTCCTTAATGTACTATAAATTTTGACCTTTTTAATACTATCACGTTTTAGTATCGTGACCTTTTCTCATAATCTTAGTCATGTAAATAATTTATTCATGTATTGTGTAACCTATTTATATATGTATAGATATCTTGATGAATGCCACCTTTTTTGAGGTGTGTGTGATAAAGCCTTGAGTGCATGCCTAAAAAGAATATATGTGTGCCCATGTGTGATAAGTATGATAATCTATGTAGGATCACATAAAAGGTCGATATGGTGACAAATTATGAGAACCTCTACCTACAAAATGGGTTACACATGGTAGAGACCATGTTGCAGAGAAAATGTAACAAGCAACACACAACAAGAAAGAATACATGTGTATAGAAAAAGAAACAAAAAGAAAAGTGTTAATCATATTATAATCTAGAGTAAGATGAGTATATAAATAACATAGTAAATAATAAAAATTTTAAAAGCTATAGTATAAATAGTAGTGTGATCATCAAATTATAACCCAAGTGTGTTATAATATAGAATAAAAATAATATGGTAGTAGAAACAACATTGTAGAGACAAGTAATCAATAGTATATAGAAACATAGTCATATATAGGCATAAAGCCACAAACATGAGACACCATGGTGTCACAAGATAATCACAATAGAAGGAACAATGTGTCATAGTTGTACAAAAATTCTATACATGTAAGATAAACATGGATCCACAAACATGGGACACCCAAAATGTCATAATATAGTGAAGGAACTAAGGTTGTATAAAGAAAATTATCATTGCATTGTAATCAAACAAGACAATTGAGTTGAACCATGTCATTATCAGTCAAAGAAGTAATTCATATAAACAAGTAGTGAGAACAATATGAGATGCAAGTATAGAAAACAATAATAGAAAAACTTAGATAAAAAGATAGGTTAGTATTGCAAAAAATACACGCGTAGTGTTATTAGCCCAAATGATATAAATAATCACTATTTATATAATCAATTATGTTGAGGAAGTTATAAAGTAACATATAATGAAACAAAAGCACCTGTATAGCATGGGAGGATTCCCCCAAAAGAGTATTTCAAGGAATTAAGTTGGTTCCTATAATCACGTATCAACATGTGTATGGCCTACATTAATCTCAATACACCATGTGAATGCATGTATGTAAAAATAAAATATGATATCTATCAAACCAACATAGATAAAGCAATAAGGTAGCCAATCAAATGATAAGTAGGTCTTGATTTTCTATTTTTGCACAAATTTGTATATTTTGTTAATATTTTATTATTTGAATGTTTTGAAGTGTTTTGAAAATATCTATGTACAAGAAAGGGGTAACTTAATAGACTATGGTCATTGAGAAGTTCATCTATGTCAATTTTAAAGTCAACGATATATAAGGGAGTAAGACTCCTAGGAGGAGTGATGTTCATATTAGTATCCACAATAGGTGGATCAAGTGTTGAGTATTGTACATGAACAAGAGGTATGTTAATGGAAAGATGAATATGTGGTCATTTTTTAGAGACATCTATGTCAATTGAATATAAACATTTCAACCGTTGAGGTGATTTTTAAAATATGGTAACACCATCAACCCTTAACATGGTAATATTAGCAATGAGGTCCTTATAAGGATTAGTGTTAGGTATAGATATGCAATGATGATTAAAAAGGGGTGATATGGTTGTCGATATAGATTTTTAGTATAATGATGTCACAAATATGGTAAAACAAGTAACTCAAGATCCAAAATGATAGAGAGTAAATCTTATGGAGTATCAATATGAGCCAAAATAGTAAGAGATCAAACAAAGGGCATCGATATAGTCTATTAGTATCATGTCATACAAGGTTAGAACTATCTAGAATAGATGTGTTAGAACAAGAAAATGCGGAAAGGATAGAAGTTTTTGATGCATCAAGTTTATGTTGATAATGTATAGAGCTAGGATAAATAACAAGAGAGTGGAACATATGTTCATCTTCATTAATAGGGTTGAAATTCAATTTACACAATTTATTAGCAATAAGTAAAATAGTATTAACACCATTGTATGAGTAGTAATCTTCAAAATTTTCATGTTGTGTAGAATTAAATAATAGATTAGGAATAATATATGGAGAAATGTTTGCAAAGAAAGAATTATTATCTAAAACCGTGGTGTGTTCTAGCAATAGTGGTGTAGAAGTGGTAGTATCAACACTATGACTAGATTATCCCACAAAATAGGTGGGTAATTTATCCATAGGGATAGGTAGCTAAGGAGAAATAATAATATATACTTGAGAAGACAAAGTGTCAAATTTTTAATATTTGAAGGGATCCACATTAATGATCAGATTATACTCACATACCTCATGTATGAACTTGAGACATATATGCACCATACATTAAGCGGCTTGTATAACATGTAAAGATGACCCAAAATAATATTATAATGTAAACCCATGTCCATGATATGAAACATAATGGGAAACATCTTAGGGACAATAAGGATGTCAAGATTCCTAATGTAAAATGGTTCATATTATCAAATCCCCTTACAATATTGATGGTCTTGTCAATTGATTGTAGATATATGCTCATTTTTTACAGAAATGAACTAGGAAAAATGTTCAGGCCATAGCCATTATTGAGTAATACATGCTTGATGAGGAAACCTTGGATTTTGTTGTAATAAAGAAGGGTAGGTATTAGGTAATATGGGTTCATAGATTCCTTTTCCAAAATGAATAAGTCCACGTCTTGTAAATACTTTACATAATAAGTATTGATAACCCATTCCATATTGAAAATAAGTAGAAAGATGTGATGGAGTAAATTTTATTAACCTTGGATCCAAGCTCTATTGTATATGAGGAATATATAAATCATCATGAGTAAAGGTGGCATGATTTTTAAAAGGATGAGGGTCATTTGTAATGGTGTACATACATCCTTGATAAGAGTATTTGAGGAAAACATGAAGGGTAGAAGGAACAACATGCATAAAATGTATCCAATGATGACCTAGGAGTATGTTTTAACTATGATTATTAGGCATAACATGACATTATGTTTCAAAACGTGCATTATTCCATAATAACTAGTAAGGTAATTTTCCAATCTACATCACATGAAATATTGTAAAATCCGTGGATATGCATGGTGGAAGGAGTAATATTGGTAGCAAAAAGACCGGACTGATGTAAAAAATAAATATTATTAATAGTAAGGTCTGATCCATTGTTAATAAGGGTTCTCTTAATCATAGTATGATCTATTTTAACTTTTACATACAACGAAATGTCATTATTAATGATATCTTATTATGGAAGTTCATCATGGATAAAGGCTATATTTTCTTCAATAAAATGGAAGTTTGTGTTAACATGTATGTTATATATGTTATGGAGGTATCATTATAAATCAATGTATATACTCATGAAATAGAATAAGATGACACTTGGCACTAGGAATGGTAGAATCCTAGGTGAGGACCAATTAAGACTTACTAACTAATGAACATGTGTAAAATGAAACTAATGAAACCCTAGGGCCACTAGGATTTGAACAATAGATTTGATTTAAGAGTTAGGTTCACCAAATGTTTACACCCTAATAAAATTGATGTTACGGGAATGCACAACAATAAAAATGATGTAAGGGTTTACAACAAGTAGAATATTCTAATCAATTAAATCCCAACATTAATAATAGGTAATAAAAATATGGTTTCATACTTGTAACAATAGATAAAAGATAAGTAATTACTCAAATACAAAAAGGAGAGAGAAACTTAGTTTTAAAAGGAAGAACAAGGTGAATCCATATATATAGGATTGTGAAACAGGAAGATTAGATACTAGAATATCTTAGATGTTGATTGTGGCACTAGAAATTGAGTAGGGATAGGACCATATAACTAATTTATGGTCTAGACCTGATCTGTATAGTCATAAAATGGATCTATATAGTTTTAAACCCTTTCACATTCTTGATCTAAAACTACATGTATGCTTTATTTGTATATAAATGACCTTCTTTGTATGTCTTTCTCACTCACAAAACTTTGGGATGACATGTAATCACCTACACCAATGAGGAAACACTAGAAATATACAAAAACCTTCATCATAACATTAGAAAACTAAAATTATAAAACATGTTTACATGTGTGTTTACTTGAATCTAGACTACCCTTTATGATTAGACTCTCAATTTTTCAACCAATTTAAGTGCTACACTATAATCACTCATTGGGGAATCAAGCCTAATGTAGTTCTCTTAGGTTTTTGTGGAAGTGTGAACAACTAACTAACCCTCTATGGGTACCCTCATATATCTTGTTACCAAGATAAGGAGCCATCTATATGGTATATAATATACCCAATGTGGTAGTAGTGTAATGTTATGTTCCTTCTCTATGTGACCTAAGAATTTATCCTTGAAACCCTTGAATTTTATTGGAGTGATTTTGCTCTCACTAAGACTTGGCTCTATGAAATTTACATGCTTAAAAATGGATGAAGATAGAATCATTGACCTATTTGAGTGCTTCAGGACTTGTAGGAGGGACTACTCTAATCAATATGTAGCTGATTTGTGTATATTTAGGAACCCTTTGGGTGCTTTTGGAATTATATTTACGATAATATCTAGTAAGATTTTTAGGTGAGATATAAAATGAAATTGAATTTCTTATATATCATTTCGTAGGTGAGGTATTCTAATAATGTTGACCTTATGAATATGAAATGATCCAAAGAGGAGATTAAAATTGAAAAGAGAGTCATTGAACTAAGGATCTACGAATGTACAAGTTGTCCAAGATTGGAACCCAAATCTTGAACCATTTGTATGGTCTTGGACAAAGAAGGAGAAATGTAAAATAAGAAGTTTGAACATGAAGCATAAAGGTTGGTTACTACATTAATTAGATAATATTCCCAAATTTTATGATAGAGTAGAGAATTGAGATAAACAATTCATGAAAGATCTAAAGATACAAACTAATTGGATTTTGAATGTGAGCATTTTTCTTAGCAAGCAAACATGATCAAACTTGGCATTGTACAAGGACAAGTCACAAAATTTTAGTTTCTAAAATTCCAAATTTCCAATAACAATTCATATACAAAATTCACCAATATAGCTAAGATTTTGCAAGATCTAACCAAACATTTGCTAAATATAGCCAAGCCTTTTACCAAATTTACAAATCTTCTCATATATTTTTCAAGATTCTTTCCTATTTTATTATTTTGACAACGACATTCCAAAAGTTATAAACTCATGATGATTTATTTTTTGGTGGTGAGATATATTGGCCTTGATAGCCTCTTCCTCAATAGCTTCTCATGTTTTTATTTGGTCTCATCATCTAATTTGGTTGTTTGGCCTCATTATCTCAATTAATAGTTGATTTTCCTTAGTAGCCCCTTTATTACCATACTACATAAATTGAAATTTCAAAAATATTCAAACTAATGAGCATTTTTGTGTGACCTTTTCCTTAATATATGTCACTTCT
Source organism: Taxus wallichiana var. yunnanensis (assembly GCA_018340775.1). Taxonomy (NCBI): domain Eukaryota; kingdom Viridiplantae; phylum Streptophyta; class Pinopsida; order Cupressales; family Taxaceae; genus Taxus; species Taxus wallichiana. The sequence continues at coordinate 247,160,817 of CM031238.1, read as the reverse complement.
CTAAAATAAATGTGTTTCATGATCTCATCCTTAGTTTAGGATACCTCTCCATGATTAGTTTGTTTTGTGACTCCTTGATAAAATATACCATTCTTTACACACAACAAAGAAGATTCAACGTTTTCCAACTAGTGCACCTCTCTCCAAGTCAACAAGTTATTCTATTTGGGGCATGTACACCCCAAGATGCTCTTCAAGTAGTTACAAATATTGTATCATAGTTCAATATTCCAATAAAAGTGTATTAGATATTTTTAAATTGCATAATTTCAATTATTCAAGTGTCCAAAGTTTCAATTATAAACATTTTATTGAAAATCAATCTACTTCTTCTTACCTTTTTGTAGGTTTTATATATGGAACTAAAACAAATGGATTTTCTTTGACAACCATCCTATGATCAATATTTTCAAGTTTATGATTTATTTTCCTTTTAATCAACATTTTTCAATTATAAATTATGAGGGGACAATTTTTAGTAACCTTAATTATGTTTTTTCATTTTTATTGACATTAGTTCTAATAATCAATATTATACCTTATTCACACATATTTCCCCATTTAAATTCCCTCTAATCCATTTTTTTGTCAATTTTCCAATTCATTTTTATTAGAGTCACTTATAGTCAATAAAAGAACCTTTTTAATATCCCAACAAACATTCTCCAACTTTCATTTCTAAGGTTCATAAAATTTTAACCCCAACCCTATCCACCTACTACAAACCCATCCTTTGCCTACCAAATATCATATTTTTCAAATGGGTAACTTTTAGTTGACTTTAGCATGATTTTAGTGTAGGTTGAGTAGGAAAACTAATTAAATCTATTATATAAATATAAATGTGCCCTAAGCCATTTGCATCTTGGGAATCACTCAATTCTTGGAAACCACTATAAAAAAATCATATTCCTTCTAAGTCCTACAAGAGAGTAGCACTATATTAGCCAAGATAAAAAAATGAGGCATAAATGGTCTTAAATTACATGTTTGAAGTGTGAAGATCAAATCAAGGATTCATTTTAAGTTGGATAATTCTATCATTATTTTCATCTCATCATATGGTTTTGGATAATTACATGGGTTTGACCCCTCTTCAAAGTAATATTCATGTAGACACTAAAATTTGGTAACTTTTCTTTTGTCAATGAAAAGTTTGACTATGATCCCTTGCTTTAAGATGAATTCTCAACATTTCAAGTTCAATAATTATATCGCTTTCATGACTTTCTCACTCCACACTCTGCTCCATCATAAATTTAAGAAATATTAATTAATAAAAGTTGTAAATTATACATGTGCATCATGCTAGAATTTTGTGTTTTAAATCAAATCTCTCATGTCCTGGACCTTACAATTTTGTCAGGATGTGAAATTGGTCTTGGATGGCTTATATTGTCTTGAAATTTGCTATCTTCTAACTCTTTTTTAATTTGAACATATTTTTGTGACATTTCACCATCATAGGGTTGTCCTTATTAGAATATTTCACCTACAGAAGGCTATATAAGAAAATATCATTTATAACTCACATAACACTCTTACAAGATATTATTATAAATATCACTACAAAAGCACTCAAGGATCTCCTAAATATTCCTAAATTAGTTGCACATCATTTAGAGCAGCCACTAATATGAGTTTGAAGCACTCAACTAGGTCAAGTATTCTAGCTTCCTCCATTTTAAAGCATGCAAATGTCCTAGAGAAAATTCATTCTACGTTTTACCAAGTGGTTTCAAATGATAAAGGGTTAGGTCACGTAATTAAAGCACACAAAACTACACTACTAACATACTAGGTAAATTTTATATTATAAAGTTAGCATGATATAATTTTGTTAAGAGAACGTGAGGGCACCAATAGGGATTGAATTAGATCACTTTCACACTTGCACAAGTACCTAGGATAAATACATTAGGCTTGATCCTTCATTAGGGTATGTAGTTATCACTTGGATTGGTTCGGATAGGTCATAAGCCAATGTTATTTTATCATCACCATGCACATGATTTATCTTTTTGGTTATTTAATTATTTGATGAAGGGGATTGCAATTTTCTAGGGTTTCTACTTTGTTACTTGTGATTATAATTCATCTTGATGTTTTGAAAACAAGAATAAGATACATAAAAGTGAATTTCTAGACAAGTGAAGAAAATAAGTAGTCATGCAAAGTCCAAGTATCAAAGGTTTCAAAACCATACACTTGCAGTCATGACCATACACTTACATCTTTGGGTCGTACATAATTCCTATGATCCTAAACTAACTCAGTTTCTTATTCTAGGATTGATAATGAATCATTTATAATTTCTAATCTATATTTTCCACCTATCTACCCATGTGGATCTTCTTTGTTATGAACTTTACATCTAAGTAGATCCATCTCCTCTCGTGTGTTTGAGCTATCATTTTATCATTTATCATTATTACAATTATTAACACATTAATTTGATTATGTATGGTTAATTGTAAATTTATGAGAACAAAATAATCTCTTATAACAAACCCGTTTGATGTGAATCTAGTTGCAAGAGGTTCAAATACCATTGCAAATAAAACACAAGAGTTTCAAAATATCTTACTTCTCATTCTGGAATCCACCTTATAAAATTTCAGGACGATCCAACGGTCGAGATCAAAAGTTATGGTCTCTGCAAGTTATGCTCCCACATCATTCTCCCCTGGTTGAAAAGAATTCAGCTCCTGCGAATTCTGTTGATGGAACTCATCTAATTTTGCACTATCAATTTTATTCAACTCCCACTCAGGAATCCAAGTATTTTCTTCTTGCTACAAACCTTCCCACTGTACCAAATATCTATTGTAGCTCCCATGTCTAGTAGTGACTATCTTTTGGTCCAAGACACGCATTACCCTCTCCTTTTTCTTCTTCGGCATCTGTTGCTTCCAGTTTATTTCTTTCTCCTCTGCAACATGTTCATCATGACCTGGGAACTTATATAAGTTAGAAACATTAAAAACTAGTGAGATAGAAAATTTTTTAGGTAGCTCCACCTTGTAGGCATTATCACTCATTTTCTTCAAAATCCTACATGGCCCAATCTTCTTATACTTGAGTTTATTATATGTCCCCTTTGGATATGTCGCCTTTGGAAACCTCTCTTTTCTAAGATGAACCATCACCATATCTCCTTCTTCAAATACACTTACTCTCCTACTGACATCTGTAGTTGTTTTATATTGTGCATTACTCACTTTCAGCTTTTCCCTCACTTCATCTTGCAACTGTAGAATGTGTTCTGTGAATGCTTCTGCATCATCACTAGTTTCATCTTCACCGGGTAGAAAAATTAGGTCTAGGACCCCCTTGGGATTCATACCATATACAATCTAGAAAGGATACCTCCTGTTGACTTGTTTACCGAGCTGTTATAGGCAAACTCAGCTTGAGGTAAAGCTAAGTCCCATTGTTTTGGCTTTTCTCCAACTATACAATGTAGGAGATTTCCCAAGCTTCTGTTCACTACTTCTATCTACCCATCAGTCTAGGGGTGATATGCACTACTAAAATGTAGTTGTGTCCCTAGTTTCTTCCACAGAGTCCTCAAAAGTGACTCAAAAACTTCATGTCCCGATCTGAAGTGATCGTTCTTGGAATTCCATGCAATCTAACCACTTCTAAAAAAACAAATCTACAATTCTAGAAGCATCATTAGTTTTTACAAGAAATGAAATGTGCCATTTTAGAGAATCTATCAACTACAAAAAGATAGAATCATTCCCTCGTTGTGTGTTAGGAAGCCCTAACACGAAATCCATACTCAAATCAACCCACGACCCTATAGGGATAGGTAATGGCATATATAACCCAAGTATTCTATGCATGGCCCTTATCCATTTGACACACTCTACATCTTGCTACAATCCTACTTATGTCCCTCTTTACCTTTGGCCAATAATACTTTTCTATAACAAGAGAAATTGTCTTACTAATACCAAAGTGTCCAGCCAACCCCCACTATGCAATTCTCTTATAATATTTTCTCTCATTGAACCAATAGGGATGCACAATTGTTTCCCCTAAACAAATAACCATCTTACATCAAATAATCAAAAGAATCACTACCTACTGTAGGCTCCTTAAGTTGTCTCACAACATCACCAAAATCTGGATCACCTTCATACAATTCCTTAACTGCCTCAAACCCTAGTACTTTATTTTCCATTATTTTCAAAAGGACTACACACCTACTCAAGGCATCAACAACTTGATTTTGCTTACTAGACTTATGCTTTAAAACAAAAGTATATTCTTGTAAAAATGAAACCCATTTTGCATGCCTACTATTTAGTTTCTTTGTGTGTTTACGTACCTCAAGGCTTCATGGTCAATGAAGAGCACAAATTCCTTTGCTACCAAGTAATGTCTCCAATTCCTTAATTCCTAAAAATAGCATAAAATTCCACATCATAAGTAGAATATTTCCTCCTTACTTCATTTAGCTTTTCATTGAAGAATGCCACAGGTCATCCTTCTTGACTCAACATAGCCCCAATCCTGACATGGGAGGCATCATCAGTCAACCTCAAAGACCTTGCTAAATCTGCAATACCAAAATAGGTGCTTCTGACACTTTCTTCTTCAACAATGTAAAACTATTTGTTGTTGCCTTGGTCCATGCAAACTCCCTCCCTTTTGTACACTCTGCTATGGGTGAAAGAAATGCTACTAAAATTCTTGATGATCTTCTATAAAAAGTTTCCAATCCATGAAAACTACGAACCTATTTCACATTCCTTGGAATAGGCCATTCCAAAATTGCCTTTACTTTTTCCTCATCCATCCTCGCGCATCCTCGATATAAAAATCCCAAAAAAACAAGACTCTTCTGAAGAAATCTACACTTCTTTAAGTTTGCATATAGAATCTCTTTACGTAATAAGTCTAACACCAATTTCATATGCAATAAGTGTTCTTCCACTGTCTTACTGAATATCAAAATATCATCAAAATAGACAACAACAAACTTACCATTATATTCTCAGAGTACTCTGTTCATCAACCTCATGAATGTATTGGGTGCATTAGATAACCCAAATGACATCACCATCCACTCGTATAATCCATCTTTTTTTAAAAGTAGTTTTCCATTCATCCCCTTCATGGATTCAAATATGGTAGTACCCACTCCGTAGGTCAATCTTGTTAAAATATCAAGATCCCGCTAGCACATCCATCATATCATCTAATCATGGAATTGGGAACCAATACTTGATTGTGATCTTGTTTATGGCTCTGTTGTCTACACACATTCTCCAGTCTCCATCTTTCTTGGGAGTCAATAGTGCTGGAGTTGCACAGGGACTCATGCTTTCTCTTACTAACCCTTTCTGTATTAAATCTGTCACTTGTCTATTCAACTCTTCACTCTGTGTTGGACTCATCCGATAAGCTTCCTAGTTTGGAAGGGTTGATCCTAGGATCAAATCAATATGGTGTTGAATATCTCACTTTGGAGGTAACCCATCTGGTAGCTCATCCGGTATGACATCTTTGTATTCTTTTAGTACCTTTTCGTAGTAACATGTATATTAAAATCTTCTATCTCCACCTTCTTTGACATTAGTGCATAACACCATCCAACTTCTTCCATTTCGTAACAAACTCTTTTGTAGCCAATAATCCCTCACTCTTCTCTTCTTCCTTGAAGGGTAACAAGACCACCTTTACACCATCCTTCCAAAAAGTATATGTATTTTTCCCTCCATCATGTGTAACCTTTATATCATATTGCCAAGGCCTCCCTAGTAATATATGGCATGCATCCATTGGGATAACATCACACCACACCTCATCCTTGTAGGTATTCCCAATTAAAAACTTTATAAGGCATATTTTATCTATGGTTACCTCATTCCCTTTCTTAAACCATGATATATGATAGGGATATGGGTGTGCTTCTCACATTTCAGATTGATTTTATCAACCATTATAGTTGAAACCATATTTTCACAACTACCACCATCAATAATAATTTTACATACCTTTCCTCCAGAGGTGCATCTTGTTCAAAATATATTTGTTCGTAGCCACAAATCAGCACCAAAACATCATTTTCTTTCTCCTTCCTTGGGACAATCATCATCCTCCTTATCATGAGGGTTTCACCCAAGTCTGCAGCAACCTCCATTTCTTCTTCCTCTTTAGCTTCAACCAGATTTAATCATGGTTGTTCTCCTTGCCATCTATCTTGTGTAGGATAGTGCGGACACTCAAAATCTCTGTGCCCCTCTTCACCACATCTATAACATGTATATTTCCTTTGGGGCTATTCCAACCCTTTCCTTCATTATAACCTCTTCCCTCTAAAACCTCCTACCTCTTTGGTAGTTACCATGGCTTTAACTGAATATTCATGCCCTTTTGTGTTAGAGGATTCACCTTTTGTAGATTCAAATCTACCCCTACCTCTCATTGGAGATGATGATGGACCTCTCTTCACTCCTCTTCTAAAATTATTCCTCTTGTTCTTTTCTTCTACCTTTAATGCAAGTTGATAAACATCATCTAGGCTATGGATCCGGAGCATACTCAACTCATCTTGTATGGTGTAACTCAACCCATTTATGTACCGTGTAGCCTTATGTTCTTTAGACTCTCCTGTTCCACCCTAATTGACAACTTGTAAAATTCATTAGTATACTCCTCAATGCTGAGATCCTTTTGTCTTAGGTTTTGGAATCTCTAAAGAGTTTCTGAGCATAATCTACAGGAAGAAATTTTTCTTTCAGCTTCTTTACCATTTTATTCTAGTTTTGAATCTTGCCCTTTCCATTCTGTTTCTTTCATTTTGTAGGTGATCCCACCAAATCAATGCATGTCAGCCAACTTAGTGCATGAAAAATTAACCTTCTTCTCCTCTGAAAGGGTTTTCCACTCAAAGAATTTTTCCATGCGATTTAACTAGTTAATCAACTCCTCTGGTCGTAACCCTCCACCATAATCAGGAACAGTAATCTTGATGCCACCATCCTTTCCCTTTAAATCCTAGATCAATCTCTCCTCAAATGGTCTCTCATTTAAGATTTCTTCATCTCTCTCATTATCTTCTTCATCTCCTCCTTCATTCACTAATGGAGGTCCTTCTTCAATATCACTATCTAGGTCTGCATCCCCATTTGCATGTCTCCTTCTAAGGTGGGTGACTTCTCTTGTGAGCTCAACAACTTGTCTCTGTAGCTCCTGCATATTCCTATTCATCTAGGCATAACCTCCCCTCCCGTGTCTAGCCATGATCATATAAAATAGAGGTAAAAAAATTACATAGAAAAATGTAATATGTTACCTTAACTATTTCGACAAGATCAAAATCCTGCTCTAATACCAATTGATGTGAATCCAAGCTGCAAGAGGTTGAAATACCTCCAAAAACACACATAAACATATTTGTAAATAAAACCCAGGAGTTTCAAAATATCTTACTTCTCATTCTGGAATCCACCCTATAAAATTTTAGGACGATCCAACGGTCTGATAAAAAGTTATGGTCTCTACAAGTTATGCTCCCGCATCACCCTTATACCTTATTTAATTTTTTGTACTTTCCATAAGATAATTTAATTAGGGTGTAAACATTTAGTGAACCCAACTCTTAAATTGAATTTGTCACTTTTCTCAACTCCTAGTTTCCACAAGGTTTATCCTTCCTTTTTAAATATCGATTTATCAATCTCCTAGGGCTTGTATCCATATTCATATAAATTTCATACCCTAAATCTGGTTTTGACAATTTACCTTAGGGTCTCATGGTAGGCCCTTCCCTTTGGGTCTCTTTCTAAGGCTTCCTAATTGCAAAATCACCTTTCATTGTATATTTCAAACACAACAATTCTATTTTCAAATTCCTTTGAGGTTTTTATTAATTTTTATATGTAAAGTGAAAACCTCTTTTTTTGGCATATCTTTAGCATATTTTTTGGAAAATCAAATTTACTTCTTTTAACAATAAAGGAATGAATAGAAAATAACATATTTTAAGTTCCCCAAATATTTTTGTTTATAATGTTGAGGTATAAAATACCTCTCTTGGTTTCAAAAAAATAAATTTCTATTTTTGAAATGGTTATTTTATTAATTTTTGATTGTTTCTCTTTACTTAAAAATGCCTTTTGGTATGCCCTTTCCAAATTTGAATTACTATTATTAGTTGGCCCTACACTCTATGGTGTATTGACGAGTATAATATTTATTCTAGTGTTAATCATCCTTTGTAGTCTTGGATTGTTCTAGGGCTCTTACTTTACAAAATTATAAGGCATCTCATCCCTTTAACCAAGTTTGTGCCTCTTGTGTACTCATAAGTAAGGATTGTGATTCTTTTGCTCACTATTTTGTACTCTTGATCTTAGTTATTCTCACCCTTTACATATTCATTCCACAATTTGAGGTTGTCCCTCCTTCTCCCATAGACAAAAATGAAAATTCACTATTATTATTCTAAATAATAATGATTCTTCTATTTGTGCTTCTACTCTTCCTAGTGAATGTCAAATTAATATACTTATTTGCGTATTTTCCACTCCTCTTATAAGTAATAATGTGGAAAATTCTACTATAACTTCTATGCCTCTTAAAAATAGAACCTAACATAAGTCCTACATCCACAAATGGTCATAACTATGACATATTTCATAAGTCTATCTTTGATTTTATTCAAGAATTACAACACAATTGTCAAGAACAAATTCAAGCTATGAGTACTTTGAGATAAAGTCTCTCAAGTATGGTATAACGCATCTAAAGAACCCATCAAATTCCCATGTCAATTATGTCTCTATGTCTTTGTCGGAGGAATGACGAAGATCTGGAGGGAATCCGTGAGCACCAAAACATTGCACTCAACCGCAAAATGATGTAGCTTCAAGATCAAAGCAAGAAATCATTCATGGAAGTAATGTGCATGCATTGAGGAAACAAAAGCTGAAAAAACCAAACTCTATTCCATTCCCCATGTGTTGCTCAAGATGAAAGGGTGTACAAATAGTAGTGGGGTGTGTAACTCCCCCACAAATGTAGCCATTGAGAAGTGGGAGTTACATTCTGGAATAGCCCGGTAAAAACTCCAATGACGCTATATAACGTGTGTAAGAGCCATAATGACACCCTAGGACACCTAAGCATGGTGAATCACCTATGTGGAGGTATTCCATGTATTTAAAATAAATACATGGAAAATAACCTACACAACACCCCCTCCCACTAATGAAGCATAGCTTAGGTGGAGACATAGATGAAAACAAGGAAAGAAGTGGGTCCCGCAAGAAGCCTAATGAAGTACCCACGTACAAGAAGCTCTCAAAAATTGGAGTAAAAGGAGAAAACCCGGTGGGAAAAAACTCCCCCAAAGAGAGACAAGTCCACTCTCTAATCTAAAGTGTGACATTCTAGTAAAATTATTAAAATTTTGTTATCTTCCTTCTAAGTAACCAAGAGAATGCCACTGCAAGTAGAACTTCAACTTTGTGTAAGAAAGATGCCAAGGATGGGTTCGGCCATAGGCGAGCCTATAAAGGTACCCATGTACAAAGAGGCAATCTCTCGGAAAGAAGAAGAAGAGAGAAGAAGAGGTAGATGAGAGGAATGCAGAAGATGTCATGGATAGATCTGAACTCTACAGCTCTAGGAGGTCTCCCAGGAAGAATTTTGATCATGAGATCCTCTGCCTCCGGGATGAAGAAGAGCCACCAGCTTAAATTGAACTATGTGCCTACCTTTAGGAAGGACATAAATGATGTGAGTGAAGTCGCCCACTCCATAAAGGAAATTGAAGGCAACAACACGAAGAACTTTGAGTCTAGTGCACTGAAGTGTGACATAGGTCTAGCGAGTGAGTGCCAAGGAACTAAAGGTAATGCCACATGCGTAGAACTGTCAGAGTGTGAAGAGTGAACACATGTAGAAAGGATGTCCACATGATGTGAAGGGAACAAAACATCCTCCACAACAAAAAAGGGATCCACAGCTGAGGGTGGATCAATGAAGGTCTCGGAAAAGTGGAAGTGGTAAGAATCCCAGAAGGGGCACTCCCAACAATGGAGATGATGAACTCCTCTAAAACACCTGTAGATGGATGAGGGACCTGTAGTGCATCACAAGTAGACTCTATGAAAAGACAACTAAGGTCAGGTAGATACTCGTCCCAATGAGGGGGCTCAACAAACAGAAGAGCGATGTCAGATAGGTATGAGTCATCCAATGAAGGTAGAGGAGTGAAGTGGGCCTCACACACTAGAAGTGGAAAGGAGGCTGGTGTAATGATGGTGTGAGACTGAGTATGAGACTGCTCGATATCTAATGAGATGTGGGATGTGTCAACACTCTCTGGAATAGTGAGAGAAAGAGGAGAAGAGTCCTCTGTAGTACTCTCAACATCAGAATTGGGTGCACAATCCTGTCATGAAGTAGAACTAAATGAGTCTATGTCAGTAGAATTTCCATCACATGAAGAAATGGAGGAGACAACTAAACAACATCAGCAACAAAGGCGACAGTATGTGAAGGGTCTCCATAGAAGGACTGAAGAATGCTCCAGACACGGTGAGGTGGATCTGAGTCTGCCACATGAAACTAGAGAGAACGAGAGACATGCATCATCATGTGACCAAAGACATGGTCACAAGTGTCAAGGAAGTCCTCCAGATGACGATGATCAGTGGGTGCAGGAATTGGCCCAAGCAAGAAGGGTAAAAGACCCTCGTGGGTGAAGTAATGTTCCATGGAAGCACACCAAGCTGAATAGTTCCCTCTCCCGGTGAGAAGTGGTGGAGGCTGTAAAGCAATCCTACGATGCTCAAGTCTGGAAAGAGCACTCTCCATGATGAAAAATGCAAGATGCACAAAAGCAAGACGTCGGACTCACCGATAATGCATCTACATGTGAAAGCCCAAGAGTACAATCAACCCCCAAAATGTGGCACTTTATAAAATAGTGTGTTTACAAAAATGACAATCCCATCACATAATGTGTGACTTACTGCTAAGTTTCTTGTGGTAAACTCCATTTTAGTCACAAAGTGATTCTTTACTATTCACTGTAAGTAGGTTAGTCACAGTGATCTTTCCCAGCAAAAGGAATTTTGAAAAATCATCATGTAACTTTGACTAAAGAAGTGCTCAAAAAATGAGCTGCGAGTCAAAAGTTATGGCATTAAAATGATTCCCGCAACTGATGGAAAATGCCACTAAACGTTGCAAACGCATTAAAAAAGTACACGAGATGGGTGCAAAGGGTATCGTGTGACTACTCGTTGGAAATGGCATAGAATTTTAGTAGGGGTTTGTTTTGACTACGAGGGGGGATTAGCCTCCTGCCAACCCCGGACCTCGCCCTCCGTCTTCGACGCTCATAGGAGGGGAGATAAGACAAGCCAAAATACCCAATTTTTAAAATGTTACAATGCCAAATGAATGTTTTTTTTTTAACTTAAAACCATCAAAAAGGTTGTTTTTCCTTTAAAAAATTTCTAAAAGGAAGTGTGGGCCCACGTTTGGAATGTGGAGAGAAGAGAGCCCACACAGTGGAATGGTTGAGAGTTCCCAAACAACCAGGTAGAGGACTGTGAGTAGACATGGTCAAATAGACCATTGGAGCACCGTAGGAAGGTCCACATGTATCTGCTGATTAGGATGGTGGGTGTAGAAAATGCAAGCTATGCAGGCTCGAGTGGAGGAGCCGGTTTCAAGGCAAGTGAGGAGCAAGTTGAAGCTAAGATGTTTTCCAACGCAAGGAGAAACCAATGCTACAAGTGAGATTCCAACCAGTGGTGAGAGCTGGCGAGAAGAATGAACCTAGTAACCTGTGTTCCACGAACAACAAATGAACCAAAAGGAGCTCAGGAGTTGAGGAGAAAGCGCAGGAGTTGGAGTGGTTGTTGCCACGTTTAAAATGAAAGATCCTGCAATAAAACATATTCCATAGATGTAGACCATTCCACATACTAAGGGATGCAGATTTTTTGGTGAAAGTGAGTACAAGTGCAACCACTTGTTGTAGGTTGAGTGTGTGCAGTGCGTAGTAGTTTGTAGTAAAGGGAGAAGAAGGCAGGTTTGAAGCAGAGGATCAAGCAAGGAAATGGACTAGATCTGGGCATTCAAAACCATTATACTGAGAGCTACGAGCCTAAGCATTCAACAAAAAAAGTGAACCACCTTAACCACGTGAGCACACAGACCTCAAGCCATGTGAATCTGCCTCAAACCACGCTGAGCATGTTTCAAACACATTCTACATGAAAAAACATGTTGTGTATGCAGAACAATACGAGTTGTGCAGAGGCGCTCATTTGAATGTGGACCAGAATTTGGAGAGATGTGCGGCAGCCTAATAAAATGGTTATATATCGAAGCAAGACGGAACCACTAAAATCTAAACTATGAACCATGCACGAGCAGAAGCCAAGCTGGGAAACCATAAAAATTGAACCTGAACACAACCATAACCAGCAAGTAATACACAAACAACCCACAAAAAACGCCACTAGAATCTCAAAAATATGCCAGAAAATTGAACAACAACCCTTGAAAAATGCAAGTAGAGCACATGTAAATGATAGCTTGCACAAGAAACTACAAGACGGAGAGTAGTAAGCAACTATTGCGAGAAACATGATTCCGATCCCCGAGCTCTGATACCATGTCGGAGGAATGACGAAGATCTGGAAGGAATCATGAGCATCAAAATGTTGCACTCAACCACAAAACAATGTAGCTTCAAGATCAAAGTAAGAAATCATTCATGGAAGCAATGTGCATGCATTGAGGAAACAAAAGCTGAAAAAACCAAAATCTATTCCATTCCCCATGTGTTTCTCAAGATGAAAGGGTGTACAAATAGTAGTGGGGTGTGTAACTCCCCCACAAATGTAGCCATCGAGAAGTGGGAGTTACATTCCAGAATAACCAATCAAATGTAACTCCAATGATGCTCTATGACGTGTGTAAAGCCATAATGACACCCTAGGACACCTAAGCATGGTGAATCACCTATGTGGAGGTATTCCATGTATTTAAAATAAATACATGGAAAATAACCTACACCAACATACTCATCATGATCAATCTAGATCTAAGGCTAAAGGGAACTATTATGATGCAAATTATTTTCTTGATAGATGTGCTCATTCAAGTAAAGTGAAACCCATATATAGAGGAAGCAATTTGTATGTTCCATGAAATCAATCCCAAATACCAATTCAACCACATTAGAACGTACCTCTTTTTCAAATAATAATTATAGACAACATGAAGTTATCTATGAGTTGCTCAATCACTTTGTTACCTACTCATTATTATCCCCTTTGTAGGCTTAAAAAATAAAAGGCCAACCATTTTGTAATTATCATGGAATTATAAGACATCATTACAATGATTAGATGCTTTACAAGGAACCATCCAATAACTTGAGTGTAAGGTTTTTATTTCCTTCAAAACACAATATTATAAATGTCTCCCATGTAATCATCTAAACTCCCTACATCTAAAAGGGTACCAAAAGCTATAAAAACTATATTAGATGATCATAATGTGATAGTAAAGGATACAACTTCACTTATACCAAAAGATCAATACATTCACATAGTAGATATGTAAGAAACATACCCTTTAATAGATTCAATATCAATACAAGACTTACACCATGTGATTGTGAAAAGAATAAGGAAACCATACCAATGGAGCATGAGAAATTAAAAATATCCTTAGATTACTTAGATCATGCACAAGAACAATCAGGAAGAAACACAACAATGAATTCTATAGATGTCCCTACTTTACCATTACCCTTGAATTTAGAAAAATAAGATGGGTTACTTTTGATGATGAAAACTTTGGCATATAGGAATGATTTTGAGATAATATTAATGCAATTGTGTACAATCCTAGTAATGTGGTAGTCATTAGTGAGGTATGATCTACTACACATGGATAAGATTATCCTTCTTCTCCTCCCCTAAATACAACTAATATGATGATGATGATGATATGTATATTTATATAGGAATAGGAACATACTATATTAACCCAAACTTTACTTCTATAAATCCTTTTCCCACTACAAATCCAATCCCCAATTGAATAAACATGGATAAAAATCTCTTGAATAGTACTTCTTTACCATTAATATCCATTCGTAGAATGTGATGGCTTTGAAACTAATAATGACAATATTGATGAACAACTTGATATACCAAGTAAGATTTTTCCCAAAGTGACTAATCCTCTCTTTGATTGTGATGCTTCTTGCCTTATCCTTGATGATACCAAATTTGATTAGATTGATCCTTCTAAAATTCCCACTCATATTAGTAGGGTTTTTCTTGATAGTGATGACATTATAATATAAATATAGAATTGGTATTAATATTTATACAAATATAGTTCTATGAAACATACTTCTTATAGTGACTTTGTCATGTTACTCTATCAAATACCATGTGATATTCAATCATTAGATACAATTCACTAAACAAGAATCCTTTCTCCAAATATCTAGGGGCATATGTGAATCTCCTTTCTTCTTTTCTAATAACAAGTTTCTTTGTACTATATATATTCTTTATACTCTTTCATGATTCGGTAAGGGTGATGCTTCCAATATGTTTGTTAATACCTTTGATTCTATCCCTACTCATCACATGATATATCACACTAATTCAATCACTATGAGTATCATGAGAAAATAAACATCATTATTTATAAAATTCAATGTCTTGTAACATAATCCGTAATCATAATTCATATACAAATTCTTATACTCATTTTTTTTCTAATGGGTATATCCCTCTCAATTTACACAAGAGTATCATTATTCTACTATGACATATTTACGTTCTACACGTCCTTCACCATTTGGGTTTGTCTCACCTCCTAAGGAGAATCTTATTGGGTATATCTTGTGCTACCCCCTTTCCTGTACATAGAAATTTTCAAAGCACTTGAAAAACATTTGATTAATCATATAATACAAAAACATCCACATATATTTGCAGAAAAGTAAGACATCTTTATGGTTTGACTAGTTATCTTATCACTTCATACATAATTTGTCACATTGGTTTAACAGATCACATATATTTTCTATTTACTCTTTACACACATGTGATCATGAGGTATGTTAAGCTTGATGTATGATACACAAGATGATACATGATGATAAGTGTTGTCTTGGTTTCTTCTCATTAATACTAATATTTGGGGGCATCTCCCACAATCAATGTGTGTGTGTGTGTGTGTGTGAGGAGATATATATATATATATATATATATATATATATATATATATATATATATATATGATTTTGTTTCATTACAATTACTTCACACTTTCTCATCATGCTTGATTACATAGTGTCTATGTTATCTTTTGAGATAACAAGACTAACATATGTGTTTGGTGCAACACTTACTATCTCTACTTTTACTATCACTATTTGTTACACTTTTTGTTTGATGCATTACTATCACTACCTTCTTATGCGGTTTACTTCCTTGCTTACATATTGCATTATTTGAATACTTGCTTATGATATATTATATACTTTCTTGATTACTTACCCTAATATGTCATGCGAGTATTAATTATCTTGTGACACCATTGGTGACCCATCTTGTGGCTCTATTAATATCTTTCATGCATATAATTTATTCTCTATATAAAATCTAAAGTTCCTTCTATTGTATTTTTCTTTTGATAGGGTGCCACATGTCTATGGATTTATGCCTCTATCGAATATGTTTCTATATTATTGGTTTCTTATCTCTATGCTATTTTTTCTATTGTTATACTATTACAGCTCTAGCTTATGACATGCTTACTAATGCTTCTATAATGTCTTTTAATATAATGATATGAATGAATGAATTTTAATACAATGATGTCTTTATTTCTATAATATTGCTACTCTAGATTATGATATAATTGACTCTTTCTACACTAATATAACCTATATATATACACGTATTATTGATTGTTACATGTTGCATGTTATTTTATCTATGCACCACTTTTTCCACCATACGTAATTCATTTTGTAGGTACATGCTACCAACGGTGTCCACCATTCCAACCTTCTATGTAATCCTATGTAGATTATAAGAATTATTCAATAGAGTACACATATTTTATTTTAGGTTGCATGCTCAAATTATTTATCACATGCACCCCAAAAGAGGGGTAATTCATTGGGATATATTTATACATCTACATATAGACTACGTGACACAAGAACATGAATTTACAAATTCCATATCCTCAAAGCATTAAAAAAATACTAAAAATTAGTATAATTCAATACATATAAAAACCGTATAAATCAATAAATATCGTAGTATGGTCCCAAACATAGTGGATGTTCCTAGACGGGGGTATACTCTCATAATTTTCCAACACTCTCAAATTTTACCAACTATTCACATGTTTCTTATACAATTTCAAACACATATTATTCAATTTAGAGCATTATACGAGGGCATGAATACTTCATTCCTTCTCCTCTACACTACTCAGAAATGGTTGCAAGAAATAGATTCAGGGCATGTGATGAAAAGAAAATTAAAAAAATCAAGAATATAATTTACTTTAAGATATTTCAAACAAGAACTTATCTTGGTCTTTGTATAGGAGGATCATCTATAAGCCTATAATGGCTAAAAATTGACAAAATTTACTTAATCTTGGCTAACTAACACTACATCACACTTGAAATTTCTTCATAGGAAACATTCCTCACTCTTTATAGTCCATTCAATGTTAATGCAACTCCCTACATAAATCCTATTTCTTGTAACTTTACTTACTCTAGTCTTTCCCCTACTTGGTTCTCCTTCTTGACCTTGGTTCCTTTATACTAGCTTCTTGGCTCCATATGCACTTCTTGGTTCTTCCTTAACCATTGCAATCCTTCCACTGCATTTTGAAATTTATCCACTAAAAATACTATGATTACATTCATTAAAATGATGCAAAAACTTCCAAAGTTCAAGCTATTACTAAACTTGCCAAATTAGTCTTTGTATGCCCTTAAGACAAGGTTGCTAGCACCAACCATGAAATTAAACTTCAATAGATACCTATAAGGTTTTTTAAGATTCATTAGTTCAAATTTTTAAACACCAACATGCATCCAGAATTTTAGGCCCCAAATCCTTCTACAACACCTTCAACTTCACTTTGTAAAATTTTCCACTTTACTAGCCTCTGAACTATGTTCGAGGACCTCCTTAGGAATGTCAAGAAAATATCAAAAATTACCCATGGAAAATAAAAATTCTATTTCCATCCCTAAAATATACTACATGATTAATTCCAAATTTTAGGTTTGACTCTCAAAGACATAGGGATATATGCAAACTTTTCCATGACAGGACATTTTGTCAAACATATTGTGTGCATCCTAGTCCATTTCGTAAAATATGTCATAAATAAAAATTTACTAATAATTAAGTAAAAATTTTGAAAACCCATTGTAAAAAGGTCCTAATACTATTAGGGTACAAATTCCAAGTTATTTGGGGTTAACATGAAAATTTATATATATTAGTCTGAAACATTTTTTTCAACATACTGATCACGAGTTCATCTTGTGAGTGATTACTCCATATGTAAAAGAGGATAATGTTGGGTTGAACTTCTCAGACCCTCCAAATCACACCACCCCAACTATTCATAATCAATACATGTTAAATTCTCTCAATAATAACACATACATGTTCAATGCACAGATCATAAAGCATACTTGTTGAACCATGCATAAATGCTCAACTATCATCAAGAGTGCCAAGGTATAAAAGCACCAAAAGAACCAAATTTCTAGCATTAAATGATCATAAATAAGATTAATATCACCTTCCATTCAGCTCTTAGACTAATAATCACTTGTATTCACACTCATTATATTCAAGAAATAAGCACAAACATTCATACACATAGTTTTCTCCAATGTTCCACCACCATGCATAAGGTGCTCCAACAATCACAAAGAGTCATAATACCCAAGAAACATCAAATAAAAAAAATTATTATTAACAAACACAATACCATCTATCTTTCGAATCCGAGTTCAAGTATTTCTTACATGCACAATAACAAACACAAAAATATACCGAAGAATGTTACAAAATTGAGACTTTCTCCTTTTTTCTTTCTTGAAACTCATACATTGATTCATTATCCAAATAAGAATTCTTGAAAAAATTTACCTTATCCTTCATATACTCTCCTTCTCACTCCTAATTCAAAATTCCTCTCATTTGGTCAGTTACACTATTCTCATAATGAGGTTCTCTTCAAAAAAGGGGTTACTTTACCTAAAAATATCTTCAAGTCCAACATGATATATCTCTCTTTTTTTAAATATTTATGACTCTAGAGAGGGTCTAGTCACCTCAAATGACCTCATTCTATCCCTTGTACATTGTTTTCAAGTCTCAAGAGTGCATTACAACCTTCAAGCTAAGCCAAAATGGCCAAATATTCAAATATTGCAAAAAGGAGGAAAAGCTCCATTTGAATTTTTGAAAGACCCACAACACACACACTGACATATAAAGACCTCTAGGACTCATGAACACATTTAACACACCAAATATAATGTCTTCATGGTTTATTTAGCTAGATAAGGTGATGCTCCGCATCATACTCTAGGGGTAGGAAAAATTAGACCTCATAGCTCTACCTTTTTCTTCTTTTTCCAATTTATTTGCTTCTTCATCTTCATTTTGATGTAGTATTCATCTTCAGCTAGCTCACCATCTTTGGCTTCATTCATTTTCCTTTCTTGGTATTCATCTTGTACTATATCTTCATAAATGAATTATGCTGCTCCATATGTTTCTTCTTATTCTTCATTTCCTTCTTCCATCATCATTACTGCCTCTTGAACATGTTTTTGCTGCTCTTTCTTGTTTACATATGATCCTTCATGTCATTTTTCTTATTCCCCATCATTCAATTTCTTTGGTTCATCCATATAATGCTCTTCTTATTTTTTTCATTTCCATTTCTTGTTCTATGCCTTCATTTTCATTCTCCTTTTGCACTTGTTAAAGTTGCTCTAACACTTTCCTTGTTATTCAACTCATATTCTCCACTAAGCTAGCTCCACATGCTTGTGACATCTCCCCATGATCTCTTTACCATGCCAACTCTTGCATTTTCACTCTTAGCTGATCCAAAGTGAGCTTGAGATGGCCCACAAACTTCCTCTTCTATCTTGTCTTCCTTTTGTTTTCTATTTCTTCATCATTTCTTATCTCTTCCTCTTCTCTTTGTGTACATTAATTAACACATTCAAAGAAATAGTCATGATTAAAATTTTGAGGCTCTCTAGACTCTTGAGAAGCTCCATCAATGAGGTCTTCCTCATTCTACTGATTCACTTCTCCATTCTCTTCTTCATACACTATCGTCTTGTAAACCTCTTCTTCTTGCTTTCTCAGTCTCTTCTCTCTTTGCTTTAGCTTCCTTTCTTCTTGTCTTATCTCTATTCTTTGCTTTCTCTCCTTCTCTCCTCATAATCATCTATAATTTCCACTTATCTCTCTTCTTGATCACTATTCCAAATGTTCCTCTACTTCTTTCTAGCTTTTTTTTATCATTTCCAATAATTGTCCCACATCCCTCTTCAATTCTTGTATCTCTTCTTACATCTTCAACTCTCTTTCTTTTGCCAACTACTTCTTCCTTTCCTCTTTTATTTTCCTTTCTCTCTCTTCTTATTCTCTCTTACTATTCAATATTTATAGCAATCTCTTATCCATACTTGTTTTTGATTCTACTCCATCCTCATCATCTATGTCATCTGATCTCCTAGACCTAGTAGCCCTTGCTTCCGTCAAACCTCTTCTCTCTACCACTCTTCTTTGTTACTCTTGCTTTCTCATCTTCTCATTTACTTGTCTTGACTTGATATTTTCTTTCTCAACTACTAAATCCTTCATCCACTATGGAATTCTATATCCATGATCCATGATTAGCTTCAATCTTTTCTCTTCACTCATCTTCATTATCACTCTTCACTACACACACTCACAAAACACTGTTAGCAACAACAACTATTCATTCAATATCAAAATAAAAACAAAAAAATCCACACTATGATACCACATGATGCATAGAAAAATTAAAATCAATCATATAATTGACTTTAAAAGATTACAAACAAGAACTTATATCGGTCTTTCAGATAGGAGAATCATCTATAAGCCTATAATGGCTAAGAATTGACAAAATTTTCTTAATATTGGCTAAATAACACTACATCACCCTTTAAATGGCTTCATAGGAAACATGCCCTAATCTTCACAGTCCATTCAATGTCAATGCAACTCCCTAAACAAATCCTATTTCTTGTAACTTCACTTACTCTAGTCTTTCACCTTACTGGTTCTCCTTCTTGGTCTTGGTTTCTTTATACTAGCTTCTTGGTTCCATATGTAATTCTTGGGTATTCCTTATCCACTATGATCCTTCCACTTCCCTATGACATTTCTCCACTCAAAATATTGTTATCACATTCATTAAAATGATGCAAAAACTTCCAAAGTTCAAGCTATTACTAAACTTGCCAAAATAGTCTTTTTATGCCCTTAAGACAAGGTTGCTTGCACCAACCATGAAATTAAAATTCAATATATACCTATAAGGTTTTTTAAGATTAATTATTTAAAAATTTTCAAACACCAACATTCTCCCAAAATTTCAGGCCCCAACTCCTTCTACAACACCTTCAACTTCACTTTGTAAAATTTCCCACTTTACTAGCCTCTGAACTATGTTTCAGGACCTCCTTCCAGACTGTCAAGAAAATATCAAAAATTACCCATGGAAAAGAAAAATTCATTTTCCATCTCTTAAGGGACTACCCTGCCATGATTACTTCCAAATTTCAGGTCTTGACTCTCAAAGACACAAGAGATATGCAAACTTTACCATGACAAACATTTTGTCAAACATATTGTGTGCATCCTCAGTCCAGTTCATAAAACGTGTCATAACTAAAAATTTACTAATAATGAAGTAAAAAATTTAAATCCCATTTGAAAAAGGTCATAATAATCTTAGGGTAAAAATTTAAAATTATTTTGGGTTAACATGAAAAATTTATATTTACTCGTTTGAAACAATTTTTCAACTTATAGTCACAGTTCATCTTGTAAGTGATTACTCCACATGTAAAGATTATAATGATGGGTTGAAATTATCATACCCCTATAAATAAAACCACCCAAAATATTCATACTCAATAATTTCATTCATTTTAAAATCCTCTCAATAATAACACATACATGTTCAATGCACAAATCATAAAGCATACTGTTGAACCATGCACAGATGCTCAACTATCATCAAGAGTGCCAAGGTATAAAAGCAAAAAAGAACCAATTTTCTAGCATTAAATTATCATAAATAATATTAATCTCACATTACATTCATATCTTAGACTAAGAATCACTTGTATGAACACTCATTATATTCAAGAAACAAGCACAAACATTCATACACGTTTTATCCAATGTTCCACCACCATGCCAACAATCACAAAGAGTCATAATACCCAAGAAACATCAAATTAAAATAAAATTATTATTAAAAATAAAAATAAAATATCTCTTTAAAATATGATTTCAAGTATTTCTTACATGCACAAAAATCATACCAAAGAATGTTACAAAACTAAGATTTTCTCTTTTTTTCTTTCTTGAAACTCATACATTGATTCATTATCCAGATAAGAATGCTTGAAAATAGTTACCTTCTCCTTCATATACTCTCCCTCTCACTCCTAATTCAAAATTCCTCTCATTTTTTCAGTTACACAAGTCTCATAATGAGATTCTCTTCAAAAAGGGGTTACTTTACCTAAGAATAACTTCAAGTCCAACATGATATATATCTTTTTTAAAAATATTTATGACTCTAGAGAGGGTCTAGTCACCTCATAGGACCTCATTATATCCCTTGTACATTGTTTTCAAGTCTCAAGAGTGCATTACAACCTTCAAGCTAAGCCAAAATGGCCAAATATTCAAATATTACAAAAAGGAGGGAAAAGCTCCATTTGAATTTTGAAGTAACCATAAAACACACACATTGACATCTAAAGACCTCTAGGAATCATGAACACATTTAACAAACAAATTATAATGTATTAATGGTTTATTTAGCTAGAAAAGGTGATGCTCCTACATTTTCATGGGCCTTCTTCTCCTCTATGTTATTATAGAATCTATACAATCAATCTTAGTAGTATAAAAATGAATCGGCATGTTATATCCACCTCTTTTGACTATGTGGTTATATCTTACTTAGAAAAATATGAATTAAAGCTTAGATATATCTTAAGTGGTGTGGTATGTGGGGCTATGGAAGGTATTAAAATGAAAATTTCTTCATAGGATATCCTTCCTCTCCTCTCACAAAATTATAAAGGGGAAGATATCAGGGATACTAAAAAAATGATATGTTAGTCTTCATTTTTGTGAGGGCTCCTCTCTTTCTCTCTCTCTCTCTCTCTCTCTCTCTCTCTCTCTCTCTCTCTTCTCTTCTTTGTGTTGGGTCACATGCACTCAACACTCTAATTTCTTCTTCAATGCAATGGGGGACTAATCACCGTGAATCCTTTGGCATCTCAACAACAATTCCAAATCTCCATATCACAACAAGAATGGTAGATACTCCTCCACATAATGAATAGTTTTATTCCTTCCATGTTTTGCATATTTTTACTTTATTTTATGTATATTTAAAGTTACACAAAAGCTAAAAATATTATCTATAATTTGAGTTACAATTCAGTTTCTATCATAAACATTGACTACACTATGTGTTATAGGTTTCACCATGGAGTGTGCCAACATCAACACATTAGAGAACAAATATTAAGAAAATACAAAGTGTGTGTGCACACTTAGGTATGTTTTTCCTTTAAGAATGAAATTTTCAATTACATATTTAAAGGGGGAAATGTAGACATTAAAATTTGGTAATTTTTCCTTTGGAAATGATAAGTTTGGTTATGGTCCTTCTAAGACAAATTCTCAAAATTTGTAGTTTAATCAAAATATTTCTTTAGCTCTTATGTGACTTGCTCATCTCCAAACTCTACTTTGTCGTAAATTTAGGAAATATTAATTAGTCAAAATAGTAAACTCTCCATGTGCATTATATATAACTTTTAATTTTACATCATGTCTCTCATGTCATAGATTGTACAATTTTGTTAGGATATGAAATTTTGTCCTGACCAATTGTATACTTCAAATCTATTTTTAGTTTGAAAACATTTATTATGTTGTTTCACCTTCATAATATCAGCCTTATTATAATATTTCCCTATAGAAGGATATATAAGAAATTTAATATCACTTTATAACTCCCTCGACACTCTTCTAAGGTACTATTGCGAATATCACTCTAAAAGCACTTAACGATCTCTTATATCTTCTGAAATTATTTGTACATCATTTAGAGAAACCATTATACAAATATGAAACACCCAAATAGGTCAAAGATTCTAGCTTCCTCCATTTTTAAGAATGTGAGGGTCCTAGAGCCATGATTTAGCAAGAGCAAAGTCACTTTGAGAATTTTCAAATGGTTTCAAAGGACAAAGGGTTAGGTCACGTAGGTGAGGAACACCATATCAAACTAATACTATGATATAAAATTATATATTCTATGGTTAGCTCATTATATTATTTCAAGAGACATTAGCGAAGTGATAGTAGGTTGGTTTAGTCATATTCACACTTGCACAAACACCTAGGAGAAATACAAGAGGCTTGATCCCGCATGAGGGCATATAGTGCAACACTTGGATTAGTTCACCGGGTCAACCTCCAAGGATAGTCCAAACTCACCACACACATGATTTCTCCTTTTGGTTATCTAATTATTTAATTAAGGGTATTGTAGGTTTATATGATTTTCACTTTGTTACAGGTGATTACAGGTCATCTTGTGGTTGTGTGAACAAAAGTGATGTATAAAAAATGATTTTTTTTTTAATAAATTGACAAAGTGTCCATGAAACATAGAGGCTTATACGTAAGAATGTGCGTGCATAGAAAATTAGGGTAGCATGTAAGGGTGCGGATGTAGGAATAATGTGTCGTGCGCAGAGCAGTGGCATGAGAAAACATGGAGTTAAGGACTTAGAAAATTTTCCGAGAAAGTCTAAAAATAAAAAAATAGGGTTTGAATGTTGATCAAGCAAGGCTATAAGAATAGAGAAAAGAAAGATGACTTTTAGGCCAATTAAGGATAAAGAAATCACATGCAGAGAAAGATAAAGCACGTGGATGGGTCAAGCTAAAAATAGGATTTAAAGACATGTTATATTTAGGATAATCTATTATTATAAAATCATGCAAGATATTTTTTTACGCATGCCTATTATTAGGAAAGTGCATGAGTGGTGAAGGGAAAGTCCCCACCCCTATAAATATATGATGTGAGTCCTTGCTTGAGATGACAATGAGTAGGTGATGGAATGTAATAATTTTAGGTATAAGCTAGGTTTTGAAATTTGTATGGGTGCGCGCATAGTCTAGCGCATAGATGTACTAAATTGTATTGTTATCAGATACTTGTTTATATATTGATTACGGTGTTTTTCAATAGATAAGTGATGATATTTTGAAGATATATGTTTAGATCTTGATTATTATTGTTCATGATGGATTGTTTTCGTATTATATGTGTTTCCAAATTCCATGTTTATGATTATTATTATGTATGAATGGATGTCTTGGTTATGGATATGGTAGCTATGCATGATACATTCCTAATAAGCTTAAAAAAGGAGGGACCTAGTGGTTGTGCATGCTTTGGGTGAACATTCAGATATTTCTGGATGAAGTGCCAATGCACATATCTCTAGTATGGATAAATAAAAGAATACATTTTGGTTTCGTTTTCAATGGATACTCCTTTTCCATGAATTTTATTTCATAGTTGTTGTAAATCCAGGAAATATTAATCTAGGACCTCACCACTTATCAAGGATCAATTCTAGAGAAGACACGTAAAGTATTGAGGACACTATGCCTAATGTATAATTGTTTAGGTTGAATCACGTACTTGCAAATTTGGAGGACATAACAATATTTTTACGTGTTGTACTTACACAGAATGGATTAAAAATTAGAGAACAATTAACTTTATATTCAAGTTGTGCCATATCAGCTCATTAGAGGAGACTTGTATAAAATGGGCATATATGAGGTCTTGCATAGGTGTGTTCTAGATCATGAGTGCGTAACCATTATGGAGGAATCTCATGGAGGCATTGCAGGAGGAAATTATGTAGGAGATGTGAATGTGCATAAGATCCTTCTAGATGTCTTATGGTGGGAGACAATGTACAAGGATACCAAGGCTTACATTAAAGTATGTGATCACTATCAGTGACTTAGAAAACCTCAAAGTTGAGATGAAATGCCTTTGAGACCTATAACGAGAGTGGAACCTTTTGAGAAATGGGATGTTGATTTTGTGAGATATATTGCACCACTGCGTGCAGACTAGGGCACGTTATATTATCATATGTACTAATTACTTAACCGGTGGGTAGGGTGTGCCTACAAAATATGTACAACAACAAGGTTCCTTTGGGATAATATTATTAGTAGGTATGGATATCCTTTAAGCTTGATTAGTTATAGAGGAACTCATTTCTTAAATGAGAAAATTATAATTCTATTGGCGTAGTTCATGGTGGTGCACCATAAGACTACCCCTATCACCTTTAAAAAATGGAATTGAAGATTTAAACAAGATCCTAAGCCAAACATTAATGAAGATATGTGATTTCTTAATAAAGGATTGGGATGACAAGGTATCATCTATTCTTTGGGCATACATAACAACCTATAAATAGTTAAACAATATTTCGGTTGGTGTTTTGAACGGAATATGTGTACTACTGTGGAGTTTTTATTACCATACCTACATATTGCGTGCGTAGGTGGATTATCTCGATGAAAAGGCTATGTGAGAGAGAATTGAGAAATTGATGCAATTGGATGAGTAGCGCCATTGCACGTTGGAGATAAAATACAAAGAAGGCATGACAAAAGGCTTGGCATGATAGACACATCAAGAACAAGTATTTTGTAGTTGGAAAGATGGTACTCAAAGTATGACTCCAAGTTTGTGCCCCACCCGGGAAAGTTCAAGGTCCACCTTTGGTGGGACCCTTTGTAATAACCAAGATACTTGAATTAGGTGCATGTCAATTGTAAGTGCTAGATGGCACTATGTTTCCGGTTACTTAAATGGGAGTAGGATGAAGCCCTACTATAAATAAGATTGTTTCATACTTGTGATAAGGTGTATACCACTTAGATTAAATTTCTTATTCATGTTTTTTTACTTTGTTTGTTTTGTTGTAATAAGCGTGTTCACGCGTAGGAGATGATTACTATCTATTGAGTTGTTGCGCAAAGGACCGTGTATACTTTATTGTGGGGTGGATGCGGGTGTGATTATTGAACATGAAATATTGGATGTTAGTACTTTCCTTAGAATCGGTTCACAAGTATGAGTGAGAAAAGTTTGAAAGAATGGTACTCTATGGATATGAGTTGGGTATGTGTGACAAAAAAAAAGAAGGTGTTTCGGTGCTTAGGATTATGGTGCTTGAAGAGGAATTACTCGGAGTTGGAAATCGTGTGACCAAAATGGTTGTGAAGTGTAAACACGAGGGAGCCAGTAGTAGGATGGACTAGTTGGTATGTGGTGCGAGAGGAATATGGGTTGTGGTGCGGTAGAGTACACTCCAAGATGATCGCAACCTAAGAAGTAGTGGTGTGCCAAAAGGTTATGAATTTTGTGTGAAGAAGAAAGTAATAAAAAGTGTGGAAAAATAAAAAAGCATATTTAATTATTAAATTAGTGGTAGGTGACGAGCAATTAATGTGGAATTTTTTAAGAAATTTATAAAAGAGGGTGCGGGCGAGTTCATTCTTACCTTTCATATTTAATAATTTGGATAATTGGAGAGCGTGAAAGTGCAAATTATGACCAAAGATCTTGTGCAAAAGATAAATTTGAGATGAACCAAAGTAAATTGGTAGTCCACCCGAGTTGGGGCTCCTTTGTAGGAAGTGTGAGCTCAAGAAGAAGGTGTGAAAATAAAGTAATATAGGGTTCGTAAATTAGTAAGTTGGGATTTATATTAAAGAGATAGATTTTCCAATTAGGGCATGATGGTTTGAAGAGAGAACCATAACACAAGGAAAAGTAAGGATGTGAAAGGATAAGAGAAGGTGAGAATGATAAGCTTTTAGGACTAAAGAAAGTAATTTAGCACCTAGGGCTTGCATCACTTAAGTAGAATCTGTAGTTAAAATTGGAAGAAATGACACTAAAGAAGGAAACAAATGTATCATTGAAGGGAAAAGGAAAAGACAAGGGGAATCACGTAACAAAAAGACATGCCATAAAAATGGTTTTATAAGATGTAGTACCCTGGTGAAGTGATTATGGGTCAACAAAGTGGGAATCTCACTTGACCAAGTGCAATATTAGTGACTTCAACCATCATTTAGAGATGAATGAGTATGAAATAGAGAAGGAAGTAATAAATAATATGGATGAGAAGACCTCAGATGGAAAATTAATCTATGACGACAAGATACAAAAGTAACTAAAGAGCACATGAGTTCTGCTTTGCTTTATGAGTTGCCCTACTTTGGTAAGCCCGAGTGTTTATATCGAGTGTTTGTTATCGCGCGTCCATGAGGATTACTTTTATTTTACATGCATAAGGATACACATCACTACATAGTTAATCAAGAGAGTCACAAGCTTACATCAAGCATGGAGATAGATCCCGACTTGAAGGATGATGTCGAGTGGAGACTATTGCCATTGCTTTCAACTACTAGCAAGGAGGTCACGCAATGGAAATTTTGAAGATCACTTGACCTAGCTATAAGATTTCCCGCATGCTGGTGAGTTGAAAATTGGGCGCATCAGAGAGGTGGACCCAAGTGAACAAGAGGTGACTCCATGTCACATAGAATATGGAAAACTAAAATTACCACACCATCACCTCCTTCATTTATGAAGGAATTATTGAGGAAGCGAGTAGAGGTGAGAAGATAACTTGGGGTGGCATCCTCCTCACAATTGTATTTTAGAAGATTGGGTTTATAGATGGACCGAATGATAATGTATGGAAGTATCCTTTGGAGGAAAATTACCCCACGAAGAGGTTCACTAAGTATATGTGTGATGGGATCACTAATGCATATAAAATCAGGGTGGATAGATGGTACAAGTGAATGCGTGAAGCATTCAAGCATGAGTGGCAAGTACCAAGGGAGTTTCCTTTGGTTTGGATAGACCAGATGAATTCACAGTGTACCAAATTTTTTTCTTGGGAATATTTTTGATGAAGTCTAGGGATAACAACCCCTGATGTAAACTCCCATTTACCTTCACAAAACAAAATATTTCCAAGCCTCTCAAAAGTGAATAGATTGTATGACACTCAGAAGCTGAAATTTGATGTAGACAAGGTGGACACAACCGCCATACATTACAAAAGAAGTACGTGTGTCCTTGAAAGATGACATATGTGGAGATATCAGAGTCCGATGAAATAGAAATCAACCCTTAGACCGTAGCAATAGCCAATAGGTAAGAAGGAAGAAGAAAAGTTATATATCTATTTAAAGCATAGATTACCTAATGGAAAGTGTGTTGATGAAGAGGAACTTCCACTCCCACAACCACCAAAAGATAAGTAGACTATGGGTGAAAATAAAGCATGTGAGGTTACCCTCCTATAAAAGAAGAGGAAGAAAATAATAAGGATGAGAAGGAGGAGGAGGCAGAGAAAGAAGATAAAATTGCACTCGACCAGAGCCATAGAAAGAAGTTACGAAGGATGCACAAGGAATAAGACAACATTGAAGAGGCTTAAGAACCAAGTAAGGAAATCACCGAGGGTCACTCCACCCAAGCCAAGTGTAGAAAATAAGACCCCTTTGGTAAGAAGAAGATAACTTGGGGTGGCATCCTCCTCACAATTGTATTTTCAAAGATTGAGGTTCCAAATGGGTGAATGATAATGTATGGAAGTATCCTTTGGAGGAAAATTACCCGCGAAAGAGGTTCAATAAGTATATGTGTGATGGGATCACGAATGCATATAAAATCGGGGTGGATAGATGGTACAGTGTGAATGCATGAAGCATTCAAGCATGAGTGAAAAGTACCAAGGAGTTTCCTTTGGTTCTAGATGGCCAGGATGAATTCAGAGTGTACCAAAAAATTTTCTTGGGAAGATTTGTGATGAAGTCTAGGGATAACAACTCCTACTATAAACTCCCATTCACCTTCACAGCAAAATATTTCCAAGCCTTAGTGAATAGATTGTATGACACGAGGAAGTTGAAATTTGATGTAGAAAAGGTGGATGCAGACTACCACATTGCACAAGAATTATGTGTGTCCTTGAAAGATGAAATATGTGAGAGATCTGAGTCGATGAAATAGAAATCAACCCTTAGAATGTAGCAATAGGTAAGAAGGATGCATAAAACTTATATATCTACTTAAAGCATAAATTAGCTAATGGAAAGCACGTTGATGAAGAGGAACTTCCACTCCCACAACCACCAAAAGATAAGTATATTGTGGGTAAAAAGAGAGTGTGCGAGGTTACCTCTCCTAGACAAGAAGAGGAAGAAAAGAATAAGGATGAGGAGGAGGAGGAGCAGGAAGAGAAAGAAGATAACATTGCACTTGACTAGAACCACGTAAAGAAGTTACAAAGGATGCGCAAGGGATAAGACAACAATGAAGAGGCTTAAGAACCAATAAGTAAATCACCGAGGGTCACTCCACCCAAGACAAGTGTAGAGAAGAAGACCCCTCCGGTAAGAAGAAGATGAAATTTGGTGACCACCGAGGAAAATAATGAAGAGAGGTTTGAAGAAAGGGGTGCACACAATGAGGAAACTCTAATCATCCATAATGTGGAGGAGGAAGAGGAAGATCCTAAGGATGAAAATGTATAACATGATGTAGGGGTACATAATGAGCACAAGGAAAACCCCACAAGAGAAGAGGAAGGGATAGAAGCCTCAAGAAGTGATGGAAGTAGTGTGCACATAAGTGCAGAGAAGAAAGTGCTAGCAGGAAATTGCACTAGCGGAAGAAAGAAGAATGAGGATATCTTTTGCACACCGCATGTAACCTATATTTGATAATCAATCCAAGGTGTTGTGCATGAGATTTCTAAGCACGGTGTCAATCGAGAAACTATATGGTTGGGAGATGATCAACCTCAAAGGTGTGACCATGCACATAAGCAAGATTCTCTCTTGTAGTATGAAAACTCACATGGAGGAGCCAGATTTTGATGTTAGTGATGACACATGTGTAATGTGTAAAATGAAAAAAAGTGCCATGTACAAGCCATGGAACTATCACATCGACAGAGTTAACAAATAAGAAGAATAGTAATGCCTTGACCAAAATGGCAACAAAAGTGGCTCAAAGGAATTTAGATAAAGGGTCCACTATCAGGGTTTTCATTGAAGATAAAAAGAATAAAGAACAAGAAGTGCAACAACTTATAGAGGAACGAGAAAAAGTAGAAAAGAACACAAATTATGCATTCATTAAGGCCAAACATATTGTAGATTCAATTCTTGTGAGTGCACCCATATCTAGAAGAAAAGGATAAAGATGAATATCCAACAAAACTACACTACTTGGAGGATCTGGTATGATTGCTAATTCAGAACAAAATTATGTGCAGAGGCCAGTAAGAAGAACTGGATGCATTGTAGAAGAATAATAAGGCAACGATTACATGCAAGTTAGTAGAGTATGAGGCGCCGAGCACTACAATGAAGGATGAGTTTAAGAAGGTAGGATGGGAATTTCAAAATTTACAATACCCCAACCCAATCCTCAAAGCATACACTATTTAGGAAGAAAATGAGGTTAATTAGGCACAAGTAGCCAAGAAATATGAGAAGCTTGGGTGAGAAAAGATAATGGTCGAGATTGCGAAGAAGCGGGAGGCGCTTAAAATTGTTAGAGAAGCCTTTGACACAAGGATTAAGGAGCTTGGATCATTGGTTGTGCAGAGAATGGATCCCTTCAAAGGAGTGATATTAGGCCTTACTGGGATTATCAGAGAGCTAAAGGAGAAGAAATATGGACCATGTGCAAGTTCCAGAGATTTCTTGGGTAGTGCCGGATGTAGCTATTAAAGAACTAATAGAGTGGCAGAAGTTGGAGATCATCCTCAATGTAGAATTTCTCAAACTACTATAGCTAACCCAAGAATAAAATCAAGTGTGTGCATGTACATTCTTTAATTAATTGATCGGGTATACACCCCTTATTCTTTCATTTACACATTCTTTATTCTATTCATGAGAGATATTCTTTGATGCTATATTATTGAGGATGGACAATATCCCTAGTGTGGGGTAATGTTGGTGAAGAAATTGACTAAGTTTCCATGAAACATATATGATTATGTGCAAGAACGTGCACTTGCAAAAGATCGGAGTAGCGTGCAAGGGTGCGTGTGGAGGTAGAACATGTTAGTGTGCGGAGCTGCGTGCAAGAAGACATGGAGTTAAGGACTTAGCCAATTTTTCAAAAAGGCTAAAAATAGAAAAAAAGAAAATTTTAAGTGTTGATAAAGAAAGAGTCTAAGAATATAGAAAAACAAGATGACTTTTCGGCCAAACAAGGATAAAGAAAGCACATGTAGAGAAGGATAAAGCACACGCATGGGTCAAGCTAAAAATAGGAATTAAAACATGTTATATTTAGGATGATCTATTATTGTAAAAGCATGCAGGCTATTTTTGTACACACACCTATTATTAGGAAAGTGCATGAGTGGTGAAGGGAAATTACCCACCCCTATAAATATGTGATGTGAGTCCTGCTTGGGGATGATAATGACTAGGTAATGTAATGCAATATTTTCAAGTATGAGATAGGTTTTGAAGTCTGTATGGGTGTGTGTATGGTCTAGTGCATGGATTTATTGAACTGAATTGTAATAAACTACTTGTTTATATATTGATTATGGTATTTTGTAATGGATAAGTGATGCTAGTATGAAGAGATATGTTCAAATCTTGATTATTATTGTCCATGATGAATTGTTTCCTTATTATATGTGTTTCCAACTACCATGTTTATGATGATTATTATGTATGAATGGATGTCTTGGTTATGAATATGGTAACTATGCATGCTAACTTTTGATAAACATAACAAAGGATGGACCTGGTGGTTACACACGCTTTGGGTGATAATTCAGATCCATCCGGATGAAGTGCCAACACGCATAGCTCGGGTCTAGATAAATAAAAGACTACAACAACATTTCCAGGCAAGTAAAGCACACAATAAGTTGTAGATTCTAATTGTTAAAGGGTCCAAGACTGTACACTTATAGGTCTAGGCCATACAAAATTTATAGTCCCGCACCAACTTAGTTTCTATTCCTGGGATTGATAATGATGCATTCCATTTTTAGTATGTATTTAGCACCTATCTACGCATTTGAATATTTTTGGTTATGAATTTTATATCTAAGTCTTCATCTCCTCTTTTGTGTTTGAGTTATCATTTTATCAATTATCATTGTTGCAAGTATTAATGCAATATTTTGATTGTGTATGGTTAATTATGAATTGATTGGATTGAAATACTCTCCTATAACAAACCCTTACATCCTATATAATATAGTGCACTTTCCATATTTAAAATAATTTAATTAGGGTGTAAAAAAATTAAGTAGGAAACATTCAACCATCATAGGGAGGTTGGGACAAGTTCAAACCAAAAATATAATGCCTTTTCAATTGCCCATCATTAAGAAATCCAAATCTAGGGCTCCGACACAAGGAAAAACATTACAACTCATGTTGTATTGATCACAATATTCTAGATTCACGTAACATAAGAGAAGATCAAAGAAAACCCATATAAAAGAAGTGAGTTACATTTGACCTTTCCTAGACACATTTGTAGCTCCTATCTACACATTCAATCTGGTATAATCCAAGACATACAAGTTCAAACTTGATCACAAATGGCATTTTGGAACTTGACGCATCACAATTCCAAGCCTTTATTTTTCCTAAGTGCATTGATGACGGAATTTCTATCTTCTTTCCAACCGTAGCATATTGTTTCATCTTCTGTGAGCCTAGTTTGGTCAGTTCCTTCCTATACCCTAGTTATTACTTGTATCATTTCTAGATTGAATGAATTAATCTAAATTTCCAAATTAACATAAATTAGATTTGATCTGGTATGTCAATTATTACATTTTGATTCTTTACATAGTCTCAATTATATTGTGTCTTTCTATAAAATAATTAAACTAACAATGAAAATTCATTTCATTTGTAGAGCATTTAAAAAGTTTTGGGAAAGTTCTTTAAATGTTAGTTCAGAGCTTCACAATTTTCAAAACTTGTTCAACAAACCCATTTTCTGCATTCTCCAATATTCTCTTTGAGTCATTTTTTCCATATCCTATAATTATTATAGAGAATTTGTTTCGTATTTATTTCATTAATTTTTTAACCTCTAACGCAAATCTTGTATGGCTAGGGAAAGGTAGTTCAATATGTGGCATGATCTAGACATAATATTGGGACGAGATTTCTCTTAAATACAAGTTTGCATTAGATGCGTGGGGGTGTGTATAGTAATTAGAACGTGTAACATCTCCTTCAACCAACATCCTACATAATGATAATGAGATTGATTTTGACATTGGATGGTATTTTATCAGAAATATGCGGGAGTATTGACATATCAAATCATGAATACCAAGTGATGATAGTGATGATCAAGATTTATCAATTTCAATAACAAAATATATGGCCTATTAAAAGGAGTACATGAAAGCATATCAAAATTAAATTGTTGGTTGAAATCTACTATAAAATTAGCCCTTGATCTTAAAAAAACTGAAATGTTCAAAACATTTACTATAAATAGTTTTTTTGGATAACATCCTAATAGATTCTAAGTTTATAGAGAAAAATATATACTAACAAAAAAATCTCATTTCCTCAATTAGAATCCCTTTTGGGTAAGAATTTTCATAATATCCTCTTAAAATCTTGGAATAGAATGATCTCTTATGAGGGCTTAAAATGCCTCAATCTTGTCTTCCTTTGTGCTCCTCTAGAATAAAAGAGGTCACTCTATTTAAAAAGGTTTCTATAATAATACAAAACACAAAATGCATGCCTAAATAGGTTAGTTTGCAGTGTTTGTTTTTAATTAAATCTTTGCTCATTAGATTCAATTGAGTGGAAATGCACATTCACGTGCATATCTAGTTGAAGAATTGATAGATATTCTCTATTGAATACAAGACATGAACTAAAGTTTGGGGAATTTATAGATATCATCTATTGACTAAAGTTCACTTACATTTTATTTGATACTCTTTTTGCACATGAAATTTAACTCTAAATGCGTGAATAAGGCATTTAAGACAAATCATACGCCAAAACTATTACTTTTATGGAGGAAAGAGCTTTAAAAACATTAATGGTAGACAACTTTAGGAAAAAGGATTTTTATTAAGCAGATCCCCTCTTTTTGTTTATTATTTTTTATGAATGAGATCTTGAATTAAAAATGTTATCGAGATAGTGACTATTGAAATGTGGATATGCTATTAAAATGTTAGTAAGATAGTGATTATTGAATTAAAAATTCTTATAGTCACCCTCTTAATAACATTTTTATTATTTATAAGGGGAAAATGTTATTAACAAGGTGACTATTGAAATGTGGAGTTGATGACCACATGTAAACATAGACACATAAATTTGGTATAAGTTTAGTATGATTTTTCACATATAGATAATTGGTCTAGACTAAGGTCTTATTGGTGAATTTTCCTTTGTGTTGTTCCTTGTATTGTCTACTCTTTCTTTAGGTTTTCATTATAACTTTATTTTTTGTTCACTTTGAGTCAATGATTATATCTTCATTCAATCTCAAACACTTGAAAAACTATAAAATGACTATTTCATTTTTCATGTATGAACATTGGATGCTCCCAAAATGTCCACACGTTCACTATTTAGGGTTTATAGTCTAATTAATAGCATATTATTTGACCATTACCACACCGAATGACCAATAATTGATGACATTAGTGGCTACAACCAATAACAAAACGTTGTTAGTTGTCATTTGTGTTTTCTTGGTCATTTTTACCCATGTGCATGTTTGGACCATTTTTATTATCTTCTTTCAACTTTTCATCATGCATTTGGGTATACATGTGTCCCAATAAGGTCTTAAACTAAATTCAAGAAGTATAGGTAAACAAATCCTTCTAAGGCATTTTAATAATAAGTAACACACAATATCATATGAACAATTCTACTCCAAGCAAGTGAATATTTATTTATTCAGGTAATTTTCAATGATCTATATTATTCATCATGCTTGTACCAAAAGAAGGCCTAGGAAAACATTCATGTAGTTTCTTTCATTTCTTAGGATTAAAGAGAGGGGGATGTTGAGGCCTCTCTCATGGCCCTTCTTTCTAGCCGAATATGTAGATAAATACTTAAAGGTCGATGGCCCAAGTGGTTACTCTTCACACTTTGTCCTTTTGGGTTTGTTATTAGGGTTTATAGGTTGAATTGTAAAGGATACAAAATTTTGACATCCTACATATTTATTACCAAATCTAGAAATGGTTGTTGTCATGTAGGAGTAGATAAATGTGCATGAAAAAAATTAGCACATTCTAATCTACAAAGCCACTAACGGTGAAATAATGCCTATAATATCGACTATCACAACATAGACCACTAAATGTGGATGTTAGCATTATGTAGACACAAATATTTCACATTAGAAAATATTTAGCCTGACCTTATACTACTATTTAGAAGGTTCTCAAGTGTACAAAGTACTAATTAATCCCACCTTTTGGGCACCTTTTTCTTATCTTTTATTTTGTCTTTCCACGTATTTTTTGATACCTATCAGCCCATTTCATGACCTTTCGACATTCGATCCTAAAATAAAGGCACCCTTAGGCGTGTATCTGGGGGTGCCCCGAGGTGCCCTGGTCCCATTCCGGGCACCCCGGTCTATGCACAACCTCTTTCGCTTCTTTTTGGGTCACTTCTAGTTGTTGGTCATCCTTATCTTCTTCTCAGTTGGCCTTGTTGGGATTAATTACGAAATTAATCTTGAGAGCCCTATAAATATAAAGTTATAAGACCATAATAAGGGTCCTAGGTCATTGCATCTTATCACTACTATCACTCCATCTAGGGTTGCATCCATTACATCACTTGCATCCACATAGTGTCATGCATTCAAGCTAGGAGATCTGCATCACACACACTTCATAGGGGAGGGATTCCATTCTATTCCATGCACACATGCTACTTACATTTCTATAGCTACTATTGCTCATTACTTCACAAAGTGCGACTGACATGAGAGCACCTAGGGCACAACGCACACACACACACACACACCATAACTATATTCGGGTTTGAAATGTAGTGCAATACTCAGTGATAAGTCCACTAGCTTGGAAATTGAGGTCAATCCAACCCATTCATATGCATCTTTCATTTTTCTAGGGTTTGATACTTCTCCTTGCATTATGGGTCATTCTCTAGTTCATCCGATGAATCTAGATGCAATGAGACATGAAGTACTCAGAGACATTTAATGACCATACCAGATTGAGATTTTGAGCATTTACGTTGTTCTAAATGCTCAGATTACATGCCCAGGGCACCCCAAGGTGCCCCAGTACACTCCCAGTGCTGTGTCATCTCAGACAATCTAGATCTACCCTTCGTAGGGTCCTTGAGGGTTCGTTTGCACTTCAAATTTTATTTCCAGATCCGTGACACTTTGTGTGACAATCTTCTGTTATAAGTGAGTCTTTTCCTTACTCTTCTCTTGCACATTAGGGTTTCATTTCATCTAGAATAGTTTATTTACATTTATTTCATACTGCTTTAATTCATTTACAATGTTTTATTCCTCCTAACTAGATTAACATTAATACCCTAGATACCCCCTTAGGCCATCTAGGAAACCATTATTTTTGTTAATCATTTTAGTGAACCCAACCATTCTTTCTACCACCTTCTAAGGTTTTTCCTTACACCCTTTTCTCCTACCATGTCATGGCCCAATCTTCATACCCCACCTATACACCTACCAAGGTCACCAATATAACTACTACCGCAACCGACTTCATGCATGTCCACACTCAAGCATCCACCTCACTTTCTCACACCTCCATTTGACTCATCCATCAACGTAGTCACTACTCATCGCACTCGTATCACTCCACCGGCTGGTCCACCTATTTCCATACCACCACCAGTCACATTCGCTGCTCCACCACCTGCTCCTAAAGGCTATGATATTATCGACCAACTTAAAAATACACCAGCTAAGATATCCCTTTACGATTTATTACGTAATGCACCAGACTACTAGAATACACTTGAGGCTACTCTTCGTGTCATTCATGTTGAACATGATCACTCTACCAAATCTTTTTCCCATCTCATTCAGTCTCTTTGTATTTTACCCCATTCGATCTCCTTTACAGATGAGGACATATCACCTGTCGCCCATAATAACCCTTGTGCACCCTTGCTCATTACTGTTGTCGTTAGTACTACTGTATTAAGCATGTCCTCATTAACAATGGGTTTGCCATTAATATTTTTTCCCATTCCCTCTTACAATAATTAGGCATCAATGATAGTCTCATCTCTCATAACTCCACTCTCATCCGTGGTTATGATTCCTCCACTCGTACATGCCTAGGCACAGTCTCCCTTCATATTCAAGTCAGACCTAAAACTATTCTTATTGAATTCTACGTCCTCGATGCTTATTTTCAATTCAATATCCTCTTTGGCAGACCTTGGATCCATGTCATGCAATTTGTACCCTCCACCGTACATCAATGTGTCAAATTCCTTCATGATGGTTATGAACATATTGTTACCGCTGACTGGAACCATTCAAATATTATCGCATTGACCCTGTCACTTTATATATGTCCCACCACCTCAGCCTATTTCGTATGTTAACTTGGATAAATATGATGTTGGCCAATCTAGTGTACCCACCTCTACTATTCCTGCCATTCCTTCTCTGTTATATCTACTCACACTTTGGCTATTATTTCACCCATTGTATTTGTTCATGCTAGTACTCCACCCCACCACCTCTACTCCTACCCCACCTATGAACGTCCTCGATAGTGCTACCCAAACAAAGAAGGACACACACATTGAGTCTAACAACGACGAGGTTGATGTTGTCAAACTCACTGATGAAACATTACAAAAGCTTGATTTTACTCCTCTCGGTGTGGACAATTCTTATTTTGAAGAAACATTTTTCGTTGATGGCCCAGTGAGTACCAATTCAAAACCCTCCTCCACTAATGCCATGGTCCTATATAAGGGCTTTGTTAACAATGTCGATGTAGTTTCATCTACCTCTCCACCAAAAGTAATCTCACGACCACCCTTCACATGTACTTTATATATAAATAGGAAATTTTGGGAACACATTCCTCTTGATCTCGCTAGTTTTGATACTATATGTACACGTGATTGCTTACCTAAGGTTTGACATGATGCTTAATGACATATTTCCACCTCTCCATTCACCCCATCTTTATTACGGTTATTTCCATATTACAATGGCTTATGGATTACAATGGTTTTCACTTAACAATATTTGTTACATGTACTCCTTGTGGGTTGTCATTTACGCTTGGACGATATTGGCTTGATTATATTGGTGGCACACTCGACCCACTTCATTCCTCACTCTCCTTCCCCATGCCTTTCGGTACTATCTCCATTGCTAATGATTCTTCTCCTACATATGTACCTAACATTTTGTGTTGGTGTGCTCATGGATGCCCACCAATTGCTTTTACGGATGAAGAATATGTGATGAATGCTTATCTCCTTTTTTCGTAATGTATCTTTATATGATCTCGCCTCATTCTATTGCTTCCCAAGTTTCCAACGAAGCTCTTGTCGGTTTCCACCAAGACAACGATGATTTGCTTGATGGAATTTCATAGTCCCCTTTTTCACATTGTCTGCTTTGGGGGGCATAGACACTATACATTCCCCCATCCTCATTCTAGCATGGTTGTGTGTCTCCTTCCTTTGATCCCTTGCATATCGACATCTTTATCACATGTTATTGCACCCTCGTTACCCGATGATGCACCCTAGTGCTTTGGTTCACACTGGACTATTGAGGGATTACCATTACACTAAACCCACACACTACACTACATGACCTATACATTTACATTCTATCATCCTACATTATATCTTTATGGCATACACTACACTAGTCATCATTGTATATGAGCCTAGTTTTGCATTCCATCCTCTCATTCTACATTCACGCTAGGTCACATTGTATATGAGTCTAGATTTTACCATCACATATTCTACCTACACCTATCATTATATCTTACACATTACATATACATCCTACTATCCTACATGTTACACTAGAATTCATTATACGTGGGTCTAGTTTTACCTATCATCATTACACATTATATTTCTACCTACACATTTATTACATTACATTCCATACCCACTGCACATTCTACATTACATTGCCTACACCACACATTCACATAACTTGGTCATTTTTACTACATTGTTTTCTATGCGCCTTGCACTCACCACCCCCTATGACACACTTTAGTTCCATGGTCCATACTCAATTCCAAGGGTTTACCAATCAAATGGACCTTACCTGCTCGTGACATATCATCATACCACATTCCTCGGACTAGTGACCAATGCTCTAGGCTATATCACCACCCACACACCATCACATACTATAGTGGTATACAACTTCGTTAAATCATCACT
The DNA here is from genome assembly GCA_018340775.1 of Taxus wallichiana var. yunnanensis. NCBI lineage: Eukaryota > Viridiplantae > Streptophyta > Pinopsida > Cupressales > Taxaceae > Taxus > Taxus wallichiana. The sequence goes on along the minus strand of CM031238.1, from coordinate 247,120,843 downwards.
CATTTAATCACTTCTACATCATCTTATTATGTTCTATCATCTGTTATTCTCTCCCCTCTTACATTTTCTCAATTCAAAATTATTCAATTACATTACCACACCTTCCATCATCCTGTAGTGGTATACACCTTAGATTAAATCACCACTCCCTTCATCCATTCTACATTATCCTCTTACATCGATCATCACCTATTCTATTATCATATTCTACGTCATTCTATTACCTCATCATTTATCCTCCTCATCACTTAGTGGTATATGCTTTAGGCTAAATCACCACACCTATTCTATCATTTCTTCATGGTATACACCCTTAGGTTACATCACCACCTTCCATCCACTCCTTCTATAGTGATATATGCTTAGGGCTAAATCATCACTCTTCCATTCAAGCCCATCTCTCATGGTATACGCTTAAGCTATAAGGTCCACACACATCTTTCCATATGTCTCATTCACATCCACTCATCCCATAGTGATATATGCTTAGGGCTAAATCATCACTCATCTATTCAACCAAGTTGTGGTATATGCTTAGGCTATAGGGTCCATGCACATCTTTCCATATGTTGCATTCCCATCCATTCATCTTATAGTGATATACGCTTAGGGATAAATCATCACTCCTTCATTCAACAAGTCATGGTATACGCTTTGGATATAGGGTCCACACACACCTCTCTCCATGTCGCATTTCATCACCATTCCATACACATACTCATCATAGTGCGCTAGATATAACCAACACTACTCGACCATTTCTTGATGATACACTCTCGTTTATGGTTCATTATTGAATACTAAGTGGGGGAAAAAAATGAACATCATTTTATACACTTCCATTCACTGGGGGAACATTGCTCCTATCATTCCACATTCCATCCATCCACAACAAATTACATTGTCTTGGTAGCATTTACTCTTACTTACTAGTGTTTTACATGCTCATTCTACTACACATGTTAGATTATTTTCTTATATGTCATTATCATACACACATGCACGTTCATGCCTTTCTCTAGTGTGATCGCAGATACAAGACTCTACACGTGACATGGATGCTTGCCTTTTACCCTTCATATACCGGTCATTGGGGGCATCCACATTCATCTTATCTAAGTGTTATTGTTTCATTTTATACTTAGCATCTTTTACTACTTTCTTCTACACGCTTTGACATATTGGTTATCACTCTAACATGCTAACGGGTGTTCTATGTGCAACACTTGTTTTGCAGGACTACATGTTTACTTTTACTTGTTTGCGTTGTTTTCCATTGTATATGTGGGATTTTCCCTTTTCTTGTGTGCACACTTGTCTGTTGTTTACGGCCATGATGGCCTTGTGTGTCTTGTAACATCGTGAGTGATGTCCCATGTTTGAAACCCGCTTTGTGTGGTTTTATTATTTCGTGCGTGTTTACACTACTTTTCTTGGTAATTTTTCCATTTTTACGTATTTTAAACTTGTCTTATTTTACATGCATGTGTTCATAAAAACACTTGTATTGATTAGCCATCCCTTTTTGTGTGCACCTTGGTATCTACCAAGCATTTCCCTTTCCCCTGTAAGGCAGAGTTCTACAGGTTAGAGTGTAGTTGGTCCTCTTTTAGGGTCGCATTCTCCTTCCAGGGTCATCGCATGTGCCCCCAAAGAGGGGGCATCATTGAGGGTTTTCTACTAACACAATGTATCTACACCAGTTCACACACAGTGAGTGAGTTCAGACCAGTCTACGAAATCCATACATAATGGCCTCAACAAGACATGGTGTCCTTTGACAATTCTATGGAGCGGTTACAGGCTTAGGGGTTACAGTGGGTGTGCCTATCTACAATTCTCCATCCAATGGTGTCGGATCACCCAAAAACTAGGACAATACAAAGATCTCTTCCAACATTTCAGCATAAGTAGTTAAAGGTTGGAGGATACATCATGGTTCCTCCCTATACTTCTTCAGCCAGGGTGGTGTGAGATCACCCGAAAAACTTCGTGACACTATAGATATCCTTCTACACCCTTTTTCTCAACATGGATCAGGTGCACATGTTCCATTTTTTTATATTTACACTTTCTATTCTAGTGTATTTTACACAACATTTTTACATACATACATATTTGACTACTTGATTTTTTCTCCTTACAGGTCCGTCAGTATGAGAAACAAGTAGTCAAATTGGGGCAAAACTACAACAACAATGAAAATGACAACAAACAAACACACCGATACAAGCATTTTCCTTTACTAATCATATAGGTACACTACACACAACAACAACTACACATGCATTCCACCCTAGGTTCACTCTCATCACTTTTTATACACATTTTTCATCTTTAGAATCCACACTCCTCCACATTTTTCTTTTTGTCATTCCACGCTTGAGTCTAGTCCATTGGCACATCTTCTTCTACACTCTACATGGTTATCAGGTACGCATCTCTATCTACTTTATGTTACCGAGATTTCGCTCACCAACATAAAGTGGGGCAAATGTAGACATAAATATTACACATTAGACAATATTTAGCTCGGCCTTATACTATTATTTAGAAGGTTCTCAAGTGTACAAAGTACTAATTAATCCCTCCTTTTGGCCACCTTTTTCTTATCTTTTATTTTGTCTTTACCATGTATTTCCCGATACCTATCAGCCCATTTCACGACCTTTCCGATATTCTAGCCTGAAATTAGGGCACCTGACCTATATTGGGTACCCCGAGCCGCCCTGGTCCCATTCCGAGTACCCCAGTCTATGCACAACCTCTTCTACTTATTTTTGGGTAACTTCTAGTTGTATTTCATCCTTATCTTCTTCTCAGTCGGATTTTTGGGATTATTTACAAAATTAATCTTGAGAGCCCTATAAATATAAAGTTATAAGACCATAATAAGGGTCCTAGGTCATTGCATCTTATCACTACTATCACTCCATCTAGGGTTGCATCCATTGCATCACTTGCATCCACATAGTGCCATGCATTCAAGCTAGGATATCTACATCACACACACTTCATAAGGGGAGGGATTCCATTCTATTCCATGCACACATGCTACTTACATTTCTATAGCTACTATTTCTCACTACTTCACAAAGTGTGACTTGACATGAGAAAACCTAGGGAACACATGCACACACACACACCGAACTACATATGAGTCCAAAATATAGGGCAACACTCAGTGATAAGTCCACTAGCTTGGCGGTTGAGGTTAGTTCAACCCATTCATATGCATCTTTCATTTTTCTAGGGTTTGATACTTCTCCTTACATTATGGGTCATTCTCCATTTCATCTAAAAAATCCAACGTGATAGACATGAAGTACTTAGAGACATTTAGCAACCATACCAGATTGAGGTTTTGAGCATTTACATTGTTGAGTGCCCAGATTGCAGACCAAGGCGCCCTAGGGTACCCAGACACTACCAGTGCCTGTGTCATCTAAGACTATCCAGATCTACCCTTCGTAAGATCCCTAAGGATTCATCTTCACTTCTATATTTTATTTTCAGATACGCGACACTGCGCAAACGCATCTTTTATTATCAGTCCAAGTCTTTTCCTTACTCTTCTCTTGCACATTAGGGTTTTATTTCATCTAGAATAGTTTATTTACATTTATTTCATATTGCTTTAGTTCATTTACAACATTTTAGTCCTCCTAACTAGATTAACATTAATACCCTAGATACCCCTTAGGACATCTAGGAAACCATTATTTTTGTTAATCACATTCATCACCTTCCGTTTACGGCATGGAGCATCATATAAGTGTTAAGGTCTCACTTTCTTGCCTTATTTGTCTTTGGATTATTTCCAAAACATTTCTAAATCTATTTTTCAATCAAGTATGTTAATCTAAGGTACAAATCATTCTTAAGCTTTCCTAATTCAATATCAATTATTATTTATCCATTTACATGTCTATTTATGTATATTTCAAACTTGTTTTTACTATATTATATTAAGGTATGAGAAATACATTTTTAAGGGCATTTAGGAACTTGTGTTTTGATAAAAGATATTGTTGAGAACTTGCTTTTCAAATATCATCCCTTAGGACTTCATATAATTTCCCCTCTTAAGACCTAATATTTCAAAAATATGATTTATTTAAGGTTTCTATCAACATTATTCCCTCTTGTGGCTTATCATTAGGATTGTTCTACAATTACCATGTTCGCTTCCTAATCTTTAATCCATCTTTTTGCATATATTGTGTACATTCTTGTGTCTTTTACCTTTTCATAGGTAGTTGTAATTCATGTATGGAAAGAATTTTTATGGTAGTATATACATTCAAGGTTTTTAATATGTTATTAGACATAATGATATGGTTGTTATCAAAATGTTTTTCAATGATTAATTTTTCTTTCCTCACGTATATCATATAATGCTATCGTATGGTTTGAAACATAATTGGGTTACATGTGATAGTGATGTTTAATATGTTAACATCAAAGTAATTGATAACATTTCTTTAGATATCTTTAGTGATACATCATGTGTGCTTTATTGTATGATGGGTCATTATGAGGTAGATGAGGTAGTAACAATGAAGAACAATAGAGGACAGTTATATTTTTACTACTATTCCTTAAATAACCTTGAAAGGATCATATTATTTTCTTTGGCTTGTTGATGTATTTTTAAAATTAATTTGTTTCTCAAATTAGAGCATTTTGGCTCTCATGGAAGCCATTTGAATGTTGTAGACTTTAAGGAAAATTGAGGAATATCAAAGGATAGTCCTTTTTTACCACTTTGTTTCAAAATTACCTAAATATGATTATTTCATTGCATACAAATCATTAATATATTATTATTGTATATTCATTTACCCAAATCAAAGCACAAGGAGCTCATGACATCTATTCAAGGTCAAGGTAATTTTATGGGCCTCTTGTTTGGTGGATTATTTGGGTGCTTGCGTGTAGCTTTTGTTCCTATGATCATACCCATAAGACTAACCACTACATATATTATTATCTCTCTTCTTCTTATGCACTTAGTTGCTCATATGTCTTCCCACCAATACTTTCTTAGCTCCTAAGGCATACCTAATGCCACTTGAGACCTTTTTGTGTAGATTTCACTATGGGGCTCATATATTTTTATTTACGAAGGTTACATGGTTGATTTATTTTTAGCCTGACTATTTTTCAAGATATCCATGGCATATGGTTCAAATTTTTATTTTGATTAAACTTATTTTTTAAAATGACTATTTTTCGCCTGATTTTCTAACTAATTATTGTATTTTGGACCTTCATAAGACCATGAATTTTGAATGGTATCTCGATTCAAATGCTTATTTTTGAAAGTGAATCATTTTTGTTTACTCTTTGTAGAAGTGACATTTATTTATTCTAATTTTATCTAAGATTTTAGTTTTTCAAAGTGTAAAGAATTATTTGCAAACTTTAAAATCATAATTTTATGCATTTAGTATAGGTTCAATCTCATTTCAAGATTGGATTACTCTTCAATGATTTATAAAAAATTTGGGAGGTTGTTTTATATGTATTCACTATAATTTTTGTGTACTCACCGTGTAGGGTAATTTTATGTGTGTGATTCATTGTATTAGTTTCCTTTGCAGGCCTCGTTTTTGTATTGCACACCTACCACAATTTGACACAATTTTGTGGAGTTGTGTTTTTTCTCTCCCTAGTCAACATTATGGGGACGTATTCTATTATTTGAGCCTCGTGGTAATGCTTCCTTTTTTGATTCATTGAGTGTGAAAATGCGGAATTGTATAAGTATTACTACTTGATAGTTTCTAATGGCCAAATATGAATATCACTTTTAGTATTTTATTTGTTTCGTAACATCTAAGTAATTCTAGTGGAGGCTTCATCATATTTAAGAAGTTATCTTTTAGTGTTTTATTATATTTATATGGATATTTCATATTCCTTAGGCACTTTTTGACAATTGGATAATATCCTTCTATGGAGTGATTCGGTGCATTACAATGTCATATGTTTTCTAGTATGTTTGAGTAATGGATTTATTCCACTCATGTCATTCTTCATTAATTCATTCACACTTGTGGTAAAATATTATCATTCTTGTAACACTTCTTGATAGATTGACAATATCCTTATATAGAGTGATTTTAGTGCATATAGTGTCATTTCATTTTCTAGTACACTAAATTAGTGGATTCATTCCACTCGTGTAATTTGATTTCTTCTTCATCCTCGCATAATGGATCAATCATCTACTAAATTAAATTTTTTTCCTTTCTTTATAAATTGGTACCTCATTAGGATTTATTTATGGACCTCATATTCTTGAGCTTAATACTTTATTCTCTTTTACCAAATCACCTAAGTTTATCTTCATGGAGGATTTTCATGTGTTTCATGTTCACACTTGACATTAAATACTCTTAAGGTATTTGTATTATCTAAGTGGAACATATTTATGTGAATTATGTTATTGATATGCGCAAACTAATATGGTAGTTATCCCCTCTCATATGTAAAAATTGTTAGGTGAAGCTAATTGTATTTAATTAATGCTTCCACCTTTCACTCAATCAATTATCATCTCTTACCTAGCTCTAATTTATCCTATATAAGGAACCATTTTATTATTTATGTGAAGAGAGGAGCTTAGAGATAATATCCTTAGTTGAATGAGATGTAGTCTATAAAGAGATTTTTTTGGTGAAACGCCATTTTTGGCTACATATTCTAAATTTTATATTACAGGTCAAAGCATAATAACATGTCTCACTAGGTGACCAAGAATATTTAAAAACTAATTGCTTGATAAATCCTTAAAAGACTTAACAAAGTTTTTAAAAATAGACAAAATGCGAATGCATAGCCTCTTTGTATATCTAAGCTCTTAATAATACATGTTTGGTCATGTTTTGGTTGTGGGGAATATTTTTCTTGGTGTATAAAAAGGCAAAAAGTGGGGCACAATCATAATCATACATATGGATGATGTAAGTACATTGTGGAGTTTCCTTGGTCTCATTTTTGAATTTTTCTTTAGCTTTTTTATGAAATATGATTAGATGGAATTAACATATGATATTAGGGATACATTGGATTTTTTTATCACACCATGATGGTGAGGTGATGCCAGACAATTCAATTATACTAACCCTTTTTACCATCTTCAAGATGAGAGATAGGATTTACACATAGGATAAGTCATGATATTTTGCATAGTTGTGATTGTAAAATTTCAAACATAGAATACCAAAGTAAAAATATAAAACATCATAGTGTCTCCGTAGTACCCATCGCCTCACTCCTTTGTTGATTATGTCAACTCATTTTATTATTCATGAGTGAGACATTGGAATTAATATTATCGTGGCTATTTGAATTGAATAATTATTATTTTATGATCATGATAGCACTTAGTTGTTAATTGGTTCTTGTCATGATGATGATGTGTGAGGCATATGATGTCAAATTCATTGCTTTTATCATTATTTCTTGGTTTAGATATGATGTTATGGATATGTTGATATGATATTTACATGGATTCTATTTTGGGTATATATATATATATATATATATATATATATATACCATGGATATTTGTCGTAATTTTCATACATATCTGATTGATGGATGATTGTTGGCATAACTAATTTGGATGAGTTAGCTTATAATTATTTGGATCATTTTGACATGTGTAGTATCGTCGTATTTGGTTTTTGGAATTGAGAAGGTATGATGTGTGAATTAAGTGTGCATGGATACAAGTTTTGCCACAAGAGAACATGGGAATCGGGGTTACACCTTCAAATTACACAATAGGTCATCTCGACAAGTATATTTCTCTTGTTGTTCGGACTTGTGTACTATATCATTAGCTAAGGATGGTAATAGGGAATTTGTCATCTTGGTTGTGTATTAAGTCAATTTTTATAGTCATCGTGGATTTTTATCTCTATTTAAATTAATCTAGTATTATCTACCCTAAGGGCTTATTGAATTCATTTTTATGGGGTAATTGTAAGCGAGTGGACGGAAGCCTCAAGTTTATATTAATTAGAATCAACCAAGTTACAATAGATGGACTGTAATACTTATAGGTATTATGCATACCACGCGTGCGGACAAAATAGAGTTTGCATAGGTATAACCAAAATTACAACAACTTCCATAATACATCCGGGAAGCAACAATTAAATTAATACAAACAATTGATTAAGTTGCAACTATGCAACAAATAATCTTATAACTGTGGAATAAGACAAATATGGTTTAAAAACCATATAAAACATTATTTAATTAATATAATTAATTAAATAATTAATATATACTATGCATAATTAATTAACCTAACATTCCCCCCCTTAATTGTGCATTGTCTTAAGAGATGAGGAGAGGTACTCTTTGAACAACTCGAACTTGTCACGTGCAAGTGACTTTGTGAAGATATTTGCCCATTGTTCAATTGTTGGACAAAATTGAAGTTGGATGTTGTGCTTCAACACATGTTCGCGTATGAAATGAACTTGTACCTCAATGTGCTTTGTTCTCTCATGAAAAACTAGATTGCAAACAAGTTTGATAACACCTTCATTGTCAACATACATGGTGGTCGGTTTGTCCTGTGGTATTCCAAGTCCTTCTAGTGTGAAACTTAGCCAAATCATTTCATGCATACTTTCCTGCAAAACGATACCCACTTCTATGGAAGAGTGAGAAACGAAGTGTTGTTTCTTGCTTCCCCATGATATTGGTCCAGATCCCATAAAGAATACAAATCCAGAAGTGGATTTTCTATCATTAATGTTACCTGCATGATCTGAATCGAATATCCAGTCAAGAAGAAGTTGTCATTCTTCTTGTATTCTAGACCAAGATCCATTGATCCTTTGAGATATCTCAAAATGCGCCTTGTTGCTTTCCAATGACAAAATTTGGGTTCTTGCATGAACTTGGATAGATAGCTCACTACAAAGTTGATATCTGGTCTAGTGTAGGTCAAGTAAATGAGACTCCCGATCAGCTACCGATAGAGAGTGGCACTTACCTCAGGAGATGGATCTGGAATGAGATAATTGTAATCTATTCTCCATAGGTGTAGAATTGGTGTGTAATCCATCATCCTAAACTTCTCGAGCGTTGTATTGGTATATTTCATCTGAGAAACAAAAATGTGATTCTCTTTCTTCCATACTTCCAATCCAAGACAATAATGCATCAGCCCGAGATCGGTCATGTCAAATGATCGATTAAGATCTTTCTTTGTTGCATCGATCATCCTCACTGAACTACCAATGATGACTAGATTGTTGACATAGACAACAACAATCACCATCTCCCCCTTTATTTTTGAGGTAGAGATTGGGATCGTATGGATTTCTAACAAATCCATGTTGTATGAGATGCTCATCAATCTTGATGTACCATGCCCGGGGTGCCTGTTTGAGGCCATACAAAGATTTCCTGAGTCTACATACCTTTGCTTCTTGACCAAGTACTACATATCCCTCAAGTTGAGTCATGTAGACTTCTTCTTGTAAATATTCATTTAGGAAGGCACTTTTACGTCCATTTGGTGGACTTTCCATCCAAACTGAGCAACTAGAGAAAAGATCATCCTAATCATTTTGATCTTAGCTATGGGAGAAAATGTCTCCTCATAATCAATACCTTATTTTTGTGCATACCCCTTTACTACAAGTCTCACTTTATACTTGTCCACTGTCCCATCTGCTTTGTACTTTGTTTTAAATATCCATTGACATCTAATGGGTTTCTTCCCTAGTGGAAGATCGACAAGTTCTAAGTGTTATTCTTCATCACTGATTGATATTCAAAATCCATGGCATCTTTCCAAGCTTTTAATTGTAGGGCTTCCTAGACTATTGAGGGCTCATCTAATTCAATAACTCTACTCATCAAGGCAAAGTTAACTTCTTCTCTTACTTTACTATGAGTCCATGGTCCAGGGGTGGATGTATCCATTGGAGCATCCATTCTTGCATCTCATAATGTGTTTGTACACCACATGGGCATACGTTGAACTATTCTCATGGGTCATGGTTCTATCTGATCAACACCATCATCCCCATCATCACTTTCATCTTCGAGGGAACATCAACTTCAATTTTTATAATTGGTGAAAAATCTACTTCTTGTGAGTCTCGGAGGAGGAGTCTCTGCTTCCTTCTTCTCAAAAAACTCAACATCTCTGCTGGTGTAGACTTTTTGGTCTTAGGATCCATTAATCTATACCCAAGAGTCTCTTCACTGTACCCAATGAAGATGAGTTTTTGTGACTTCATGTCCAATTTCTTTCTATTCTATTTGGGTATGTGCATGCTTGCTTTACACCCAAATACTCTGAGGTGTGCAATAGATGGTTTCCATTTTGACCATGCTTCTTGTGGTGTTACTCTGTCAAGAGCAATAGTGGGCACTCTGTTCAACAAATACACTGATGTCTTTCTTTGCTTCTACCTAGAATGTCTTTGCAAGTCCGGAATCATTGATCATACATCGCACCATTTCCATGATAGTACGATTTCTTCTCTCAACAACACCATTTTGTTGCGGTGTGTGTGGAGGAGGAATTTGTCAATGAATCCCATGAGTTTGTAAGTAGTCTCGAAATCATCATCGTGAATTCCCCCTCGATCTGAGTGGAGAGTTTTGATGTGACGACCGTTTCATTCTCAACTACTACTTTGAACTTTTTGAAGGTTTCAAACACTTCACTTTTCTTGCAAAGATAGAAAATCCACATTTTTCTCGAATAGTCCAACACAAAGCATGAAATCTGGAACCTAGAATGACTTGGCTGCATCGGGCCCATAAATATCTGTATGAACTAGGTCATGTTTACCATGAGCTCGAAATGTACTTCTCTAGAATGAAGCTCTATGTTTTTTTCCTGCTTAGGTAGTGGACGACACTTGTATGTATCCTTTTTAAAGAGATGGTAGCCCATGTACCATATTACACCGGCAAAGTGTTTCAAGATATTTGAAACTTACATGACCAAATCTCTGATGCCACAAATGTGCTGAGGTGGAGTTCTTAGCCACAAGTGCTTGATCATCTCTATGAACAAAATCAAGTTGGAACATGTGTCCCACATTGGAGGCTTTTGCAATTATTTTCGAGCCTCTTGATTTGTCTCGAATCAAACACGTTTTCTTGTCAAATGACTATCAAAGTCAATTTTTAGGTTGTGATCTAGGAGTTGATTGACTAAAAGAAGATTCTTAGTCAACCTAGGGACATATAGGACATCTCGATAGTCTGCATTTGCATGAACCAAGGGGTAGAGAAATGTTCCCAATCCCCTAAATTGTATATGAAGAATCATCTCCCAAAAAAACATGATTTCTCGATGACGTGTCCCTCATTGAAATAACCAAGTCTCTATGGCCAGTCATGTGTCGAGTGGCCCCGAATCAACATACCAAACATCACTAGATGATGTGGATGGTTCACTTGATCAAGCAATGAACAAGAAGTCTTCATTGTCTGACTGTTCTTGTTGCTCAACAATATTACCTTACTGGTGGGGTCTTCTTTTCCAGTTCCCCTTTTTCTGCCCTTGATTGTAGTTAGAATGTCCCTTGTTAGATTGTTGTGGAGGTCCAAAGTTTCTTGATGAACCTTTCTTGTAAGTATTATACCAACAATCTTGTAGGTTATGTCCTCTTTTGCAGATTGGACATTACTTCTTCTGTTGTCTATCCCCTTGATACTGATTTTGATTTTGGGATTTTTATAGGAATTAGGTTTTCCTTTACCTTTTCCTTTCCATTTTTGATGTGAAGACAAAGTTCTCTTCTTCTTCATCATCCTTATTGTGCATTGCTTCCTCTTGTTGCAGTAGGTTTACAGCTTATTAAAACTAAGCTGTTGTATCGACACGTTTAGTGTTGTGACAAAAATGGTAAGAAGAGGGAGTGCTCTCGAACAATGGAAATGAGAGAATCATTTGTGACTCGGTTCTCTTGGGGCTAGAAGTGAAGCCATCAATTCTACAACTCTTCTTAAGAAACTTCTATTTTTTCATTTTGATTGAACTTTAATGTGTATAATCGACTCTGCAAATTCAATATAACATTCTTGTTCTTGGCCTCATATACTATGCTCAACTTATCCCATGCTTCTTTGGCTGTTTTAGAATCTCAAATGTGGGGTTGCACATCATCGACACTCCAAACAAGATGATGAGTTTGGCCTTCTGATCGATTTATCAAGCCGCCTTTGTTGTGTTGTATCGTAGTTGATCCGGTCGAGTACCATTCACAAAGCAGTCGATTTCTTCAAATTCAAGTTGTGTCTTGATTTTTGTCTTCCATGTAGCATAGTTGTTTCCTCTGAGTAGTTGTGAATCTGAAAAAAATTGGGGGCATTGGTGCCCATTTTGCAGAGATCACTGATAGGGTTTGGCTCTTATCACTCTAGGTATAAGGTCTCCCAATCTATATACCATCAGTCCGATATACCAAACCTTTCTATATATGCACCCTTTTGATATACCTAGTGGTACGTGGAAGAAGCTCGCCTTTCTATATACCCGGTGGTACGTGAAAGAGGCGTTAACGTACGTGAAAGAATTCAATACGTGGTACCAAGATAGTATTGATGGGGTTTGTGTGATTATTGACACCGGCTCAAAGAAATATCCTCATACGCACGTGTAACTTCACTATATACTTGGATAATTTCTCAGTCTAGATTTATGTCATGCAATCGTTCACAGATGATGGGATGGCTCATAGTGTGTGCACTGTGACCTTATTACTCCCCGTCGATTTAAAGGGATGATGCCCAAAAATGTTGTTGTAGCTATATTAGGCATTAAGTGTAGTAGTATTCATGATGGATTTACCCATAAGCACTTCCTAGAGGCACCGTATATACCAAACATTGTGAATGAGATCTAGGATCTTGTGAGTGTTACAAAACCAATTTTTTGCTTTTTGTGATTACAATATTCTACCAGTTTTTGAGTAAATACAAAGTTTGTAGTTGACTTATGGAAACCTACAAATTAGTACAATATAATGCATTATACAAATTACATTCAAAAATCTAGAAAAATTGAATGGTAGGTAATTTTTTTTTGTTTTGCAGGCCCTGGTGGCCTCTGGAGCCCAAAATGACCCAAAATGCCGAAAACCATTAAAAAATTCCCAAGATGAAGTTTTTGGGTGGTCTTCCTTTGGAAAATGTTGTCCAGAATGAAAAAACAAGTTGAATGGGGAAAAAAATTTACCCTAAATTAGGGATTTCCCCACTAAATTTAGTTAGTTATAACTAAATTTGAATTTTTCGCTAAATTTAGTAGTTCCACCAAATATTCCGCCAAATTCGAAAAAGCAAGTTGGGGTGGGATTTGAACCATGCACCTCCCACTTCTAAGGCTTTCTCTCTAACCACCTTGGCCACTTGTGCACTTGTAATATGAAACGAAGCAAATTATATTTAATAAAGAGACAAAACGACTCACCTTTTAAAATGGTGACTTGGCAGAGGATAGGGCTCCACGTGGTTGCGACTTGAGGTCGATTTAGGGTTTTCCAAGCTTAGAAAATGGATCTAAAGCATTCTATCTCTCCTTTGGCCACCGCTATGTTGATTTCTTGCCCTTGATTGCAAGTTTTGATTGATTCGCCATTTTTTTAGCTATTTCTTTGTGTAGACTGTATTGTATTTCACACCAAATTTGCTTGATTGTGTTTCATTATTGGTTGCAGGTCTATGTGAGGAGGTCATAGCTCATGGGGGATGAAGCCATAGTTTTTTTTCTTTGTGCAGATCCTTTCAACGCTGATGCAGGGTCGATGAAATAGACTTGCACACCATTTTTTATTATTTCTAACCATGACTTTGACTTCTTTCACCGTGTTTTGTAGCAGTGCGGGCGTTGAGACATTTCTCATCCATGGTTTGATTGAGTTTTCCAATGCTCAGCACGATGGAATTCTGTGCCCCCTCCCTTTCTTATATGCATTTTTTTTCAATATTGAACAACTACCTTTTGAATTTATCTCCACCGTATGATGCAAGATTGATTTGCAAATTTTTTTGATGCTTTGTGGTTACGGACTCTGCGTGTAGACATTTGGGAACTTCGATCGATTTCCTTTGTGTAGGTGGTAGAGGGATGGCTCAGCCAACATAGAAATGGAACGACATGGCTATGGCTCTATCCGAAGCTTATGCAACTCTTCTAATCAACTCTGTGGTTAATACACCAGGAGATTTCCAAAGCAATGTTGGTTCTACGACTTGACTTAGCCTTTACATACAAAGCACACAAGTCGATCTGTTCAAAGCAAAAAAACAACACTATTGAACTCACCTCCAATATGCATGGCTCAACCTTCAGAGGGGTTGTTACAAGCTCGGTCAGAGGAAAAAAACTTGATCAAGGGCTGAGTGCACTACAACAAATTTTACCTGGTGTTGGGTGCACCAGTGCAAAAAAAAAAATCGCTCCAAAACACTGGAATGAACATGAGGAAGTGAGGAGGTAGGGATGGGGCTGGGAGGTTACAGGAGGCTACACAGGCTCTCAATTGCTGCAAACGCTTCTCCAATCTCCTCTATCTTTGTTGCTCTTTCTTTCCACTCCTTCACAGGTCCAGATTCTCGCTCTGGTACCAAATGTAAACAGGATATGGAATCCTAAAGTTTATATTAATTAGAATCAACCAAGTTATAATAGATGGACTGCAATACTTATAGGTATGCATCATGTGCTTGAGATAAAATAGAGGTTGCACATGTGTACAACCAAAAATACAACAACTTCCATAATACATCCAGGAAGCAACAATTAAATTAATACAAACAAATGATTAAGTTGCAACTATGCAACAAATAATCTTATAACTATGGAATAAGACAAATATGGTTTAAAAACCATATAACAACATTATTTAATTAATATAATTAATTAAATAATTAATATATACTATGCATAATTAATTAACCTAACAAAGTAATTTGTTTATACTTGATTAGGAAAGGGTTAATTGATTTTATATTTGATTAAGAGGGTTTTGGGCCACCTAATTATGGATTGGTGGGCCCCACCACCCCTCTCAATGAGCCACTTTTCCCAAATCTCGTATTTGGGCAAAAAATGGAAATTTGGGAGGGTATTTGGAAAGTTGGGGGTCACTTTTACATTAAAATGATCCCCATAGACCATATATGTAGGTAGGGTGAATCTTCCCAAGGATAAAAATATTTTTACCTCCTTTTGACCCCTCTCTTGTCCCCATCAACGATTATGTTTTTTTATTTTGGGTACCACTTTGGATTTGGAGTTGCATATTTATTTTTATTTTTTTTTTTAAAAATTCTCCTTCATTTTAATCCTGGTCCTATTCTTGAAAGATACCCTGGATGACTTGGAATTGGGAAGGGATGGGTGATACATGTCACCATCCCATTGGTTTTTTTAACCCTTTTTCTTATTTAACCCTCCATTTTGGAGAGGGTTGGAACTTCTTGATTCATTATTTACAAGAAGCTTTTGAAGTTGGACTCACAATTTGGAGATTCAATTTATTGCTTATGAGGTAGGCCTCACAACTTCTACTTTGTATTTTAATGAAGAATGGAAATTTTGATTGTTTTCTTCTTGTATATGGATTGTTAAATGTATAAGTAGGAAAGTTTTACTTTTAATTTTCTCATTTTTATCCATCCACCTCTTTTGGGAGTGGATTTTGGAGAGTTGGGGAAGAGGGAACAATCCATCTTTCTCCCACAAGGCTTTATGGGCAAGATTTTTGGGATTCCTACTATCCTGTAATGCCCACCCATGTGGGACCCAAACACAAGACCAAACATAACATGATATTTTTTTGACTTTCATATTACTCGATACAATTATGCGACACCAAAAGAATCATAAGAGAGTGCACAATGCTACATGTAGTGTTTACACCAACATAAAGAGCATGCAATATCATGATGACAATAGATGTAACCAACGTCACACTTATGTATTTGAACAAGTATGAAACCACAACCCAACCAAAACATGCACTTCATGAACATGTATTCCACCCTGTCACATTTTCAGGTTTAACTCTTTATTGTAATCATATTTCATTATTAGTCTTTAAGGTTCGAAGAGCACTTGACATGAAGCATACTTTTTCCTCTTTATCTAGATTACATTTTCCTTCTTCATTTAACACTTAATTTAAGTTGATTCCCTCTTCACTACCATTTACATTCTCTTATTTAACCTTATAGGTCTCAAATCCATTAATCATGAGAGCATGATCCCCCATTCACAACGACTAAAGATTTATTTCATTTCATATTTAACTTATAACAAACGCACTTGATCACACACAGAGAGCGAACATAGGTTTAAAGGGTATGGATTCTATATTTTTCTTACTCAAAAGGACATCGTAGGGACAACTTTTAGATAGACATAGTTGGCTAAAGGTTTAAACACCAATAACATAATAAAGGGTCCCATGTGTTAATTTACTTCTATTTGCACTCAAGGACTATAATTCCAACTCAAATTCAAATTTGGAGTGTTTCAAAACCTATATCTCACACCTTCAAGTTTTAATTTCTTTAAAAAAAAATGGCACCTTTTGAATACGATTAAAATTCTAAAGGTTATTAACGATTTCATTCACATTTGTCTCTTATTGTCATAATTGAGAATAAAAATTGGACATTAGGATCAAGATGTAGATATCATCCGTAAATAAACTTTTTCATAGATCCCTCAATAAAAATATCCTATTTGAGTCACCCTAGACTCCCTAAAAAACTCAAGAACAAGGATTAATTATCTTGTATTTAAAATGAGTCAAGATTCTTTTGATGTAATAAAAAGGGAGTGAACCACCACACTTGCAGTTTACAAACGTTTTCTTGATCGCATTACAAGGAATAATTTTACCTTCCTTATTTTCCCTTATGATCCCATACACATATAGATTAGCCCTTCTTGACAGACTAAGAATATAGGACAATCATTTGAAGAAACGTGGAGAACCAAAATGTCATTCATGTCACCAAGTAACATTGTACCCTTAACTATAACAACATGCACACTTCCACATGCACGAAAGGCCCTTATTACACGAATACCTAACTAGTACTACAAAGCCTCTAGGCCACCTAAAAAGGTTGATTTCATGGCATGGCTCAGAGAAAGAGGTGGTTTCTAAAATGAAGTCACCTATTTGCAAGACAATCCCTATGAGATCCATCTAGAGATTGAAACTTTCACTAAAACCCATCGAGGTGAATGACACACAAACAATACAATGTTCAAGGGTAACCTTCTCAAGGGAAGTTAGATTAGGGTCAATTGGGTAACTTTTAAACTATCCTCCTAATAGTGGTCAAACCATAACCATTCCTATATATGGTGGTTTCCTTTCTTTTGAGTTTTCAAGCATTTTAGTAAGCACACAAGGGTACATAATCATCACTTTCACATAGGAGAACATTATAAATGATCACTTCATTCCTAGTTAAAAATGTACATCTACACGATTAACAAGATATATGCCTACAATCAAAATTAATCATAGAATAGAATGTCCATTTTTCCAAGATACCAAAATGATACAATTTCTTACTCATCAAAAATAATTAATAAATAACATTCATGTTCACAAACATAATGTTGATATACAACCATTTAACATTACATGTATTTCAATAATAACTCATTATTACAAAAACATATAGAATGCTGCAAATTTCTTCATGTCCTACGTACTTGCAACCACCGCATGGTCAACACAACTACTAACATGGCATCCAACTACACTCAAGCATGATATATGATTACAAAGTTTTCCAATAATAATGAAATAATACCTAACTTACTTTTAAGGAGCATAAGAATACAAAGGCCATTTCATTTCATTTTCAAAGCCAAAAGACAGGGATAGAGAGAGGAGAGAGAAAAGACCATTTCTTTTCACATTCAAAATCTTTTCAAACAAGTGTCAAGAAGGTTTCCTATAGTCATACATTAGTGTTTACAAGGTTTTTCGATCGTTACTTTACTTGGATGTGGTCAAATGATAGTTTTCTCCATTGAGTTGTAAGTTTCTAAAAATGTCACATTTAGCCAAGTAGCCAAAAAATCAGCATTCAAAAACAATATTCGATACTCAAACACCCATGAAATCAAATTCCTACATATTACCCTATATATAGGGAAATAATCAGAGTTAACGAAACCTCAAATTGACAACTAGTATTAAAAGGGCGCTCATCTTTCCTGAGAGACCGATCGTAAAAAGAACTTACGCAGATTATCACCCAAAGACCGAAGGCCTACAAAAACTAGCTTGTGGGATGTTTTTATCTAAACCGAGGGTTTGAAGCAATTGTCTCATAGAAAAATTATAGGTATGTGGAGGCCTAAATCTATTTCGACACCCAGGGTCAAAACGGTGGGTCAAAACCAAACTACATTTTTCACTTTCAGCAGTTGTTTAAGGTGTGAACTAGCCCATTGGGCTCCTAAACAAGTTACAAAATAAGGTCAAACAAACTTTTGAGGTAAAACCCTGTGGTTCGGTCAAAAAATCCACATGAAAAGGTACACGGATAAAGTTTTCTTTTCACAAATCGGGGTTTATAAGGATATTTTACGCCTCATTGAAAACAAGTTTTTATTTAAATTTACAAGGTTACCAAGGAGTAGTTTTGAGCTAACATTTAAGTTTAAAACCACCAATTACGTGGCTTCCATAATCGCATTTGAAGTTAAAGTTTTTCAACCGCCCACGAGGTAAATAGAGTGGCATTTATGTTCATGGTAACTAGTATGGTTTCATACAAATAGAGGTTAAAATTTACTATAAAATAGTACATCCCGTTTAATTTACCCAACATTTGTTTCTCTTAATATTGATTTACAACCCCATTTAAATTAAGAAACAAACAACGATAAAATCAGGATAGAAGGGGTAAGATGATTGTTAGTGTGAAATCACAACACCCCCAAATGAGTTATGGATCTACTTTTCTAAGGTAGACTCATTTGGTGTGATTTGCATAACATTGAACTTCCCAAGGTGTGGGACCTTGCGAATGGGAAAGCTCTCCAGAGAAGGCTAGTTCCTCTTCCTAAACTACCTGCCACAAGCTATTCCAATGCAGGCAAGCTAATCTAAACCTAATCTAACTTCCAAGGAGACATGGAGAGAGAGAAAACTGAAAAAATAGAGCCTACACTAAAATAGTGATACACCAACAAAGGAAGTGAGATATTCTGTTGAGGGAGAAAGAAATAGAGAAAATGGAGATGAGAGAGCTCAAACAGAAGTGACATGGCATAGATCTTAAAATTATCCATTAAACTCCATGAAACATAACATCATGCACCTGCAAACGTGAAATACATGCACAAAAAACAAATTTGGAAGGGAGAGGCATGAAGAAACAACAAAACAATGCAAAGGGTTGAAGAACACCACAAAAACACATTTTTATTACTCTAGAAGGTGCACAGACCATTAAATTTCTGGAATAGAGGCACAAATACATTTCCAGTGTGGGAGAAGGTTCGTTGCTCAAAAATGGTGTCGAGAAACAAATTTGATAGAGTTTCTCTATGCCCAGAATGTCTCTCCTTTTCAAAATGAGAAGTGTTACAATATATAGAAAGAATAAGAGAGAGAGAGAAGAGGAAAAAAATCAAATCCTACTTCAACCACCCCAAGATATGCATTGAATCCCACTTTGAAATATCAACCATTGAATATCAATGCCTTCTGAAAATTCACCCACAATATGTCACTTCTAGTTTCCCAATGATTGAATCGAATCAAATCTAGTAGTTGAAGAGATTGGATTCTGCATTAATGGCCTAGAAGACTCTTCTTCATTTTTTACCTACCAAGGCCTGAAAAATGATTTTTAATCCTTTCATGGCATAGAGGACATCAAGATGCTTCCAACGGTGTTAGATTCACAATATTTGAGCCCTGAGTCGAAAGATATGCCCCTTCGAAGTTTGTATTGGGTACGTACAAGAGGGTAGAAAAACAGCTTGAAAAATGGGTCCCTTTGATATGGGACACGTAGCGATCGATTAGAGCTAAAATCGGTCTCACGGGTCCGTAATTTATCTTTTCCCCTTTTCGCGAAACAAAAACTTAGAAAACCCCCGTGACCCCAAAGCTCCACCTTTTGACTTTGCTTGACCATTTGCCCCTGCCTCCATTTCATCTTGAGACATGTGGAGATGCGGTGCTTGTTTGAGCTTCTCTTTTTCTCACACAGGGTCATTTAAACTTTCGCAGGCCCCACCATTCCATTGTAGAGTCTCCCTGCAACCTTGTTTGTCATCTGGAATGTGAGCTCATGGGTCTGAGTCATTTCCTTCATAATTTCCTTATGTGCAGGAGTTGTCTTGACCAAATTTTTGGGGGTGAATTTGGGATAACAATTTGGCAACTCATGGGGACATCTACCTGCTAGATGAAGAGACTAGTGGCCTTGGAGCATCCATTGGGCATGGAGTCAAGAATGATGGCCTAACACTAATCCTTCTTATAAAATGGACTCCCGACTCCCTGCACTTTGCTAACCTCTGAATCACTTGGAAACCCACTGAAACTTGAAGTTGAACTTCACCAAAAGCCAATTGAATGCATTGTGCAAGAGCAATACAAAAACACCAAAACTATGTACAAAATGAAAATCATACATGCTCCAAATGGAACATGCAGAGTGTGTAAAAGAACTTCTTTGCTGAAAACAAACCTACCTACTCTACTCTAACCAAGAGCAAAGGGAACTCAAACAAAACCTGCAACTGGTAGGGAGAAATAGCTTCCTTCCTCAAAAATGGCAGCCATGCAATTGATTTGGCACTGAACATGGCTAGTTGGATGAGTGAAAAACTAACTACAAGTTGTTCTTCCACCCAAATCATCAAAGTATCAACTGAAGACAAAACCAATACCTCTTTTAGTTGCTCTGCATTTGGATTGAAGAGGTATGACAGCTGATCCTTGGTGCTTTATAGCTCATCCTCATGCCCTGAAGTAGGCATGACTAGTTTTGGTTTCTCCTTTGGCTCCAATGAAGCCAAGTACCTGATTGGGCACAATCTGATCCTTTGGATGTACCCATTTCTCTAAAATTCAACTCCAAAAATGGAGTCTTCTTGCGGACCTTCTTGAGTGGATGGTGTGAGAGGGATGACGACATCTTCCTAGCTTTTTCTCTTCCTTCTCTTGTGAAGAACATGGGAGAGTCATGTCTTCCAATCTTGGTACCAGAGGGCTGTTATGAAGTGTATACGATAGAAAAGTGACATGTGAGCATGAGAATATACAAGTAGCCCTTCTTCATACCCGACCTCCCGAGGTCATGCCGAGATAGCCGGTGGGAATGAAATATATGTGGATATAGAAAAACTAGTTGGGCAATCTTATATCCTCAACACGCAATAATGGGGTCTGCGAGTCTAAGGCAAAGAGAGCTCTCCTAACCTGAATTGGTGTAATGGATCATTCAGATATAATAGCTGCTCGGAGGCTCCAATCAATGTCGAGCTCCGAGATCCTATCTATTGGCTATTGGATATGTGGAAAATGACCTGTGGGTGCTTCGTGTATATTTCTAGACAAGGTCATGGAAAATGGTAATGAGAGGTGTAGTGGATTTGTAATAGGAACTATGGGTGGTTTTCTGGTCTAGCCTCAAAAAATATTAGCTTGATTGGCTTCTATGTTTAATGCGGAAAATTGTGTTATGATATCTGGCGGGAGTGGTGAGGATCTAAATACCAGCATGTGTAAACTGGTGTCAATACTTAACTGACTAACAGGCCCGTTGGGTTGTGGGACCTAGGGATCACAACCATGATTTCATGGTTGTTGTGGACCTGTTATGGTCATGTGAAGAATCAATCTCTTCTTCCGACTATCCAATAGTCATAAGCCTTTTCGGATTCTATATTTAATATCAAGAGTTGTGCGATCTTCTCAGAATACCTTACGGGTGTTCTGGCAACTTGTATACGTAACCCTGTGTCTATGTTGATGAGAAGGTCTCTCATGCATTTGGCTCATGGAACTAATGGATCACAACCAAATATTTGTTCTCTTTCGGGTTCTTGTATGGTCATGCGGATATCCTATCAGGGTAGTCTATAGTTGGGTTGACTTGACCAGAACATGTGTGCTTTGTCATCTTCAATATTCAATTGTCTCAATTGTTCACTAATTACTTGTGGGTTTATTGTCATTTGGAAGAC
The DNA here is from genome assembly GCA_018340775.1 of Taxus wallichiana var. yunnanensis. NCBI lineage: Eukaryota > Viridiplantae > Streptophyta > Pinopsida > Cupressales > Taxaceae > Taxus > Taxus wallichiana. The sequence continues at coordinate 247,098,591 of CM031238.1, read as the reverse complement.
TTGAATCCTAAGCCCTTGATCTATATTTGTTAATGTTGTGAAGAGATTTGGCTGAGGTACTACCTGGCTCGAATACGTAATCCTTGGGCTCTCTGGGTCCCGTAATTGTCATGTAAGAGATAATCAAACTTTAACTGAAACAAGTAAACTAACTATGAAAGATATATCTACACTATGTTTATATTCCTTTTATTTTTGTATTTTCAATGATGTATATTTGAACAAAATTAAAAGAGCATCTATTCTAATATATTCAGATAATGGACAATTAATCTAATGACATAATTAAAACAAGTAAGTTAGCCTGATATAGCTATTTGCCTGTGCACTTGTGAGTTTATCCTAAATATTTAAATAACTAACTAATCTAATCGAAAAGACCTTCAATCTTACCTCAGAAGTGAGGAATAAATCACAGCTTCTTAGAAGCTATCATTCCCCACAGCTTCCTTGGTAATACTGAAAGCGAGCTTAACTGAAATGAAATGATTTGCTACTCTATTTGATATATTGTAACTACAACTTTGATAGTTCAAACCTGGAGTTTTATAGAATAGTGGTAAATCCTAGTCGTGTCGTGAGTTGTCCCCTCAAGTGTGATCTCTTTGTTCCTTCATGTTCTCGTGAATCTAGAAAAGTGTGAATGTGATAGCGTCAAGTAGAAGAAGATACTCAAACAATGGCAGCTTTGGATATAAACCAAATAAAATGCAAGTAAGAGAGGGATAGTGCAAGTGAACAGAGCTTGACTATGTGATTCCTAGCAGGATTTATCATGGGATACAACGCAAATATATCGAGAATTCTGGGATCTATTTCTTGTGACAAAACAACAACTTGTAACTCTAAGATTATCAAATGAACTCTAATCTAGAACTGAAACTATCTTATGCTAAGCTGATTGTGTAGGATAGCAATGGAGCAAAATGAAAGTGTGAAGATCAAATGATCTCTAAAGCAGAAAGGAGAGGCTGAGAATTCATGCAAAATCTAAACCTATTGAAACTTATGGAAGAACTTCAAAACACACTGAATAATAATTCATAGAGGGAGAGGGGCCATTTGCTTGTAAACAAGCTGGGTATTTATAGCATTTGGATTTACCAGAGGGTAAGTTTGAATTGATCTCTTCTAATATAAACAAAGAGAAATCACTATTTACCAGGTGGCCAAAACATAAATGCAAGCAAGAGTGGTTGAGAAATGCGGGTGAAAATTGAATTTTTACATTTGACAAGAGATCGTTCTAGAAAAACATTACATGGAAAACGCGACAGGACCGCCGCCCCTTTGTAGGGAGGTGGTCACGGGACCGCCGCCAGCAGGTGGTGGTGGTCTTGTAACTTAAAGACCAAAATGCAAGGAAAAAGGGGGCAGAGGTTAGAACAAAACATGCAAAAGGTAGACAAGTCTTTTGGGATGAAAATGTACATTTGGTGAGCTTTTTTGGATTTCAAACACCTTGTGAAGAGATCTAAATCATCATTGGGGTCTCTATAATCTCTCTCCGGTAGTACAATACCTACATTTTTGGGTACGTACATATTGCCCCCTCGAGAAGCGTTTTAGCCATGAAGAGGCATAAAATGGTGGGTCTAAGTATGGCGGTCCCGAAATGGGGAGTTAGAAGCTATACCTAACACGCCCGTGTGCTGAAATGTTGCCATCCAAATTCTTGCTATCTGCAAAATGAAAAAGGGACTCAAGTGTAGATAGATAAAATAAATTGAAAAATAAATACTAAATTAAAATGAAATGAGGACTTACCATTTACGCGAGGATGAGAACTTACTCCTCGTCGGCACTCCAACTCTGCGTAAAAACACTCAAAACAAGATTAGAATATATATATATATAAATGAGCTCATTTTCCTATTCATTTGTGCGTGTTGATTTGGTGGTTTTTGAGCTCTGGGACCCATGGTAACCATTTTTGACGAGAGTACAATCAAAACGTTCATTGTGAGATCATGATCATGCCTCCGAGAGCAAGACATCGACCCATGAAGTCTCAGGTTAGTTCTTCTCAATTTATCATTTTAAACCTAAAATATAGAAATGTTGAAAACTTTGTTTGGGGGATCATTTTTGGAAATGTTAGTTTTAAATGAGTCTCTAGGGGGCACCCATAGGGTAGGTCTTTATTTTGTCAAAAATAATGTATTTTTGCCTTTTTAAAGTGTTTTTAGGGCTTTGGGGGCATTCGCCGATTCGGGACAGGACCGCCGCCCTGCACAGGGTGGTGGTTACAGGACCGCCGCCTCAGAAGGTGGTGGTTATAGAAACCGCCTCGCTGCATGGGATGCGGTTTCGAACAAAATGCAAAAAAGATGTATTTTTAATTGTTTTTGCATTTTTGACATTGTTATATGTTTTTGATGATTTTTCTAGTTGGATTATGTTACTAACTTACTCTTTTTCTCTATTTTGGGTGGATGCAAAAGAAGGAGTATATCAGATGGAGTAGAGAGAGGGAGTGTGATTGGCTCCCAGCAGTGTTAGAGGCACTGACCCAGACAGAGCGAGACACTCTGCAGAGGGCCGGTATTTGGAGGATCGCACAGAGTTCCTCATGTTGCACCTGCTAGTCACATATTGTGTGACTTATTTTCATACGGATGTAGAACGAATACCTTCTAGTTTTCAGGTGTTAGGGGTGAGTGGACTATCACCCTGGAGGATGTTCTATCACATACTGGGGGTTTCGATTCTTGGGAGGTGGTTATCTCTTAAGACAATAGTATCCAGGTCTCGATGGTTTAGTGGGCTACCTACATGGGAGATGTTGTTGTCTCCATGGGCTCGAAGAAGGGGGTGAAGGTCCGATCCATTGTTGCTTCTCCTATCCCTGTGATTTGTAAGGCTATTATGGGTATCTTGGCCTGTGGATGATTGGGGACAAGGGAGGGGATACTCTCTTATACTTGTTGGGCTCCCATCATTACACAGATTGAGGCCCATGGCCATGTTTACGCTTGGGGAGTAGACATTCTTGGGACCACCTACCATGATTTATATAGGGTGGTCAGATTACAGGGGCAATCATTGAGTCACCCTACTCTAGTTATGAGTTGGGTGTATGAGCGCATCATTCCCTATGGGAGAGGTGTACAGCAGAGGATCTAGGGGTTGTCAGGGTAGTGAGGTGGATAGGGATGACTGTACTCAGGATGCCACACCAGACCAGTGGCTTCTCTGACTATTGCAGACATGGAGGCCACTCCTTATTAGGCCATGCAGGGTTATGGGGAGAGGAGACACATACACTGATCACCTGCTATACTACAAGTCAGCTGATAGACAGGATGGGGAAGTTGGAGACCCACCCCTTTGACAGAGTACCTCAGCAGTTTGGCCTCCCCTACATTGATATGTTTCCTCCAACGGGGCCAGTATATAGGTCTATTCATGAGGCCAGGGGAGGTCCTAGAGGCCGAGGTTGGACCGTGGTTACTCCTAGAGTTCCCATTGTAGCTAGGCGGGTGATTCATGCTCGAGGGGCAGCTGGTGCTTCTCGAGCACCCTTACTTATGATTGGGGCTGCTCCTACTCATAGTGGAGAGGGAGATGAGCCCATTGATGTGGACTCGACTTCTGAGGAGTTCACCGGAGAGGAGACAGAGGAGGAGATGGTGGGGATGAGATTAGAGGTGGGGCTGGTGGGACAGATGAGGAGGATGATAGCGATTCTGAGTGGCATGAAACTCAGGATATCTTGAGGGCCGAGAGGGGCAGAGGAGAGTGCAGAGAAGGTGACCTTGATCTCAAAGGAGTTTCCTTCTCAGGACTTAGGGGGAGATGATGAGTTCGTGGTAGGATGTCACTTCTTTCTAGATTTGGGGAGGTTCCTCAGTCCACAGCAACGTCGTCAGTAGTAGCACAAATCCTAGGGACCCTACCTAGATGCCTGGAGATCCGAGTGAGTTACTACTCTTTTCGATTTTGTTTTAGCTAGAAATGTTTAGTTGATATTTCTCTTTTGTTTTTTTGTTTGTTTTTGACTTTATTTTTGGCGATTTTCTAACTTTTTATTTCTCTTTTTTATTTGCAATGACTGCTTGAGGGATGGCGAGACTTGATTCACCGAGTGTGCATAGACACCCTGTTGCTCCCTCAGAGAGTACTCGAGGCGAGCTTACTGCGGACATTGGAGAGCCCTCAATATAGTGGCCGACATACTGATGTGTTTGCCCCTATCTGGAAGGTGGAAAAGTTAGTGACCTCTCTTCATACTGAGCTGGCTAGATATAGGACTGTTGAGCACTTGATGAGGAGGAGCCATTCTCATAGTGAGACCACAACTACTAGCCATGATCGTGAGCCCTCAGTTCATTCAGAGCGTCATCGTAAGCAGAGTCCTAGATGCGGTCATGCACCCTCTGAGGGATCCCACAGGGATTGAGAGATCATGGTGTCTTTTTGTAGTGATTTTGTTAGATGTTTATACGAGTGTTTTTGTACTTTTTGGGCTCATTGAGTGTTTTGACCATGCCTAGTGCATGATGGCATTGTATATAAAACATATATATATATATATATATATATTTGGATCTAGATTTTCTTGTATCTAGAATTTTGTGATTGTTTCCCATGTGTACACTAGATGTTTTTAGAATTTTGTTTTTATATGCTTTTGTAATGTATGCAATGGATGACAAGTGATAAAAATGTTTGAACATAATATTTCTCTTTTATTTGTTTTTGTAATACTAATATATGATGATGTAAACATATTGTAGTACTGAAATTTTGGCTTCTTTGGGAAATGTTTGTTGCTTCTTCTTGTTTTGGAAAAACGTGATGAATATATAGTGATAATGAGATGAACTTGCCCCACTCCTAACTCCACGCAACTAGTAAGATGCGAGGGATCAACACCAAGAGTTGGGAAGGGTGCAAATTGTATGAGTTTGAATGAATGAAAATGATGAGAGAAAGACAAGGTTTTGAAAAAACCAAATTCAGACTTGCGTACTTACTCTTACTCGAAACTACTACATAGTTTAGAATGCAACTTACTTTCCAGTTTATCTAGACTTAGATCCATGGATGGCAACTTGGTTGACAAAATCTGGTTTTGAGGATTTGATCTCTTTGGAATTTGGATACTTAACTTCACTTAATATACTTTGCTTTAAAATATTAATATTCACTAATTTGTGTGAATGGACCCCCTACGCCCTGCTCCATGCTGCTAGTAGGAAGCATGGGCTCATCACCGAAGGTAGGACATAGGTGAGTAAGGGCACTTCTTTCCTTTCTCAACCTCGCATCACTAGTAAGAGATGCGGGCTCATCACCGAAGGTTGGTGGGGTAAAGAAGTGTGTAAAATAAAATATTCTATTTTGTTTAGTATTTTTATTTAACTTGACATTTCTGATTTGTGATTTTGGAGTATCCTTGTTTCAAAGAGATGTAAGAAGGATAGATGTGACACCAAGAAGCTTCTAGAATAGACCGTAGGTAAGAACAACTTAACCAAGTAGAAAAGAATGAGTATGACCAAGTATGCAGGCCTTGGTATGGTTTTTGTCAAGACTTTGTCTATTGAATTGATGAAATGATTTGAAACTATTTGATGATATTATGAAAATTGAAGAGATATGATTTGAATGCTTTTTCCAATATTTTCAGAAGCTTATAATGAATTGCTTAAGAATAAGTTCCTTGACCACAAAATTTATGAAACGAGTGAACAAAATGAAACAACTAAGTGATTAAATGCAATGTAGGTAGATATAATATACAAATGGTGACGTTGATGACCTATGCGTAAAACCATTTAAGATGCAAGGAATTGACAGTTTCATTGAATTCCTCACCTTCTAATGTACACAAGAGATACACACCATTTCCGTAGTCTTTCATGACTTGGTATGGGCCCAACCACTTGGGCCAAAATTTCCTTCCTTCACCATTTTTCTTATCAATCCGGCTATCTAGTCTTAGAACTAGATCTCCCTCGTATATTTCTCATTCGTAGACCTTTTGTTATATTTTCGACACATCGGTCTAGCATAGGCTCTGTGCCATTGTTCAACATTTAGCCTGGCCTCATCAAGGCTTTCTAGTTGAGAGAGACATGCCTCTCTATAGGCTTCTTCTCCCAAAATCCCTTGTAATGAGATGTGGAGACTAGGTATTTTGACCTCAAGGGAGAACTACTTCTGCCCCAAATACTAATGAGAAAGGGGTTGCCCCCTGTTGGTGTTCTTATTGAGGTTCGATGGGCCCACAAGGTTGGGTATAATTTTAAATGCCAATCCCATTTATTCTCCTTAACTATTTTGAGGAGAATAGATTTTAATGTTTTGTTTGTGGCTTCACTTGTCCATTGGCTTGAGGGTAGTAAAGAGAGGCCGTATGATGGTTTATCTTGAATTTACTACATAACTCACAGACCTCATCATTCTTAAAGGATGTGCCATTATCTGAGATAATGACTTGTGGGACACCGTACCTATAAATGATTTGATTCAAAATGAACTTAGTGATTACAGAACCTGGTATGGTGGTGAGAGGCATGGCCTCTACCCATTTGGTAAAATATTATGTGGCCTATGATTATAAATTTATGGCCATCTATGATGAGGGAGAGAATTTCCCTATCAAATCTAGGCCCCACATGGAAAAGGGCCATGGGGTTGCGATTGGTTGCAGAGCTTGTGCTGGCATGTGAATCTCGTGAGAGAATTCTTGGCATTTATGACACTTGCACACAAATTCTACTATGTCATGTTCTAGAGTGGGCTAGAAATAGCCCATCCGATGTATTTTTGTGAAAGTGGTGTGACCACCAAAGTGGCCTCCACATATCCCACTATGGGATTCATAAAAATATTTTGGATTCTTCAAGTGTCAATGCATCTTAAAAGCATTCCATCAAAGGCTTTACGATAGAGCACTTGTTCTAAAATAACATATTTAGTAGCGATAATGCATAACCGCCTTCTTTGTTGTGATGTGGCACCTTCTGGGTATGTATGGTCCATGATAAAATTGATGATGTCAGTGTACCAAGGACATATAGAGATGGGGGTCTGGTTTCGACAAAGTATATGCATTCATCGGGAAAGTCTAGATCTACCAGATCACCTCCATCTAATGGATTTTCAGCTAACCAATCTGCAATGATTTGTCCCTTAATGGATTTTTGGTTTACAAATGTTAATTCAAATTCACCCATTAAGGTTATGAATCATCCAACCTTTTTAGATAAAGACCCTTGTGTGAGGAATGTTCGTAAGTGATATGTCTTTACAATGACCCTTGTTTCTTGATTTAACATGTAATGTCTTAAATGTTTCATTGTGAAGACTATGGCAAGGCATTCTCTTTCTACCTGTGTATAACGTGTTTCATAATCAAGCAAATGTCGGCTAATGAAATAGACCACACGTTCTCATTTATCATTATCTTCTTGAGCCAACATGCAGGCTAGCGAGACATCAGTAGCCCATGAATACAAGATCAAAGGATGATCTAGTCTAGGAGGCATTAGTGTGGGAGGAGAAAACAAGAAGTGTTTAACTGCTTTGAAGGCCTCATTACATTCTTCTATCCAATCAATGCTATAATATTTCTTTAATAAATTGTTGATTGGATGAACAACAAAACTTAAGTCCGAATGAACCTTTGAATTGCACCGAGTTTCCCAAGAAATGATCTAATACTAGACTCGTTTGATGGTGGAATCATTTCAAGAACAACCTGATTTTGGCTAGATCAACATCAATCCCTTGTGAGGATATAATGTAACCCAAGAAGTTTGCCTCCTGTCACACCAAATATGCATTTCTCTAGGTTCAATGTGATGCCATATTCAATCAATCATGAGAGAATGATACGGAGTACTTCTGGGTGATCACAGCGCTTCTTGGCCTTGGCCAACAAGTCATCCATGTAGGATTCCACAATTTTATGAATAAGGTCATGGAATATGTATGTCATTGCCCATTGGTATGTAGCAGGAGTTCTTAAGACCAAATGGCATGACAACGTAACAATAAGTTCCCCAAGGAGTTATAAACGTGGTCTTGGCTTGATCTTCCTTAGATATTTTAATCTAATTATATCATGAGAATCCATCCATGAGGAGACAAAAAAGATCAAATCCAGTTGTTGCATCAACAATAACGTCGATGGATGGTAATGGGAAGTCATCTTGGGACAAGCTTTATTAATGTCCCAAAAGTCTATGTAAATGCGTATCTTCCCATTCTTTTTTAGAACAGGGATGATATTAGATACCCATTGTGAATAGTTGACTGGTTTGATGAATCCCACTTGGAGAAGTTTCATTACTTCTTCTTTCACCATGAGAGCCACTTTTGGTTTCATTGGTCTCGACTTTTGTTTAATTAGCTTTGCATCTGGTTTGGTGATAAGATTATGTACCGTGATATGTGGTGCAATTCCTATCATTTCTTTGTAATTAAATGCAAAATATTTTGATGTTCCTTGAGGATATGAGTATGTATTTCTATCTCCTCTGGAGTTAACGAGGATCCCAACTTCAAAATCTTTGGTTCTTCCTCCATTCCAATATTTATATCAATTGTTTCTTCGATTAAGGAAGTTTTCCTTCTTCAAATTCAAGGTGGGGCGGAGGTAGTTCCAAACTTTCTCCATTCTCTACCTCGTAGATATCGAGATCCTTTTGTGGGGAGATTCTATCATGGGATTTCCAAAATAGGAAGAGGAATGTGGGATTAGGGAAAGATCCACTATGTGATGAGTGAGATGTAGCTCCGCATAGGCATTTAGATATTCAAGAGTGACTCTATCACTTGTCAAAGTGATCTAGGATGGAAAACTCATTCTCAGCTTCTATACGTGTCAGAAGTGGGTTTGTTGGTATTTTACGCACCAATGGTTCAGTATGAAGTGATACCATGAAACTTGTATTTTCCAACTCACTGCTTGGAGTGAAACGAGAAGTTGAGGTTGCTATTGAATCTATGAGAAGGTTCTGTTCTCGTGGAATTGCTTTGATTGATATGAAGTTGAATCCTTTGGTTAGATCTAATACCGTTGTTTTATAGAGTTGTAAGTGTTCAGCTCTAGTCTCATATACCTTAGAGACTTGGTTTATGACTAGTTATGAGTCTCCTAGTACTCTAATGTTATCAACACCCATCCTTTTGGCTATGATGAGGCCAAGGAGGAGGGCTTCATACTCAGCCCCATTGTTTGTACATTCAAAGTTTAACTTAAAGGAAAAAGGTAGGATCTTTCCCTCGGGAGAAGTAAAGATCACACCTGCCCTAGCTCCAAAATGACATCTAGCTCCATCGAAGTGGAGAGTCCAATATTTTCTTGGAAAAATGGATGTTGGGACATTCCTCACGTCTGTTTCTTCTGCCTCGGTTACTTCTACCATACAAACTTTGTCATCGATGGAAGGGAACCAATTCCTAGGGTGTATCCCATACCCATGGAATCAAATGGTAGGAGAATAGGTAAATCCTTTTCTAGCAACTCGACAATTTTTATGGTAGTCCCTAATGATACCATTTCTATGACGTTAGTCTCATTTTTGAGTGTTGGAATGCCTTTGACTAGATTCGTAATTTCTAATTTTGTTGTAGGTATCAATTTTTCTTCTGGTTTTGAATTGATTGGTTTGTTAAGTTGATTCGTTGGGAGTTCAAACTCAGAGTGAACGCCTGGTCTCTTCTTCAAATCTGCTAGGTGTATATCGAATGGTTTTGGGTCACCTTGTGCCACAAATATTTTCCCTAGGTGCAAAAATCTTATTTCCTGGAATAACGTGGAAGGGATTGCCTTCATGGTGTATCCATGGTCGACCGAGGATCATATTATAGTTGGTTTCGATCTATAATATAAAATTTGGTGAGGACTGTCTTGGGTCCTAAGGTGACTGGTAAAACTATGGTCCCAATTGAAGTGGCCTTGAGGCTATCATAACCTCTTAGTGTATTTCGTGTTGTGGAACAATTTGTTTCTCCATATCCTAGCTTTTGAAGAAAAGTGAAGGGGACTATGTTAACTGTTGCCCCATCATCAATCATTATGTGCTTAACATAATTATTGTAAACCCATACCTGTAAATGTAAGGTTGGGTCACCTCTACGTGTAATTTCAACATCTGTTGGCATTTTTCTTATATCAAATATAAACTCAGTATCCCTATCTGGCTTGCCCTGGAGGGTAGACATCAAAGTCTACATGGTTTACTTGCATTTTTAGTAGAGGAGTGATGTTAATTAGATGACCAAGACCTAATGCTTCTAAGAGAGCAGCCCTATGGGTGGGAGAGTTCTTCAACAAATCCAAGAAGGAAATGTGAGAGAAGGTCTTTGTTAGGTCATTAATTAGATCGTAAGCCTATGGGTTTTACCAATGTTTGTTGAATGTTGTCTGGTTCTAATGGATAGGTTGGAATTGGTTGAGAAGAATAATCTCGTGTTCTTGTTATGGTTTCTATGTGTAGCTCGAGTATCTAACTCTACTAGACCAACTATCTTGGTTTGTGGTCGAGTTCCTAATTGGGGTGCGACCGATGGATTTAATGAAGTTGAGGCTTCATGATCATTATTTCTTGTCATAACACCCTTGTTTGTTCCACTTGGATCTAACCTATTATTGTTAGAGTGATTTGGGAGTGGATCGTTAAAAATCTTGAGGGGTGCATTTTGAGGGGAAACTGCTCCCGTATAAGTGTTTGGCATGGTACTATGAATTTGCTAAAAACATATCAATAAAGAGTTGTCTTTGGTCTTCTGGAAAATGTTGCATGAATTTATTATAGTCATGCAGCAAGTCCTAGTATCATGGCCTTGAATCTTGTGGAAACCACAATACAAGTTGGGATTATAGTTTCGAGGTTGTTGATTTGAAACCTATTGTGGTCCAAAACTCTGATTAGATTGTTGGTTGTTAGAGTTAAAATTTTGAGGCTGTTGCCTTTGGTTTTGATTTTGATATCCATTTGGGTTTCGATTTGGACCTTGTGATTTTCAGATTTGTTGTTGTTGTTGTCATGATGGACGATTAAAATCCACCGCGTTGATTATTGGAGTAAAGTTGTTATTTCACTGATTGTTAATGGGTGGTGAAACATTTACGATGTTTTCCCTTTTAACCTGGTCTGTTACTCCATCTGTTGTAACCCCGTGGTTTTTGTTAAGGATCTTGGGTCCTTGATTGGTATTCCGGCATTAGGATAGGTCGTAGTGTTTTGATTGGGAGTGATTAATTTCCCATTTGTTCCATATGTCTTACGACCACTATCTATTGCCGCTTGATCTATTCAGAGGGCACTCTCGAGTACTTCATCATAAGTTCTTAGTGGGAACTTCTGGACTTCTTCCTTTATCTCTATTGAGGAATGAAGGAATAAGTCACATAGTTCCATCTGATCCATGTTTGGAGCACTTGTTGATGAGTAGAGGACTGTACGCCATCTTTGAATAAAATGAGCAACAAATTCATTGTGCTCTTGTTTAATGTGAAGGAATTCCCTGATCCCTGTTCTTAACAATTTGTTCATGTCAAAAGCTTTGATAAACTCTGACACAAGTTGTTTGAACGAGTGTATCGAGGCTTCAGGTATTCTGTAATACCAATCAAGGGCAATACCCTCTAAGGTTTTAGGGAATATCTTAGCAACAACCGCATCCCAAGGGAGTAATTCTCGAATGGTTGTGGCATAGGCCTTGATATGTGCATTTGGATCTCCCTCCCCTTTGTATTTGGGAAAATCAGAAGAGGTCTTGGAAGCATGACACTTCATATGGTGAAATCTAGAGGCTCTTTTAAATATTCTGAGTAAGTCCCTACCGCATAGGTTTCGACCATCGATGGTGCCTGCTGAGGGGGTGGAGGTGGAATGGGTTGTTGATATGGCATAGCATATGTATTTGTAGGGACATAAGGAAATCCTGTGGTTGAGTGAACATCCCGGGAGAGGAGAACATGTCTCCCTGTGGTGATTTTGAATAAATGTTTAAGTAGGGAGGAGCATTTTTCTGGTATGGGTTGTTTGGTGCTAAGAGGAGGTATCATACTTTCAACTAGAGCAGCATTTGAAAATGTGGTTCTAGTTGGTGTTTGTTGTGGATAGTTATACGAATGTTGAGGAGGCATGCCTAACGTGCCTGTTCCTGTGAGGAGGTCAACTTGGCTGGGATGATGTGGAGGGTTGGGAATTCTTGCTTGCCCGAAATGTGAATTTTGATTTTCTTGAGCAAGTTCTAGTCCTCTAACCTTCTCAACTAAGGTTGAGATGACCTCGATTGGTGAAGACATAGTGTTTTTCCTTAATGGTGGTTGTTGTATACCTTGAGGTTGTAGAGGTGTATGGTACCCTGCTATGAATTGATCATTACCCTGCCAAGCTTCACCGAGAGTATTTCCCATAGGTGGAGGAATGGGGGTGTTTTCTTGGAGCAGGGTATCAGGTTGTGTTTGCAAACTTCCTATAGGTGGGTACATGTTTTGGAAGCATTGTTCACTTCTAGCGTAGTGTGCTAAATACTCCTCATCCAAAAATGGGAGTGGATTTGATTGTCTACTGATTTGTGGTCTGAACAAAACCCGAGGAGATGAAATGGATTCTCCAGTAAACGTCATATTGTTAGAGCCTGAGGGCTCTGGTTGTTGTGTTTGTGTGAGCTGATCCAACTCCTCAATTCGGAATGAAGAACTAGAACTAGTTCTTTGAGGAGGAGTTTGTGATGACAAGTAGTTACTTGAATAGTTTTCAGCCCATGCAAAAAGTGAGGGTGACGGTTGTCTATTTATTTGACCGTAATGTGCTTCGAGACCTGAGAGAGGTTTTCCATATGTCGTATCCCGACATATTCGGGGTATATAAATACCCGTATAATAATGGGAAAGAGTGAAGGTGGATGAAAGAAATGAAAATAAAAGGGGAACAATTGTTTGCTTCACGTCGGGTTCACCAATTTTGTATGATAGAAAAGTGACATGCGAGCATGAGAATCTACAAGTAGCTCTTCTTCGTACCCAACCTCCCGAGGTCGTGCCGAGATAGCTGGTGGAAATGAAATATATGTGGATATAGACAAACTAGTTGGGAAATCTTATATCCTCAACATGCAATAATGGGATCTGTGAGTCTAAGGAAAAGAAAGCTCTCCTAACCTGAATTGGTGTAATGGATCATTCAGATATAATAGCTTCTTGGAGGCTCCAATCAATGTCGAGCTCTGCCGAGATCCTATCTATTAGTTATTGGATATGTGGAAAATGACTTGTAGGTGCTTCATGTATATTTCAGACAAGGTCATGGAAAATGGTAATGAGAGGTGTAGTGGATTTATAATAAACTATGGGTGGTTTTCTGGTCTAGCCCAGAAAATATTAGCTTGATTGGCTTCTATGTTTAATGTGGAAAATTGTGTTATGATATCTGGCAGGAGTGGTGAGGATCTAAATACCAGCGTGCATAAACTGGTGTCAATACTTAATTGACTAACAGGCCCATTGGGTTTGGACCTAGGGATCACAACCATGAGTTTGTGGTTGTTGTGGACCTATTATGGTCATGTGAAGAATCAATCTCTTCTTCGACTATCCAATAGTCATAAGCCTTTTCAGCTTCTATGTTTAATATTAGGAGTTATGCGATCTTCTCATAATACCTTACGGGTGTTCTAGCAACTTGTATACGTAAGCTTGTGTCTATGTCGATGAGAAGGTCTCCTGCGCATTTGGCTGTGGAACTAATGGATCACAACCAAATATTTGTTCTCTTTCGGGTTCTTGTATGGTCATGCGGATATCCTATCAAGGTAAATCTATAGTTGGGTTGACTTGACTAGAATATGTATGCTTTGTCATCTTCAATATTCAATTGTCTCAATTGTTCACTAATTTCTTGTGGGTTTATTGTCATTTGGAAGACCTGAATCCTAAGCCCTTGATCTATATCCATTAATGTTGTGAAGAGATTTGGCTGAGGTACTACTAGTTTGAATACGTAATCCCTGGGCTCTCTGGGTCCCGTAATTATCATGCAAGAGATAATCAAACTTTAACTGAAATAAGTAAACTAACTATGAAAGATATATCTACACTATGCTTATATTCCTTTTATTTTTGTATTTTGATGATGTATATTTGAATGAAATTAAAAGAGCAGCTATTCTAATATATTCAGATAATGGACAATTAATCTAATAATAGAATTAAAACAAGCAAGTTAGCCTGATATAGCTATTTGCCTGTGCACTTGTGAATTTATCCTAAATATTTAAATAACTAACTAATCTAATCGAAAATACCTTCAATATTACCTCAGAAGTGAGGAATAAATCATAGCTTCTCAGAAGCTATCATTCCCCATAGCTTCCCTAGTAATACTGAAAGCAAGCTTTAACTGAAATAAAATGATTTGCTACTCTATTTGATATATTGTAACTACAACTTTGATAGTTCAAACCTAGAGTTTTACATAACAGTGGTAAATCCAAGTTGTGTCGTGACTTGTCCCCTCAGTGTGATCTCTTTGTTCCTTCATGTTCTCATGAATCTAGAAAAGTGTGAATGTGATAGTCGTCAGAAGAAGATACTTGAACAATGGCAGCTTTGGATATAAACCGAATACAATGCAAGTAAGAGAGGGATAGTGCAAGTGAACAGAGCTTGACTATGTGATTCCTAGTAGGATTTATTACGGGGATACAACGTAAATATACCGAGAATTATGGGATCTATTTCTTGTGACAAAACAACAACCTGCAACTCTAAGATTATCAAATGAACTCTAATCTAGAACTAAAACTATCTTATGCTAAGTTGACTGTGTAGGATAGCAATGGAGCAAAATGAAAGTGTGAAGATCAAATGATCTCTAAAGTAGAAAGGAGAGGTTGAGAATTCATGCAAAATCTAAACCTATTGAAACTTATGGAAGAACTTCAAAACACACTGAATAATAATTCATAGAGAGAGAGGGGCCATTTGCTTGAAAACAAGATGGGTATTTATAACATTTGGATTTACCAGAGGGTAAGTTTGAATTGATCTCTTCTAATATAAACAAAGGGAAATCACTATTTACCAGGTGGCCAAAACATAAATGCAAGCAAGAGTGGTTGAGAAATGCGGGTGAAAATTAAATTTTTATGTTTGACGAGATTGTTGGAACGTTCTAGAAAACATGTATAGGACCACCGCCCCTGCGTAGGGGAGGTGGTTTGGGACCTCCGCCCTATCCTAGGTGGTGGTCATGGGACCGCCGCCCAGGAAGGTGGTGGTCTTGTAACTTAAAGACCAAAATGCAAGGAAAAAGGGGGCAGAGGTTAGAACAAAACATGCAAAAGGTAGACAAGGCTTTTAGGATGCAAATGTACATTCGGTGAGATTTTCTAGATTTTTTTTGGGGTACATACGGTTCCCCTCCATCAAGACAATACTCAAAGTCGGAAAGGTAATCTGCCTCCTTATTGTCCCTCTGCAGTGCTCAACCTCCTTCATGGTGTCCTCTTTATCTACAATTGACTCACCATGGTTCCCTTCATCCTCAAACATGAAGTTTGAAAGCTCAAAATCTTCTTCAACATCAGAACTTGAATGGGATGAAGTGGGAGAAATAATTGAAGGTTCTTTTGTGGCTTGCTCTACACTTGGAGCCTCTAAAACTTTATGGTCCTCCTCCATAGTCAGAATGTACTCCTCTTCTTTTGGATTAGGAGTAGCTCCTTCTTCCCTTACTTGTGTTGTAGCTAGAACTTCCACCACTTGTGGCTTGACCTCAGCCTCCTCCATAGGCTTAACCAACAATGGAACCTTTGAAAACTCAAATTTAGCAGCCCAACTCTTTAGATTTTCTATCATTTCTTCTTTTTGGGTTCCTCTATTTGATGTTCTCCTTGGCTGGTTTTGGAGTCCCTTCCCAACATGGACTTGGGAAGGTAAGAGGAGTGGTGGGTGGGGTCTCCACTAGTTGTTCCTTTGTTTGTGGTGGAGGGGAAGGTATTTCTTTTGGCTCTTGTGAGGGGGACATAGATTTGGAAGGGAAAAGGGAAGAGGAAAGGAAATGAGATGGAAGACTAGGGGATGGAGAAATGGATTTCACACTTGGGGCAGCATACAATGGGAAGCTTGGAAATTGAAGCTCAAATTGAGATGGTGTTGCTTGAGGAGTGTAGAGAAAATTACCGAGATAATGGTGTATATTTACCCATTGACAAGGCTTATTGGCACAAAATTCATAGGCCTCGATCTCCTCGGTCCATTGTGCAAGTTGGGGCAGCATTTCAACCATGAAGTCTAGCTTCTCCTGAGGGCTGTAATGTCTTGGAAAAGTGCCTTCCCATGGACAAGGTGCCCTGCAACCAATCTCAAATTCCTTCATTCGTGTTATGCCCCTTGATTAAACCATGCTAGCCTCCATTTTTGAATCTTCTCAAGTAGCCAATGTCCTCTGCATAACTATCACCATCATATGCATCCCCTTGTCTTTGATAAGCTTCATAGTCAAAATAGTTTTGACACTACTCATATGGGTAAGCATAATGGTCCTAGATCTTATTATAATGCTAATCTGGAGGAGTTGGGAAGTACATTGGAGGTGGACTGTATTGCTGTAAGTGTGAGTTCCATGAAGGGAATGAAGTCATGATTGCACAACCTCTTGGAATGGGAGAAAATGAAAGATATGGAAGAAGAAAATGGATGGAAAAGGTCTACAACTCAGAGAATGGGTTTTTGACCGGATGGAATTTGCTAGATGTGCCCGAAAGTGCCTTCAAAGGCTAAAATCTTCACAAGAGCACATCGAACTGATGAAGTGAAGTGGTAAGGTGCTTGAGACCTATCCCACTAGGCATGCCAAAACTGTTAGTGTGAAATCACAGCACCACCAAATGAGTTATGGATCGATTTTCTAAGGCGGGGTCATTTGGTGTGATTTGCATAACATTGAACTTCCCAAGGTGTGGGACCTTGCGAATGGGAAATCTCTCCAGAGAAGGTTGGTTCCTCTTCCTAAACTACCTGCCACAAGCTATTCTAGTGTAGGAAAGCTAATCTAATCCTAATCTAACTTCCAAGGAGACAAGGAGAGAGAGAAAACTGATAAAACAGAGCCTACACTAAAATGGTGATACACCAGCAAAGGAAGTGAGATATTCTGTTGAGGGAGAAAGAAACAGAGAAAATGGAGATGAGGGAGGTCAAACAGAAGTGACACGGCCTAGATCTTCAAATTCACCATTAAAATCCATGAAACACAACATCCTACACATGCAAACGTGAAATACATACACGAGAAAAACAAATTTGAAAGGAGAGGCATGGAGAAACAACAAAATGATGCAAAGGGTTAAAGAACACCACAAAAACACATTTTTATTGCTCTAGAAGGTGCACAGACTATTACATTTTTGGAATAGAGGCACAAATACATTTTCCAAGCATGGGAGAAGGTTTTGTTACTCAAAAATGGCATCGAGAAACAAATTTGAGAGTTTCTCTATGCCCAGAATGTCTCTGCCTTTTCAAAATGAGAAGTGTTACAATATATAGAAAGAATAAGAGAGAGAGAGAGGAGGGAAAAAATGAATCCTACTTCAACCACCCCAAGATATGCATCGAATCCCGCTTTGAAAGCTCAACCAATGAATATTAATGCCTTCTACAAATTCACCCACAATATGTCACTTTTGGTTTCCCAGCGGATTGAATCGAATCAGATCTGGTAGTTAAAGAGATTGGATTTTGCGTTAATGGATTAGAATAATCTTCTTCATTTTTATGTACCATGGCATGAAAAAATATTTTTAATCCTTTCATGGCATAGAGGACGAGAGCGCTTCCAAGCGGTGTAGATTCATAATATTTGAGCCCGAGTCGAAAGATATGCCCCTTCAAAAAATTTATCAGTCCGTGACACGTGAGGGGGAAACAACTTGAAAAATGGGTCCCCTTTGATATGGGACACGTGGCAGTCAGATTAGAGAAAAAATCGGGCTCGCGGTCCGTAATTTATCTTTTCCCCTTTTCACAAAATGCAAAACTCAAAAACCCCCGCAGCCCCAAAGCTCCACCTTTTGACTTTGCTTGACCATTTGCCCCTACCTCCGTTTCATCCTAAGACACATGGAGATGTGGCGCTTGTTTGAGCTTCTCTTTTTTCTCACAAGGTCGTTTAAACTTTTGCAGGCCTCGCCATTCCATTGTAGAGTCTCCCTGTAACCTTGTTTGTCATCCTGGAATGTGAGCTCATGGGTCTGAGTCGTTTCCTTCATAATTTCCTTATGTGCAGGAGTTGTCTTGACCAAATTTACCAGGGGGAAAATTTGGGATAATAATGACCATGCATGAGATTGAGCTAGTGAGTGACTAAAGAACAAAAAGTGTGAGGTTAGCGGTCATCCAAGCATTCCATTAAGCAGTTTGTGGCCTTGTGAAGATTCCACATTTTGCAAGCATATATAATAGGAATTTGCAACTACTGACAATCGACCAAAGGATTCACCATCCATGTCCATACCATGTTCCCAAAGCTCCTTTTTTTTAGCAAGGAGGATGTTGGCAAAATTATGAATACAACTTCTCACCAGTCATTTACATTTGCTTAAACGTTTCAAGGCATTTTCAAAAACCCATTTCACAATGGCATTTTATCAAATAGTTTACTTTCCTAGAGCGGCCAAAGCCAAGAGTATTCCTCCACGTTGAAAAAGCAGATTCGAGAGGGTGTTAACAACCAAATAACAACTATTCAAAATTGACTTCCTCTAAAATCTTAGCAGTCTCTACACTGTGTTGGAAGCTCCATTTTTTTATTTTTGCATGGGATAACAATATGTTATCATAGCTAAAGAGATTAGGTTTACACCATTTAAGCGCACATTTGATGAAGTAATGCAGAGTTCAACTCTGATATAAATACTCCAAAATCAATCGCCTCATAGATGCTAGAAGGAATTGGATGGTAAAATCTAGTGACTTTATTTTCAACACACATGCCATCTGTGGCAGTCAAACTTCTATTATATGCATTTACAACCATAGAGTTTTCATTCTATTTTTTATTAATGCTAAAAACCCTATTAATGCCTCCATTTAGAGAGATATTGAAGTTTATATCATATGTATCCTCTCTCTCCCTAACCATCTACAAACCGTAAAAAAATTAGAATAATCATTAATTTTACATGGTTGTTCCACACTCTCTGGATTTGAAATATGAAAAGTGCCTCCCGAAATTCCTCTTGCTTCAAGGAATGAAGATGAGTTGCGAAGTGGGTATTGTTCGACTTGGCTTTTTCAATTTTGCTTAAAATTGATGAAACATGACACTCTATGTAGAGTAAACGCACAAAGGAAGGTAAATCACCTCCAAGGTTCGAGAGGAAGGAACATACTATGATGAAATAGACATATCACAGGATCTTCTCAATCCTTAAAAAATTAACAGAGAAATAGTTGAGCTATAATCTGCCCTCACCATGAAATTTTAGAACAAAACCAAGAATTTTCCCAATGCGTCCTTTGACTAAAACAAAACAAACATTCCTCACCAAATCCTTTTGAAACACATTCAACCATACAAGGACCAAAAATTCCCAAAATGATCACGCACAAGCCTCACATTTACCCAAAATTCATTAATTTTTCTTTGTAATAGTTTGGCAAAAGCCTCGACAATTTGGAGGAGCTTTGGAAAGTTAAGAATATTGGATAATTTAAATATTTTTATTTTTGTTTTGTTGTTTACATTTTAAATTTCAAATGACTATATTATTTATTATTTTTAATTTTCCCAAATCTTAACCACAACATCTCTCCATTAAGGCATTCATCTTAACACATAATTAGCTTTATTTGAAGGTTATGCGGATTGGATTCATTATTATTCATAATACGATTTTAGTTAGATAAACATTAATAAGATAAAATGTATATAAATATTTCAAACTCAAGTGTCAAAATTCTCTAGAGTTGAATGAATAGCAAGAATATTGACATTACCACAAAAATAAAAGACATGATGACACTCCAAGGGTTCAAAAGGTTTAATCTACATAAGGAAAAATTTGAACTTACCCTCATTATTTATTAACACACTAGTTTAAATGTATTTATTTTCTGGTTTTATTTATGATCCCTATGTCGGTGGTCAAAATGGCAACCCGACATGATCCCACTCATTCGATGACCACCCCACAGTCATTGGGAAAGGGTTCTAAACACATTTAATCAACAACCAGGAATGGGATTATTTTGGCCCCCACGACACCCAAAGTGGTGGTGACAACATGAGCACGGAGAGGGGGCACTACATATCCTCCCTTCATATGGTTGAAGTGGAAGATTGTTTTCCATATGGTCTAGAAACCATCTCCCATCCTTCTTAAGGAAACCTCAAGGTTTGAAAAACCTTGAAAAAGAGGAGGAAAGGAGAACATGCATCATTTTTGGAAAAGAGGAGGAAAGGTGTTTAAGAGGGCGCAAGTGTTACTTCAATTTTTATTACATCCTTAGAAAGCTAATGGATTTGGAATGACATTGGTTTAATCACATTTAATTCTTGACTAGCATTTTTAAAAAAATGTCCCTATTTTTTTACCCGTCATTTGGATGGTTAATTTTAGGTTGTGAAATCATGGGCATGACATCTAGTATCGAGCTCAATTTCAACATTGGGTGCTTTGGGAATAATCAATTATTAAATTAATAAGTTTGAATTGGATTAATTTCCCATTCGACAAAAAAATTTTCCACAAAAATTAATCGTTTCCTTCCTATGTTGGTTGAATGCCGCAACGAGATGTTAGACCCTACACAACTAGAATGATCATTTTGGAGTTTGGAAAGCCCTCACGGGATGTGTTATAAGAATAATTATAAGCGAAATTTTTTTTTTTGGAAATTGAGCCACCAATTGTGAGTAAAACACAAGTTTTTGTTCAAACATTCTACTTTAAAACACTTTTAAAAATCTATAAAAAGACATTTGAAAACAACATGCAAAATTCCTACTCAAATTCGTAGCAAAGATTTCTAGGTTTGATTATGTTCTATAGTTACATGGGATGTCTCACAACCATTAAACCAAAATTATGTGATCTCTTGATCATATAATGGCACACTTTTTCGATCCCGATAGGTCATTTCACAATATTGGATAGCTGTGAAAAGTTAGAAATTTGCTTTGGTTTTGATCGTGGTTTAGGGACCCATGGTGAGAGATTGATATGTACCACCACAAACCTCTAGAAGGTCACCATGATAATTACTATCAAACTTTATATTTGAGAAAAAAATTGTAGGAGCTAGTTTTTCTAGCATGTTTTCTAAGCCACTTATCATTCTGCAACAAGAACGTATTGGCTTAACTACTGATAAATAGCTTTGAAAAGGTAGTCACAGAATGCACTAAGGTTGTCATAACCGAGTCCCCTCAATTTTTATGGTTTCTCTAAATATAGGGGAGTATATTGGAATCAATATTATGCGTTTTCAAGTTGTGGATACTTTCTTTCAAACTTATTTCATATCCACTCTAGCTAGGAATTTGCTAAAATGCAACCAGAAAAATTTAATAATCTGGATCTAGATAGATGCTTCCAGTTTGAGATCAAATTTATAATCTCGGGTTTTAGAAGCCTCATTGGATTCTTTGTATAATAGAGAATACATTATATGTGTTAGTATTTCCATTTTGGTATTTGGTGATCATTTTGGCAGCCTTTTCGTGGTCATTTGGGCTAGATCATGTAATGAGGAAACTAGTCCCTATTGACCTGCTTGAACTTTTGAGACACCTTTGGGGGTAAAAAGTAATTTAATGTGTAAACATGTTGTGTTATGCATGATTATTGGTTAAGCATTGTGACTAATTTTTGTACAGGAAAATTTGTTCTCACGCGGTGAAAGCCGATACTGGAAGCCACCAATAACTTCAAATGATGGAGGGCTTAGGACCTCATATGAAAATGTGGATCTACGGGTGCAAAGAAGATAAATGTATGATATAAAGAGGATAGATTTGTAAAACTGAAATAGATAGGATTAGATAACAATATGTGGGGTTGCCCAGACAGTGTCGGTTCCAAGAGGATTTTAACTCCCTTAGAGGATGTCAACCCTCATGTCCAAAAATATAATGATAAAATAAAAGATGAACAAATAACATGCAAGCTGATAAACAAAGGAACCTAATGTTGCGGGTGTGTAGATGGTGCTATTGATATGATTCGAACACAACGTGCAACAAGAACCACACTACGTGGACTAAGGAATCATGAGCCGAGTATTATGGGGATTACAAAGTGTCGTTATGAGGACATCATGAGGATATAAATGATAAAAAAGAAGCTTATAATTCAAAACAACATTTCCCAAAGTTTCCCATTTCTTTACTGAGTTGGGTCCCCTTAAATATGGGGGAAAACCCTATTTATAGCTTAGAGGTGACGTTAGTGTTATCCCAAATTCACCCCGGGAAAATTTGGTCAAGACAACTCCTACACATAAGGAAATTATGAAGGAAACGACTCAGACCCATGAGCTCGAGTTCCAAAACCAGGAAAAGTGAAAATAGAGGCCTCGAGAAAGTCAAATTCGACCCTGCACAAGAAGAAATAGAAGAAATAATTCTTCTGAACATTTCCATATCTTAAATCTATTTAAAGGGTCGAGGGAGGACTCAACAATGGAATTGCAGGGTCAGAGAAGAAGGGGCAAAGTCTACGCAAGAGAGGCTAGGAGAAAGAAAGGAAAAATGGCAAGGATCCAAGGTCTTCAGGCTCAAAACCATTCAGGAAAGAATCCAGAATCAACTAAGTATGGAAGAGCTAGCAAAGTGGGAACCACATGTCCTAATGGCGCTCCTCCAAAGGTGAATACAAAAATAGAAGCTCAAACAAGTGCCACATCTCCACATGTCTCAGGACGAAATAAAGGCAGGGGTAAATGGTCAAGCAAAATCAAAAGGCGGAGCTTCGAGGTTGCGGGGGTTTTCTGAGTTTTACGTTTCATGAAAAGGGGAAAAGGTAAATTGTAGACACGAAAACCTAATTTTTTCTCTAATCTGGCTACCACATGTCCAATCTCAAAAGGGGGACCCATTTTCAAATTTTTTTCTTTCAAAGGGGCATATCTTTCAAATTAGGGCTCAAAATATTGCAGATCTAACACCATTGGAAAGATCTCAGCCTCACCCATGCCATGGAGGTCTGAGACTTTATTTTTGAGGAGGTTAGGTGAAGGAAATGGAGGAAACGTCTTCGGGCCTTCAATACAGATCCATCTATCTCAACAACCAGATCAGATTTGATCTGTTTCCTCTGTTTCCTCTTCTTTTAAGGCACCGAATCAAGGAATCATGTAGTAAAGATGGATTTGGGGAATATTTTATCATAAGCATTAACAGCAGTGGTTAATTTTCAACCTTCTCTCGCTTCTCTCTCTCTTTCTTCTCTCTGATCAAATATATAAATATAGGGGAATGATTCATTATAAAGGGTTGTTCATTCTTCTTCCCTTTCCCTCTCTCTTTCTTCTCCAGTGGTCGAATGAGGATTTTAAGCCTCCTCCCTTGGCTTTATAATGGCATTTTCTTTCCTCTTTCTTGTTAATGGTGTACTGTGTGAACTCCTGGAGTAATAAAATCTGTTTCATGATGCGTTTTGTCCATCCTTTGCTCATTTTGTTATCTCTTCTCGCATCTCACCATTCTGGGTAGGTATATTGTGCATATCTTTGATGTCATTATAGGTTTGGGAGCCGTGTTTAAGGGGTTTGAAATGGTGTTATGTGAACTTTATCCTTGGTCTGTGATGCATTTGTCCATCCTCTCCATTGCTCGCCTCTCTCCATTTTAGGCAGTTGGGTTTGTGATCAGCAGTTCCCTTTTCTCGGTGCTATCACCTCTGTAGTGTAGGATTTCTTTATTTTCATGCTCTCTCTCTCTCCTTGGTCCCTTGGAATTGTTAGATTAGGAGTAGATAGTCGTATTTCCTTCCTTAGAAGTAGTTTAGTGCTAGGATTAGGAAGAGGAACCAACCTTCTCGGAGGATCATTCCCATTTACAAATCCACGGCTTGGGAATGATCCAATGTTATGCAAATCACACCAAATGACTATTCCGTAAAAAATTAGATCCATAACTCATTTGGGGGTGTTGTGATTTCACACTAATAGTTAGATTGGGGTTAATAAGTAACCAAGGTTTGGTAGAGTAACCCGAGTTAAAGATATGATGTGATCACGTGGGGCCCATTGTTTGACTTATTAGATGGAGTGGGGAGCATGATTTGAATGGGTAGGTGAGATAAAAGATTCCATTTTAAATTAAGAAAAGAGTGTAGGATGGGTATATTAATACCCATGAATTAAATAAAATGTGAGAGATGCCAAAAGTCAATTATTAAATAGGTTTATATGGAGCCCATTTAATAATTAATTAAATTTGATTGAATAGATGGATGAGGTTTATTAAAATTTAGGAAAAATAAAGGTAAGAGGGGAAATTGCATGAACATGAGATGACAAAGTGGGGCGTTATACCAAAAATTGTGTCTACATTTATTCCTTTTCTTTGAGTGGTTTACAATAGCAAGCCTCGAGACAAAAATAAAAAGGGTTAGATGAAATATGTGTCTAAGGATGGACAAAGACATGACCAAAGGCAATATTCCTCAGGAAAAAAAGGATTACAATAACAATGAAAAAAATCATGGCGGTGACTCCAATATCACATTGGTAGAGGATAATTGCGGTCTCAACAAAGACAGATGACAATGTTCTATAGACCAATGAGTGGGTGAAGACCACTACAGTATGGATGTAAACCAAGATGACCAATGGGTCATAGGAAAACATCAAAATATGCACAACTGAAAGTGAAAATATGTGTGAAATCCTTTGTCTATGAGGAATCATATGAAAAATCATGCGTCCATAAAAGGGACGAGGATGAAGATAATGATGCCCCAATATAAGACATAGATGGATGTTGAAATAAGATATCCCAGGGGGAATAATCATAAATGTGCACATGATGAGCATATAGGATAGAAAGGTGAGATAAAATGCCCTAAAAGGGTGATAAATATGATGGCAATCATGTTTCATAGGAAAGATGCATAAGTGTTAGCAAATTAGAAGGTGAAGAAGACAAAGAAGTCTCGTTTCTTTGATAAGTAGGATAAGAAGTCAAGATACTTTTGTGACAAAACAAAAGCAGAGAAAATATTCATGGAAGAGAACAAGATCAGATAGGTGATGGCTGTTATGGTATCTTCCAAGACAAAAATGTCAAAGGAAGATGGGAAGATATTCTTAGAAATGGATATGATGATGTCCCTGTGAGAGGACTGGTGAAGATAAAAGATGTGACAGGGTTCTCAAAAAGAGAAGAGGCCAATGCTACAAAGAGAAGAACAAGAACGAGATGTAATGGATTGATGGTAGTACATAAACGGAGAAACATTGGCATTGACCGTGAATTCCAAGTGTGAGGGATGTTGAGAAAGAGAAAAGGGAATGAAAGCAGGAGGATTGGTTGATTATGAGAAGAGTAAGAAAGACTAAATGTGAAGGCAACAAGGGTATGGAATAGAGGGATGGAGACAGAGGAGGAGAAAAGAAGGAATGAAAGGGGAGGAAGAAGATAACAAAGAAGGATTATAGAGAAAGGGGGAAATGAAGAAGGACAAGCGAAGAGAAGACAAAAAAATGAACAGAGCAGAGGGTGAAATTATGAAAAAGAGAGAGATATTTAAAAGAAAAGGTGTGAAGGAGGATGAAGCAGAGGAAAGCAGAGAGGTAATGGAAAATGAAAGAGATGATAGAGAAAATAAAATTAAAGGAAACAGATCATAGTGAGGAAATCCAAGGAAAAGAATATGGAACTGACCGCATGGAAATGCATGTGGATGATGAGATGATAAAGGAGATGGGACAATGTTGAAGAGTTAGGTTATCGATGGGGAAGTAAGGAGGAAGTGCGAGGTAAAATGAGGAGAAGGATGATGTAGAGGAAGTGAAATAAGATGAGGATCAGAAAGGAGGAGAAGAAAATAGATAAAATTATGTAGAAGGAAGGGAACCAAGAATGGAGATATTTGATAAAGAGTGAGAAGAACAAGGAGCATAAAGAGAAGCTTGAGGGGAGGAATGACATCGATTGGAAAATATGTGGAGATGCATGAGATGAGGATAAGTTGATGACAAGAAAATAGAGAGAGGGTGCATGATGAAGACAGTGAAGAAATTGGCAAGGAAGAATGGAAGATGGAGAGATGGCAAGGAAAAAGAAAGGAAGGGATATGAGAGGAAATGCAGCAAGTGAATGGATGTTAGGAGAAATCCACCAATAATGATTAGTAGGAAATGATGGGACAAAAGATGAGATGAGGCAAAAAGTAAACAAAGAATGGGAGGGGAAATGCCAATGAAGGGCGTTAGGAGAAGTCCCCTTGATAATGATCGAGAGGACACTGAGAGGAAGGAAGGGATGAAGATAGAATGGAGGGGGTCAAAGAAAAGGATTTAGGATGTGCAGAATGGGGATGAGTGATTTTTAGGAGAAGTCCATCGATAATTATTAGCACGGAAACAAAAGATGATGATGAAATAATGTTAGGGGATGATCAATGACAATGGTGGTAAGTATGGAGGTAGATATGTGGGAGAACTCTAGAAGATGGAGTGGAAAGAGTAAATAAAGGAGGGATAACGATGTGTAGGAAGATGAAGGTGAGGAGAGGATGCAATGGATGAGAATGAATGAGAGAAAAATGAAGAAACAAGACACAAAATGAATGGAGAAGCAACTATTAAGTAAGATTACCCAGTGGTGGATGATGGAGATGAAAAAGATATCAATATGAAGTGGTGTTTGCCAGAATTGAAGAGGAGGTGAGAGGATGTGATGATGGGGAATGATGAGAAAATGGATATGGAGAGAATGTGTGGTAGTGGGTGAGTACAAGATGATAGATCATGCTTAAGAGGGACTCTTAAGTAAGATCGTCATGCCGCAGAAGGAGTTAAGTAAGATCACCAAACCGGCAAAGTGACAATATGGAAGGAGAAAGACAACATTGTATTAGATACATGTGTGGAAAGGTTGGTTAGAGTGGACGAGTACGATGAGAGGTGGGAGAAAGAATATAAGGAAGATATGATGGGAGGTGGAAGGGACATATGGAAAACCATTCTTGAGAGGAACTCTTAAATAAGATTACCTGCGATGGGGATGGTTAAGTAGGATTTCCAAGCCAAAGAAGAAGAAGGATGATGAAAATACTGAGTAGTGTATATCAAAATGGAACAAGAGATGAAAGGAGGTGATATCAAAGTGATAACAAGGAAACAAAGGAGTGTGACATGAGTGAATGGAGGAACATATGTAGTGTAGATGGAGAGTGTAAGGGCAATCCTTAATTGGGAGGCCCATGTGGTGGGAGTGATGATGCAAATGTGTCAAGCGAAAAAGGAGGAGTGGAAAGAGGTTTGTGGCGGTGATTGTTTTCTGCTGAAAGAGGAAATGGTGGGGAATCTTATACAGCGAGGAGGATCAAGGAAGAAGATATACCATAACTAAGATTCTCTATCTATATGGATGGTTAAGTAAGAGTGTCAAACCGAAAGTGGAAGAGTGAAAGGAAACTCAAGAGGAAAGACAAGTAATATGTCTAGCGTGGTACGATGATGTGGAGGAAAATGGGGATGAGTAGAAAAGGGGAGTGAAGAGCATGGATTAAAGACATTATTGAACATGTTGAGAGATAAGGAGCTGTAGGATAACAAACCTTCCTTGAGAAGGATCCTCGAGTAGGATTCACAAACCTATGTAATGGTGATCAAGTAGAATTCGCAAACGAAAAAGTGTATTTGCGAGCGCATTCATATGTGAAATTTGATCGATGTTGATAAAATATTACCTTGATGAGATAAAAGGAACATAGTTGTAGCAAGGGCGTACTGAGGAAACTATGTTTCTAACTAGATTGGAGATAAACAAGAAAGCTTACCACTCAAGGCATTGCACTTGCAGCCAATAACATGTGTTAATACATAACCAATGATAATTAGTTATATCAAATGATCGTGAGGTAAATATGGATGAAAGATGCTACTAATCCTAATGTTGACATGACCAAGGGATTGAGATGTAACTTGTATGCGGGAAGAGGGTTCTCCATAGATGGTGTTCTTTAAGTCTATGCCCCAGCTCTGGGAAAGGGAAAGAACAATAGCATAAAGCTAATCAATGCGGGAAGATTTCAGAAAATGTTGATAAAATGAAGGCTAATCAATGCAAGAAACCTTCCAGATGCCATAATAATAGAGTATCCATCCTTCGAGGGTATGGTCTACTTTATATGGGTGGAAAGAATAATATGATAGTCATCCTTCAAGGGATCGGTCTATTTCTTTTGATTTTCTTTGATTTTTGATTTGTATGATTTTCTTTTAGTTTCTTTTTCTTTTTGCATGAATAGATGTCCTTCAAGGGATCAATCTTTTTTTATAACTTTGATTTTTCCTTTTGCATACATGAGTTTTATCTTTACATGGGGAGAGCTAGGGATAGCAAAGTAGACCACTTACAAGAAACACCCTAGACACTTTACATGGCTGCAATAGGAGAATGAGAAGGTGACAGATGTAATGGTTACGAGGTCACATCAAAGTAGTGAAGGTGGACCACATAATTCAGATCATTACAATGAAAATGAAAGGGGCTAAGGATGATGGAATGATCTAAGGATATATCCAAGTGCTCATTGATAGATATGCTAATAGTAGACTGGTCACAAGTGTAATGCATTAAGAGGTTCCATCTCTAGTTTACCACCATGAGAGGGAAGACAGTGAAGTTGTAATAAGATGAGATGATAGCCAAGCAAGAAACAAAAATATGTCCTGAAGGAAACAAACATATGACCACAATGGTGGATTTAGATGAAAATAAATGATGCCCCAAGAGAGACATAATTATAGGATAATCATGGCCTCAAAGGAGGACTTGATGAAATAAACAGTGTCCCAAAAGAGACACAAATATATCCATAATGGTGGACTTCGAGAAAAAATGTCCCTCAATGGAGAGACAAACATGGCCTCAAAAGAGGACTTTGATGAAAAATATGGTGCCCCAAAAGAGGCATAAACATGGCCACAATGGTGGACTTCGAGAAGAAGGTCCCTCAATGGAGAGACAAACATGGCCTCAAAAGAGGACTTCGATAAAAAAATATGGTGCCCCAAAAGAGGCATAAACATGGCCACAATGGTGGACTTAAAATGAGTGAGGATTTGGGCATAAATAGTTTAGATTGGATGAATGTGAAGAAGGTAGATGAAACAACGTCAAGGAGTGAAGTCTCCTAGTGACAAGGGATTTGTACAGATGATGTGCTCAAGGGCGAGGGAAGGTTGTTCCCCCAATGTGAAGGAGTTAAAGGATTTTGAAAGAGTTTAGATGAGATTGTTTTAGATTTAGATGGGATAAACGGTTGAAGACCGCAAGTGTGTTTGGCAAGATAAGAAGTATTGATGGAAAATCTAGGACCTTCCTTAGGAGGAATGTCATGTGTAGGAGGGATGTTAAGGGATGATTTGGATGAAGGAATCATGGGAAACTCGATGGATGGGATATGAATTGGATTCAATGTAGATGGAGAAGGAACTTTCCCTAAATGAGGAAATCATCTTTCTCAATAATATTGTGGATGATTGTCCAAAATTCCTTACAATGTTTGATGTCATGGCACAGGGTATGATGATAAGCACAACTGCAATTAGGATTGAACCATGATTGCTTGGGACCATAGGGAGGAAGTGTGATAGCATATATTTGAGTTAAATGTAAAAGTATATCTGTGTAAGACCTTATTGAAGTGTCATGGGGAAGGTAAATCTTGTGGGTTTTGATAGGATATATTAGCTTGGAGTTAGGGGAAAAATGGATATAGATTGGATGGGTGAATTTCTTATTTTGGAGGAAAATCAAATTTAGTTGGAGGATTGTATGGTTTGAATGTGGATTGATTTTCGCAAGATGTCATAGATGGAGAGATTGATCTTAAAATAGATGTTGTGGCATTGGATTGTTGAGAAGAGGAAAACTTGAATGTTTTCGAGGATACACAGGACCTGTTGGGGATTTTTCCCTAGCCCTAGGCTTCAATCGAGAATATTTATTCCTATCGGGGATGATAATATTTCAATCGAAGGATCTAATAGTGGTGGTGTGGTTATTAATGGAGAAAATGTCCTAAAACAAGACAAGGACGTTAATGGAGAGATAGGTGTTTGTATGATGCGATTAATGATATCTATGTGAGATGTGGATTATTTCAGTTTTAGCAAGGAAAGAGTTGATTTTGTAGAGGGAGAGGGTAAATCATCTTTATTTGATTTAGGTGGATGTGTTGGTTCAGTAGATGATCCAAAGGGTATCTTAGATAGGGTTGCAGATCGAGAGGATTTGGTTGGTGTGATAGAAGGATTAGGTAAAGAATATTGGGATAACACTGGTGATGTGGCCATGAGCGAAGATATAGGTAAATATGCCAAGGTAGAGATAGGTGGATTTGTTGATATGTTAGATATAGGGGTAGTTGGCATAGATAAGGATGTAGGCATTTTTGGGATATATGGAGATGTGGGTGATGTGATAACCGATGGAGTAGACATTATGGGTAATGCAAAAATGCAAGAGCATTTTCGGATGTAGAAGTAGAAGGGATTGGTTGTTTCATAAATGTTTCAAGGGGTAAGAATGATATGTTTTCTAATGGGTTTGATGTCGAAGGTGGGGCTGTATAGGTACATGTAGTAGAACTGAGTTTAGTTGGGATGGTTGTGAGCAATGTAGGTGTAGTAATAGGTGTGTTTGAGGTAGATGTGGGTGAAGAAATAGGTGTGAGAGATGTAGGGATATGTGTGGATATGAGTGGGGTTGAAATAGGTGCTAAGGATGAATTTGATGTGGATGTGATAAGGATAGGAGAAGGTGTAGATTCAGGACAAGCAATAAAAGTTGATATAGGTGTGACAGGTTCCATATAAGGGATGGGAATAATGTCCATTGTAGGAACATGTGGAGTTAGTGATAAGATGGGATCTTGATTGACAATGTCAACCATACAAGCATTTGATAGTTGGGATGTAAAGGGGGTGACGTGATTTCTTAGTGGTTGATTAGTTTGCGCCGTGGAGCTATCGATTTGGATATCCCCTTGATTTACGAGTTGTTGGACATGATATTTGAAGGAACAACATTTCTCAATGTCATGACCTTTTACTCGATGATATTTACAATAGTGGGCTTCATGATACCAAATAGGTTTGGTTTGAGTTGTCCATGAGTCGTATGGGAGGAAGTTGGATGGATTTTATGGTCATCAACTTGTCAAACATGGAGCTATATGATTCTCCCAAGGAAGTGTAGTTGGCTATTGATTGAGGGGATCGTTGTTGAGACCATGTGCTTGATGTAGATGCTGATGAGGGTTTAATGACCATAGTGTTGGCTGTACCCTTAAATTTTTCGTTATGTGTGAATGGTTTAGTAGATTCAACTTTAGGTTTGGTCAATCTGAGTTTGAGATGACCCTACTCAATGGCACGAGTTTTGAGTTTGTGAGCCATTATGAAAGCTTCATCAAAGGTTTGGAATGATTGGATCTATAAAGTAGATGATATATGTTTTGCACAAGAATGCGAGAATAATTTGATGAGTTCAGTTTGCAGGATAGTGAAGGATAGTTGGTTTATAACACCATGCCATCGTGTGACGAAGTCGATGATGGGCTCGTCTTCAAACTATCGAATGGTATATAGATCAGCGATAGTGGTTTTGCATGCGATATTAATAGAAAAGTGTTCTAAGAACAATTGTGCAAGTTGAGTGAAAGAGAATAAGGAATGTCATGGGATATTGTTGTACCAATCCAACTCGGGACTAGAAAAAGACATGGGGAAAGTGCAAAGAAGTAGATCGTGATCATGTGCAATAAGACAACATGCGTGTTTAAATGCGAGGAGATGTTGTTGGGGATCTTCCTTGTTGTTGAAATTATTAAATGTAGGAAGTTTCCAATGAGGGGGTAGGGTTTGATTGGAACCGATGGATGAATCGGTTCATTACAGATTTGTTCATAGGATAAGGTGTTCTTGGGTGCTACGGTAAGGGTTTCTAAACTAGCTAACTGATTCATTAAGGCGTGAATTGAATCACTCGAGGTGTTGTAAGGTTGAGATTGGATTGGTTGTGTGGTTTGAAACATAGTGTGATAAGGCAAATGATGCGTTTGTGGATGTATGGGTGTTTGGTGAAGCATCTGATAAGGTGGTTGATAATTTTGTGGATAGGATGTTTGTAGAATGGTTTGATAAGACAATTGATTAATTTATGGATATGTAGGTGTGTGGGGAACTATTTGGTAAGGATTAACATGTGTCATGGGTTGGGATTGTTGTATAGGCTGAATTTGACTAATAGGAGCATGATGTGGTTGTTGAAGTAGGGTAGGTTGTTGTGGTAAAAGATAAACGGGGATATGTGTGTTAAGATTTTGATACGGTTGGAGCATATGATGGGCAGGAATGTAAGTGCGAATAGGTTGAGATGGTTGGACAGCCTATTAATGGAATTGTCAAAATGGGATGTGGGTGGAATGCGATCCATCAATTTAGGAGATTGGGAGGATTGAGAGATTACAGGAGATTTTTGGAGTAAGAAGTCATATATGGGGTTAGGAGGAAGCCCGAGTGTCTCTAGAGGAATGGGAGAAGGTGGTGTGATCGGTTTAGGAAGACTGGCTTGATGAGGGATATGAGGGTTGGTGTCAAGGTGGGGACAATTTTGGATGACATGGTTCTCATGAGGTTAGACCATTGAGATTGGAGGTTGGGTTGAAGACATGGTTTTGAGTTTAGTATTTTGTTGGGTGAGATTGTTAAGAGTAGTAATGTCATTGGATGGAGCAGAGTGTTGTGTCGTTTCAATTTGAGAGAAAGTGACAATAGATGTGAAAATAAAAGTAAGATGGATAATAAAGGTGCCTAAAGAAGTCTAAGGCTAGTTTCAGATAGTTTTGGATTGGGAGATGTCTGAGATGGTTATCTATTGGGTGTTTAAGTCCCAACAAGTTAACAAGGTGAGAGGAATGTTTTGATGTGTTAATTATGTTTGTGAAGTTTCAGGTAGTGTGTGATAAGTGAAATGTAGAAAGTTAAACACCTTACTTAGGCTATGTAAGCAAACAGGATGCAGAAGGTTCATTGTAGACCAAAATAAAATGTGACATTTGATGCAGACAATCACTCAGAAAAGGGAAAGTTCAATGCAGAAAAGAGAAAATAAAGAAAAATGAGGAATACCTAGAGAATCACTTCTCGTTTTCCTTTGTGATTAGATTGCAAGTGATAATGGTATTACTCACGGACCTGAAACGTCCAGTGACCTTAAAAGTGCACCGTTCATGACTGGAAGAGGGATCTGGATAATACTTTTCTTGATTATTTGATCACGTGTGATAGTGACGTAGTTTGAGAGTGCCACGCAGTGGTTTGGAATGCCCAGGTATTCTAGAATGACACCGTTCACAATCACAGAAGGATTTGGTGAAAGGATATTTGCAGCATGTTTATGGTTTAAAAATAATCATCTTTGACAGTTGTAATTGGATGGTCGCAAGGTCGTAAATGCTACCTGTCAAAATGAAACAGAGGTTATTAGTGAAGACGGTTAAGAAAAATGATAGAAATGTCGTAAATAGTTTACTTATAAAAAGTACCCTTGTAAAAAAAAGAATTTTAAAAATAAAAATAACTAATCTAATAGATTAATAAAACATGCAACGTTCTTATTCAAATTATTAAATAAAATTGATACAAATCATTAAATAAAATTGATACAAATCATTAAATAAAGTTGGTACAAATCATTAAATAAAATTAATACAAATTATTAAAGAAAATGAATGATACAATGACGGAATGTGGACTTTAGGAGGATACGACAAAACGTGGGTAGGGAGAATAGAATTTTAGGATGTCAAGACAAAAAAAGTGGGTGGAAAGTGTAGATGTTTAAGACAAAAATGTAGACTTGTATGACAAAATTATGGACTTCGAAAGAGGAAAAAGACAAATTGGATGGAAAATGCTATCCTAATGTCAAAAGCCAAGTGGGAGAGGAAGCATGAACAGAGCTATTAGATGTGAGTATGAGTGTGACTACTGCCGACTAAAAATGATACATGGAATGGTATAATTAGAAAATTGAATGGAGATAATATATGTGGATTGAAAGAACAACTCTAAATGAAATAATTGATGTGATATGAAAAGACTACTCAGGAAAATAAGTGGCCAGCTGTGGGAGATGGCGTGGACGGCTATAAATGCTAATGTTCCATATCAAACAAAGAGAAGACATTGATCTGTCAGGCACTGCAATTAGGCTATAGCTTATATATGCACGTCTTTCCTCAGGCAGGGAGAGATAAGATTTTAAATCAAGTGAGCTAAAGCCGAGTGGTGAGAGGAGAGAAGCGTGGCCACGTGGCCTGGGATGAGGGGAATGGGTGTCATGTAAGTCATACTGCGCATGGACATAGCTTCTCATTTGTATGATGACATACTGAGAATCACAAGAATTTTAAACATGAAATATATATTTGGATACGGTGTTGCACGCAGTGTATAATAACATGGTGAAGAATTGTTAACTAACTGCTGTGAAGTAACACTATAGTCCTGTCAGAAAAGCCTGCATGACTTGAAACTGAATTGGAAATAGTTGAAAACACCACGCTTCAGAATCTTGTGAGTCTATTTTGATATTTATTTTCTTGAAATCTTGTTGATCTGAGGGTGATTTATAGTAAAATTTCTTCTTGTTGTAAGTCGCTAAGATTGACGTATTGTTTATGTTTGTTCTCTGTGCAGGGGGAAGCAAGGGAAGCAATGTAGTAGATCGGTGAACAAGAAGCATTGGGATGTTGGGAACAGACTGAGGGAGGTGGGAGCAGGAGATGCAGTGGTAAGTGGGAGCGTTGAGTGAATCGTAGTGTGTGAGAGTTGAGAGATATTAAACGTGAGGGTGAAGCTTAGGTATGGGATGTAGGGTGCATGCACATGAGTCAGCATTGAAAGGCGAGCATAATAGATTTAGGAGGAAGGGAGAGGTGAGATGCATGCATCATATGGGAGCCCGAGTAGAGGAGGATGGCGAGCTAAGCATGTGAATGGAGTAAGGAGTTGCGTGGTGAATCGGGTGTGGACACAGTTCAATTTGGGTGTGAGATAGGTAGGTGGATGAGTAGAGGACTCGATGGGGAGTCGTGGGGAGAGGTAGATGGTGGAAGGGAGATGTGGGATTGGTTGATTCGGGAGGATGGTGGGAGCTCAATGTGTGTGTGAGCCCAGGTGGAGGGAAGTCAAATGGGAGCTCGCGGGGTGTGAGCCCGTGGGTGGCTTAGCGGGAAGGAAGGAAGGATTGAGGGGAGTGAAGGGAGGTATGGCTCGGGTCTGTGGGGAATTGGATGAGGATGAGAGTAGAGAGAGGTAGACGGTAGAGCAGGATAATAATATTATATTGTGGTTTTTTTATTTTTTTTTTTTTTAAGTATAAATTACATTTATTTATTATTATTATTATTAATTAATTGTTTTTAATAGCAACAACAATAAAACTATTGATCAATTATAAACAACCAAATAAAAATACTTTTCCAAATAACAAAACCACGTACCTCATGAGAGAAAGATGACAAAGTGTAAGTAACACGCCAAACAGACAAAGGTAATACTAAATTCCATGAACAGGTGAGTCAGAAAAATGAATGATGCACAATATATATAATGCGACGACAACTAGGAGAATAAGGTTAATTTCCGGATTCATATCCCATGTGGGTAGATTTCAATAGAAAATAAGAAGAGCACGTACCTCCTAGTGATTTCAACGCGTGACCATACTGAACTGAAAACAAAAAATACTAAGATATTGCAAGTAAGAAAGTTAGAAAAGATGAGTAAAATAACAAACAAAACGACCATATCTAGGATCTAGTCCCACTGAGCATGCCAAATGTTGTATAGGAAACTTCATTCTCACGCGGGTGAAAGCCGATACAAGAAGCCACTAGAAACTTTGAATGATGGAGGGCTTAGGACCTCAGATGTAGATGTGGATCTACGGGTGCAAAGAAGATAAATGTGTGATATAAAGAGGATAGATCTACAAAACTGAAATAGATAGGATTAGATAACAATATGCGGGGGTTTCCCAGACAGTGCCAGTTTTAAGAGGATTTTAACTCCCTTGGAGGACGTCAACCCCATGTCCAGAAAGATAATGATAAAATACAAGATGAACAAATAACATGCAAGCTGATAAACAAAGGAACTTGACATTGCGGGTGTGTAAATGGCATTATTGATTTGATTCGAACACAATGTACAACAAGAACCACGCTACGTGGAATAACGAATCATGAGCCAAGTATTGTGGGGATTACAGTGTCATTACAAGTACATCATGAGGATATAAATAAAAAACAAGAAGCTTAGAATTCAAAACAAAATTTTACCAAAGTTTCCCACTTCTTTTACAAAGTCGAGTCCACTGAAATATGGGGAAAACCCCTATTTATAGCTTGGAGGTGAGGTTAGATTGGGGTTAATAAGTAACTGGGGTTGGGTAGAGTAACCCGAGTTAAGAGATATGATGTGATCACATGGGGCCCACGGTTTGACTTATTAGATGGAGTGGGGAGCATGATTTGAATGGGTAGGTGAGATAAAAGATTCCATTTGAAATTAAGAAAAGGGTGTCGGATGGGTATATTAATACCCATGAATTAAATAAAATGTGAGAGATGCCAAAAGTCAATTATTAAATGGGTTTATATGGAGCCCATTTAATAATTAATTAAATTTGGTTGAATAGATGGATGAGGTTTATTGAAATTTAAGAAAAATAAAGGTGAGAGGGGAAATTGCATGAACGCGAGATGACAGTGGGGCGTTATACCAAAAATTGGTGTCTACACCCATATGATTTTAGTGTTGGGAAGCATTTTTGGGTGTTGATTGTTTTGGTTTTGTTTTGTCATTTTGGACACCGTAAGGAGCGTTGGTTTTGGTATTGGAAACAATTGGTAATAAGATAAGAGAGTGTAAATTTGTTCCCATAGAGCCTAAGGGCATGATTTGTGTTCAAATAGTTTGGTATTCCTCTCATAGTTAACTCATTATCTCTACGGAACACTCATATGTAGTGATAGTAACACCTCTTTTAGACCTAACAAATCCCATTGGGAATGGATGTAAAAAAATAGTTATGCTCTATTTTAGTTCAACCTAGCATTTGGAATGGTTTTTCATGGATTAAAATTGTTAGGTTATGAGCTAGAAGGATTTTATTCCTCAATAATATGTTTCTTGAGATCGATTTTATAACCCTCTTTATAAGAAAATTTGGTGAATGCAATCCCTAAACCTTGCAAATTCTTTTAGAGTAGTATGACTTAAAACAAGGATACCATAGTAAAAGTTTGTTTCATCAACCATACTAGCTTTTCACTAGTTAAGGAATGATATCGAAGTGACAGTTTTGGTATTCAATTTTCAGGTGATATTATTCGAGGGTTAACCCATAACCATTTTATCTTCCTAGAACTAAGAAACCTTTAAACTGTTAGAGGCAAACTTTTGGATCCATAATTAATTTTTTTTTCTAAACCATTATTGTGACTTTTGAAGATTTCATTGGGTACATTGGTAATGCTTGTAGTTATTTAGAACCATTCTTAGGCTTGGCATGTTTGAATATGTATATTGGTCACTTGTTAAAACGTGTCGCTTTGGATGTGGAAGTGTAACTTGATTGGACCTTGTTACTTATTAGAAGTTAAATTTGTGAATGTAATAAACATGAATCTATTTAGGAGGCGTGATTTTACGTACTTAATGCCTAAAAGTGAATTTTATGAGATTTTTTCCTTTCTATAGCCTACCTTTTGGAAGGGAAAAAATGATTATGTGATAACAACAAAGTATTTTCTCACCCCCCCTCTCTCTCTCTCTCGCTTCTCTCTGGAGGTAAAATAATTTAATTCAGACTCTTACTTGGAAGGGAAATATTTCATGCCAACATTGGTATTGGTCCATGGTGTTGTAAATTTATGGGATGTTAAGAACTAAGAATGTAATAATTGAAAACCATAAGAATTGCATCTATAAGTTTACGTATAACTTGTGTTAAGTAACTATCAATAAAATTTGGATGATAAATCTTGCTTAAGAACATGTAGAATGTATAAATAATAAGTTATGTTGTAGGCAAACCACTTGAACCTAGAAAGGAAACAACCTATTTGTCTTGAATAAATGGAAACATATTTTTCATTATTCTTGATCGCCATATGAATGGAAACATAATTTTTTCGTGTGAAGTTAGGTAAACATTTATCTTATCTTATTTTGATTCCATCTATAATTCAATGTTGCATCATTTACACTTGGATATATATTGGTTACGATTATGGGAGGCCTTTGTATAATAATTTTATCACTGTTAGAACAAAATGAACTATGGTGCAATTCTTTAAACCCTTAAAAAAATCAGATTAACATGCATGCACCATTAACATTTATCCATCTATTAATAAGTGAAGCAATAAACCACATAAGCACAACTAAGAGAGAGTAACATGAACATAAGATATAAGTGGGAAACCCTTAAGGGAAGAAAAACCACTGAAAATCTTCTTATATTACCCAAGTTTAATAGAGCATCAACCCTACAATGAGCACCAACCCCTAATTTAGTGAAGCACCCTCTCCATAAGGATGATACAACCCCATAAGATGATCAATAACCAACACAACCATCTAAATAATAATATATCTAATTTTTTTTGCTTCCACAATTGATGGATATCACAATTTCAGCTCACACACTTTCTTCATACCCTCATTTCTTCAACTCGTTCTTTCTTCTTCATTCATGGCTTGTCTTGGCTTTAAACCCTTGCTCACATGATTTCTAACATTCCTCAACCTGTAACACACTCCCTCATCTCCCAAATCATGCAATCATATGTTTTACACTTTTCTACTTGGGTCACACTTTCCCCCTAGAGCACTAATTAAAATTTAAACTCAAACCATTACTTTATATGCATTTCATTTCACAAACATAAAGTTGGTAGATCCTAAAACTTTATTTCAACCAATTCCTCTTACAAACATCCCAATAAAATAATTGAAACATTCATAATGGGCCCACGTAGGTCAATCAAGCCCAAATACACCAAACTAGCTCAAAAACAACTCAAAACCCCATCACCTTGATGAGCTAAAACTACTAACACTGAAACCATGAGTTTTAAAAAGCTCCCAAATTCACCAAAGATGCCAAATATGACATAAAAACATCATTGTTTTCATTAATTATCTTACACTAATCAAATTTATCATAACTAACTCAATAAGGATCATATCCTTCTCAAACAATTGTTTCCATGACCATGTCTTCACCTTTGGACCTCAATCCACACTCAAGAACATCTAAAATATGGCATGTATCCAATAATTTTAATCCTTAGGACCTTTATATCACATCCATTCATGTTATATATCTCATGAAACATCCATATGTGCAAACCACACCAACTTTCTCTTCACCAAATTGAGCTTCCCATAAAGTAGTTTTACAAAATCAATTGTTTTACACCCTTGGTGTCACTTTAAAAGACCTCAAAATGCCTCAATAAAAAAAAATTAATCCATATTCACTCTCCAACTGATATAAAGCATAAATTCATCCATTTCATGCCTCGTTTACCTCAATCTTTCATCCTAAGCAATTATGTCTTGAAAACCAAACAACCTTCTTCTTTCACAAATCAAGCTGAATGACCCATCAAATCTCATCATCATGAGACAAACCATATACCATTATGAATCTCTATTAATCTAATTTCCATAACATCTTATATTTCCTTCCAACTCCAAGTGGAAGGCCTTCAACCAAGTCCATCTCTGAAACTACTCATTTAGCCTTCTAAGACTCAAGAACTAAGCTTGAGCTCAACTTTCTCCATCACCTCAAAAATCACTTCCAAAATTAATAAAAACATTGAAAATAATTATAAATTATTTCTAATCACTCAAAAAAATTCACCAAGCATGAACAACTCAGAACTATCACCTTACCTCATGAAGCTACTTCTACACCATGCCAAACCAAACATCCTCCATATTTGAACCTCAAAAAATAGGTCATAAATTCTTCATATGTTATCAAAAACACAATTTTTATATAAAACTAAAATCTCTACGAACTGGGATCACAACAAAACTTGAATGGAGTCCTAACTCCTCCTATAGCTCTCCTACAATTCAACTTTTACCATAGAATGCTCCAAATTGCCCCAAAACTAGTCTTCATAAATAGGGCACACTTTTCCATTTATAAGATCCACCATGATCTGAAACTATCATGGACATCTATAAAAACTCTAGGGATAAAAAATGTCAATTTATTTTTACAACTCTTTTGAAAACTTTTCCTTAAATTGAACTTCTTTAGAAACTTACATTTTCAAGTGGGGCCCACATATAGTAACATGCTATAATTTACATTTTGGAAATATGGATGAGTCCTCTACAACCTAAAATCATAACTTTGGAAAAATAAATCAATATAGGCTCAGTATACCTCTTTTTCTCCAAGTCACTTTTAGTTAGGGTTTAGCTAGGTTTCAAAGCAACTTATCTTCTTAACGATCATTCATAAAAACAAGACAATCAAACCACCTCATTATTTTTTTAAAAAAAACCTTCATAAATAACCTAAAAATATATTTCAAATAGATTATGTCCCCATGTAAATCACACATCTCACAACAAGCATCAAGAAGGTCAACTTTTACCTCAAAAACACACTCTGAATCACCTGGTTTCACCAAAAATGACATATCTTGTAATTCCTTTTTAGAATGACCTGAAAATTGTCATGAAGAATCATGAAAACATAATATAAATTTTTATACTCACCATATATCCCAAATAGGTCTCAAAATCTCTATCCATTAAGACTTACCTATGTGAACTTGTATGTTTTCCACCTACTTGCTTCCCAAGGACCTCATGAAACATGCATAAACCTCTCGAAAAATAACCTAAAACTCCCCGTGAACTTCATATAAAGTGTCACCATTTTAGTACCATGCTTCACTATGACTTATTAGCTCCAAATAGCATACCTCCATATCATTCTGCATGTTCCATGGCTAGGAATGGGCCTGAAAAGACCTGACTCAACCATGACACCTCATGAAATGACCATGTTGACCTCTTATAGACTTATTAGACACCTGTAACATACCTCATGGACTATGAATGA
The DNA here is from genome assembly GCA_018340775.1 of Taxus wallichiana var. yunnanensis. Taxonomy (NCBI): domain Eukaryota; kingdom Viridiplantae; phylum Streptophyta; class Pinopsida; order Cupressales; family Taxaceae; genus Taxus; species Taxus wallichiana. The sequence continues at coordinate 247,057,201 of CM031238.1, read as the reverse complement.
CCTTATGATAACCTTCAATCAGCTTGGGAGAACTCAAATTATGACTTAGCTCACTAGACCATGCACTAGGACCTCATAGAACATCACCAAACTTGGTCACTACCAATCAACCTTCATGTTAGACATTAAATGACACCTCATGGAGACTCATACAACCTCATGACACCCTTTTCATAAATTGAATTTACATCAATGAAAACACTAACACACAATGGCCAACAATATCCCCCTTTTTCATTGATGGCAACCACCTTTAGAAACATTGATGGAAACCAACAAGACCAAACACTTACTAGACCTCTTTTCCATGTTTTTGATGCTTCTCTCCCCTTTGAAATCTATGAAAAGGATATAATTAAAATAGACATGGAAAATGACAACACAATGACTATAACAATGGAACCAATGAACAAAACCAAACTTACTTGACTCAAATAGCTCCCCCTGAGACTGAACTTTCTCTTTTTGACTTCTTCAGCAATATATGATGATCCATGGACCTATAATGATCCTCAAAATAGATCCCCCTAAATGCATACACCTCGTTGTTTCCTTCTTCATGTTTAATCACTTATTATTATCCCATTTAATGCTAAAACCACAACTTTTCCTCTAATACATGCAAAACTCCTTTAGGACCATAGTCCCTAAATTGATTTCTTGAGCATCTTGACAAAATTATCAAAGTAATAAAATCATCATTCAAATAAAAAAATACTCTCCAAATCTCCCCTAGCCTTATGCCATGGAAAAACTCTAACTATAAAATAAAAATTTAGAGCTTTTACCTTGACTTGAAAGATGAATGTAGATGATTCAAATATCTTCACCTTTGTCCTAAAGCATTTTTCGAGTCATCTCTACATACTTTTTATGGTTATTTGAACATATAACTTTCTTAACTTATCATTGTACCTATAAAAATTCATAATTCTTCCATTTAAGCTTAACTTCTAGTGGTCTCTTTCATTGACTTGATTAATCTCAATAATGAGCTCCCCTTCCTTAACTATGTCATTTAGGCACCAAGAATTTTTAACAGTTCATAGAGGATCTAACTTGCCCCCTCCTTAGGACCATCTTATAGACACCAATAAAAATGCCATTTACTTTATTTTCATACATTAAAGCATTGCCATGGTGATTTTTAGTTTTCAATCATCTTCATGTAACATTTATACTCTCAAATCATTCATACCATGCCTTTAGTGACTCATAATTTGGTTTTTAGAACAATAAATGAACTCATTCAACCTAAAACATGCCATAAAATTCCTCAAATGATTTCTTTATGGATCGATAATTGCTTTCAATTTGATGCTAAAATAACATATTTCTAAACTTTATCCTTGATATTCTTTATATCCTTCATGAAGCAATGAATCTTCTATTAAGACTTCAATTTTACACACCTTAAAACTTTAAGCCATGCATTTTCCACTAAGAATTTCATTACCTATAGATCCCATAAAGTCATGTTTCAAATCATTCTTTGAAATATTTGAAGATCATTACATATTCCTTTACACAACATTTCTCATCCATAGTCCCGAACAAAGACTAAGCTCAAGAATTAGTTTCACTCTATCTCTTGATGTGACTTCATAAATATCAACTCAAGTACTTTTCAACTCATTTTAAACCTTTTAAGTTTGTACCTTATATTTTACAAGTTCTATTATACCTTTGTCAAATAAATCCTTCAAATTCAGGCTTTACATGAAAGAAGAGCATTCTTTCTCATTTGCTCAATGTATAAGTAGGATGCTTTATCAGTGCTCACAACTTAGGCCTTCTTGATCATATTAGCTTTCACATTCATGCTACAACCTGATAGATACCTGAGTACATGATTTAAGATTCATCTTCATCTTTTGTATCCTCAACTCTTACATAGATCTCTTAACATTTTGTACCTTAATTTAAGGAAAATACAATATTCCCTTGTCTTAATGGGTCATATCAGACATGTACCCTTCATTTTTCTCTAACACAATCATATCATGCCTTGTAGAAATAAAAGAATGGCATTCTCTTACAACTAAACAACCAATAACTTATAATCATCACAAAACTAACTAAGGATGACATACCTTGATCAAAAAATCATATTTTGAATCAATCTACAATGACTCATCTATCCTTAATCATGAGTATGTTAATAAGGATTTTACCACCACATATCTTACTTAAATATCATGTCGAGAGATCAACCTTATTACACAACCATAGTAGATTGGACTTTTAGTGATCACATCATTAGATTCTTATAGCACACCATTAAGAAGCTCACATTTCAAAGACTTTCTACACCCTCTGTTTCCACCTTAACCTTGTGAGTGAGGTGAGTCAACAGACCTCAAATTCCTATTCTTAGTCTTATTCAACCAAACTCATACTTTGTCAGTGCATATAAAATCTTGCAAAGCTATAATGACTTGAGAATGATATATCTTGACCTCAAACAACATGCACAAATTTCGGGCTTTATGCTCTATCACTCTTTTCACAATACTTAAAATATGACTAAGAAGAATTTACACAATATTCATAACCTATTCTCATTGTCAATGGATGAAGAATTTATTCTCAATACCATCTTGATGTAATAATCCAAAGTATTTTATACTTATGTTACCACATTTTGACCAGGCACCTGTGAAATTCCCTTACGGGATTATCCTATGCACATAGAGTCTTAGTCCTTCACGGGCCCTCACTTTACTTCTTCAACCTTGATGATACATTTCAAATGCATTCTTACATTTACACAATATTCTACGCATCCTCTATCTTCTTGACCTTGAAACACTTGACAATAATAATATACCTATAGCACTTTGAGCCTTTCTTACCATACTCTATATTCTCTACATTTTTCAAAACTTAAATGACCTTTTAGACCATTGGATATATTTTACCTTCTTAGAAACATATACCTCTTCTTGAATCCAGCCCTTGACAATAGTTACAAATTATAACAACTCACACCACCTTGGCTATGTTCAAGTTTAACTCATAAGGTTATTTATTTATCCTTTGACCCAAAATTGACCAAGAGGACCATACTTGGTATTTTAAAAATAAGGTGATAACACAATCTTGATAAAGAACAAACACAAAACTACTCAAATGATTCATATGATGCAAAGACTTCCTTTTGAGAATTCACAGAGATTGTACTCTAGACACAACTACACAAACATATCGGGTTTTCACATAAATTCACTCTTTCCAAGACATTATAGACTTCTTCAAATATCTTTCATATTACATGAACAATCTTGGAGAACTTTTAAACACATTTCAAAGATGCACACCTCAATATGAACCAAGTCAATTTTAACTTCTTCATGAACTTCACACAGTTATTCTTCATTTACCTTATATCTTAAAATATTTGCTCCTTTTGATGAACTAAACACAAAAACACACCATGAATGAGTGTACATACTTGAATTCTATCTCATACCACTTATACCTTTAGAGCTTCACACATTCTTTTATAATCCTTCAAGATAGATTGTAGACATCTCTTTTGACCTTGAGGTAGTGATTTAATGCATAGACAACCTTGAAACTTGATATGATGACACATTATATTACTTAAGAATTCACTCAAAGACTTGTGAATAAACAAAAACTTTATAACATCATAACATGCTTGAATTTTTAGACTTTCACAGAGTTTTGTAATCAGATCATGATGATTGGACATAGAACATAACCACTTATGAATGAAACAAGGTCATGAAGGAACTCAGACTTGACTTTTGACCTGATTAATGAGAGAAGATTCTACAAAGCATAACCTTTAGAAAAATGACAACATGATAGATGATTTGATAATTTTATCGATGCACTTACATACATACTTTATAACATCCATCTTCAGACTTAGACTCTTTTCTTGACCTCAAAATCATCTTGAAACTTCCTTTCATAGGAAAAATGTTTTGACATATCCTTAGGCCCTATAGAACATGATACAAGACTTTAGAAATAGATTCATTACTTATATGACTTGAACCTACTTTTGGGAAACCATTACTTTGAAAATACAAAAGAGTTTGATCATACCTCTAAGACAACATAACTATCACAATAGGTAATAACATCACAGATGGGAACAACACACTCGGACACCTATCAAAACCTAAGGATTTGAACCTCATGAAAGAAATCATCCCATACCTTATCACCCTTGAAGTGTCTGATAGGCCTAATTTCTTCTTTAACATTGTCATGAACTAGAGATTGAATGATAGATATGATCTTATGATGTTCTTTAGATCTTGCTTCTTCAACCAAAGAAAACATTCTCCTTGATTTTAATTAGCACTGAGAATTATTTTCCAACTTTGACTTTAAAACCTCATTCTTAATGATAGCTAGCTTTGACACTTGACTCTCACATTTTGAGAATATGATCTCTTGACCTCATTTATGGGACTGAAATTTCTCTTGAATATTCTTCATTTTTTCCCACTTGGATGCTTGAAACCTGTTAGTATACCTTGAAAATTCTATTTGGTGAAAATATCTTCAATATGTGTCCTTTGTTTATTACACTTGAACACACAATATCATTCTTATTTATTCTTGAATAATACACACTTAAGTTCCAACCACATTCCTTATCTTATGGACATACTCACAACATGAATGGCATTCACCTTTGAAGAGACTACCATCATTCCTAGGAGACCTTCTTTTGCAATCTCTAGCTCTATGACCAAAATCATTGACAAATATAGAAATAACCATTGAAATAAGCACCATACCTCATTGAATTAGGTTTTCTAATAGGGTTATACCTTATTGAATCAGTCTTCTTTGTCTCCTTCATGTCTGATTAGAGTACTTGGACCAACTTCTTCACCAATCTCCTTCTTCTTTCCTTTGAAACCTAGGCATGTCTTATCATTTACATCTCTTTGTCTCTCTAAAATCCCATCAAGATCTTCAATACTCTTTTCTAACTTCTCATACATCCTCAATCTACTAGATGCACTTTCCAAATCAGATTCTAGGGATTTCAATTTTTCTTCATACCTGCAACAAGTTTCTTCTTTGAATTTTAGGGCCTTAGACACACTCTCCACTTGATATTCCAAACCCTTGATGGCTTGACCATGATCTATCTCCATACACTTGATCTAATCTTGCAAGCTATGAATCACTAAATCAATAACCTCATACTTCATTCTTAATGCAACCTCAATATCTAAAGACTTACCCATTGCTTGTGCTTCAAAAGGATCTCCTTCAAGTTGTTAAACTTGCTTCTCAAGGACCTGCTCTAATACCAATTTTGGAAGAAAAATGGATAAGAAGGTGGGGGTGAATCATTTATTTAAAATTTAAAATAATTTTAGATTAAAATACATTCACCATTACCATTTCATTCATCATTAGCTTATGTGATATTAATATCATGAAACATAATGCAACCACATAAAACCAATAAAGAGAAAATACACATGAACACAAGATATAAGTGGGAAAACCTTAAGGGGAAGAAAACCCACTAAAAATCTTCTTATATTACTAAAAGTAAAGATATTAGTGAATCACCAACTTCATAAGGAGCACCAACCCCTACTTTAGTAGAGCCAACCCTACAAGGAACACCAACCCCTAATTTAGTGAAGCACCAACTCCAAAAGAGGATATAACCCACTAATATGATCAAACAAAAAATAAACCATATAAATATTAATATATCTGATTTTGTTGCTGCCAATACTGATGGATATCACAATTTCAACTCTCAACACTTTCCTTCAAACCCTCATTCCTTCAACTCGTTCTTTCTTTTTCATTCATGGACTTGTCTTGGCTTCAAACCTTGCTCACATGATTTATAACATTTCTAAACCTGTATTATAATTCCTCAGCTCTAAAATCAATCAATCATACATGTTACACTCTTTTACTTGGGTCACACTTTTCCCCCTTAGAGCACTAGTTCAAATTTGAACTCAAACATCACTTTATATATGCATTTCATTTCACAAACATAAATGATAGGTCGGTCCTCCTTTATTTTTACCAATTAAATTTAAAAAATCCCAATATAATCATTAAAACATTCATAATGGGCCCATGTAGGTCGGCCATGCCCAAATGCACCAAACTAGCTCAAAAACAACTCAAAACCCCATCACTTGGATGAGCTAAAACCACAAACACCATAACCATGATTATTAAAGCTCCCAAATTCATCACACATGTAAAATATGACAAAAAAATCATCCATGGTCATTAATTATCTTTCACTAATAAAATTTATCATAACTAACTCAAGAAGGTTCATATCCTTCACCAAACAATTGATTTCCAAAACCTGTCTTCAACTTTGGACCTCAAGAACACACAAAAACACCTCAAATATGGCATGTATCCACTCACTAGAATACTCATGACCTTTATATAAAATACATGCATGTTATAGATCATGAAACATTCATATGTGCAAACCAAGCCAAATTTCCTCTTCACCAAATCAAGTTGCCCATAAAGTAGTTTTACAAACTCAATTGTTGTTCACCTTTATATCACTTGGAAGACCTAAAAATGCATTAAATAGGAAAAAAATGCATCCCTATTAATTCTCCAACTAATATCAAGCATCAACTCATCCATTTCATGCCTCATATACCTCAATCTTTCATCCTAAGAAATTTTGTCCTGAAAACTAAACAACCTTCTTCTTCACAAATCAAGTTGGATGACCCATAAAATATAATCATCATAAGACAAACCATATACCATTGGAAATACCTATAAATCTAATTTCTAGAAAAACATTACATTTCCTTCCAACTCAAGAGGAAGGCCTTTAACCAAGACCATCTCGAAACTTCTCATTTAGCCTTGTAGGACTCAAGAACTAAGCTTGAGCTCAACTTGCTCCATCACATCAAAATCAATTCCAAGCTTAAATAAATCATGTAAAATCCTTATAAATTATTTCTAATTATACAAAAACTTTCACCAAGCATGAACAACTCAAAACTATCACCTTACCACATGAAACTACTCCATACCATGCCAAACCAAACATCTCAGTTGTACCCTCAAAGAATAGGTCATAAATTATTCATATCTTATCAATTTTTTTGATATATCAATAAAAATATCTCTGAACCAAGATCATAACAACACTTGAATGGAGTCCTAATTCCTCTTATAGCTCATGCAATTCCATTTTTACCACATACTGCTCCAAACTACCCCAAAAACAAATCTTCATAAATAGGGCACACTTTGCCATTTAGAATCTCAACCATGATCTGAAACCATCATGGAAATATAGAAAAAATCCATGGATAAAAAATTTCAATTTATTTTACACCTCCTTTGGAAAACTTTTCCTTAAACTGAACTTCTTTGGCAATTTATCTTCTTAACGATCGTTCATAAAAACTAGATGATCAAACCACCTCGTTATTTTTTTGAAACCTTCTTAACTGACCTAAAAATATATACCAAATATATTATGTCCCCATGCAAATCAAACAGCTCACTTGAGCATCGAAGGTCAACTTTTACCCCAAAAACACACTTGTGAATCACTAGGTTTTATTGAAAATGACATATCTTGCAATTACTTCTTCAAAATGACCTAAAACTTGTCATAAAGCATCATGATAACATATTATAACTATTAATACTCACAATATAGCACATATGGGTTTGAAACATTCTATTTATTAAGAATTACCTATGCCAACTTGCCTATTCTCCACCTATTTGCTTCCCAAGGACCTCATGCATGAACTATACCTTTGAAAATTGACACGATAAGCCTTGTACACTTCATATGATTAAAGTGCCAGCATGCTACTACCATGATTAACCATGACTAATTAGCTCTAAATATCATACCTCCATCTCATTCTACATGCTTGAGGGCTAGGAATAGGCCTGGAATGTCCTAACTCAACCATGAAACCTCATGAAATGACCATGCTGACCTATTACAGACTCATTAACACCTCTAACCTACCTCATGGACCATGAGTGACCTTATGAAAACCTTAAATCACCTTGGGAGAACTTAAACTATGACTCAACTCACTAGACCATGCACCAAGACCTCATAGAACATCACCAAACTTGGTCACTACCAATCAACCTTCATGTTAGACATTGAATGACACCTCATGGAGACTCATACAACACCATGACATCCTTTTCCATCAATGTACTTGACATCAATGACAACACTAACACACAATCACCAACATCACCTTAGAAAATCCCTTTAACTCGTTATAAAGAAACTCGGGGCTCTACTTAATGAAATGCTAAGGGTTATGAGAGTTCAATCCTTCCACCTAGCTTGGATGATGACATCCTTTGACATTGGTTTTTCCTCTAGTAGGGAAATACACCTTTGGAATTGGAATGTGGGTTATGTTTGTTATTGGGGGTATCTTGACCAATGTAGCCCCATTATTGTATAGCTCAACAAGATAGTAAACTCATGTTCCTTTTTAGAAGATGAAATTATACCTCTAGTTTTGAGGGAAACACCCTCCATTTGGGGTTTTCAGATGATTGGTGAACATGGTTAATTGATAAGTTTAAGGCTACATATATTAAGGATATTAAGGAAATATGTTGAATTGTCCTTTCCATTGGAGGGAATGTTTTAGTTTTCCTATTGATCTCTTTGTAAAATGTGAAAGGGAAATTTATTTTCATGATTTCCCAAGGAATATTTTGGGGGTTGCCTAGTAAATTTTATAGTGTTGTAACCCCTTTAGTTACCTACTCCATCCAACTCATTCAATTTTTCTTGGGGTTTTAGTAATAGATCTAGTGATCGTATTAGTCTTCTTAGTGAAGCATGTTAAGATCAAACCAGTTAAATGTGTTTAGTAAATAAAATTTGTATTTTTTGGGTTATTGTAGAGTAGTTTTATACTAGAATGGTGGAAATTCGATCAACTTTGATACTTAAATAAATTACTATCCTTTCTTGGTTTTCTAAATAAAAATTTGGGTGTGACTTGTGATACATGTGGAAAAGGTTAAAACTATGTAACCCCAAGACAAAACTAGAAACTAATATTAACTTTATGGTTATTGTTGGAAGAAAAATATAATGAGAGGGTGGGTGAATCATTATTTACAAAACTTTAGTCAATTTCATATTTTCTTACTAAACCATCAATCATTCATCCATTCATTAATGTGTGCAAAGCATCATACAACATACATTCAAATAACCATGAACAAGAGAGAGATAACACCATAACACAAGATATAAGTGGGAAACCATCAAGGGAAGAAAACCCACTAAAAATTTTGATTATATTACTAAAAAAATAGTGAATCACCAACTTCACAAGGAGCATTAACCCCTAGTTTAGTAGAGCACCAACCCTATAAGGAACACCAACCCCTAGTTTAGTGAAGAACCAAATCCACAAGGAGGATACAACCCCATAATATGATCATTAATAATCACCCACTCAACCAACTTTTAATGAAGATATATGATGTCTTTGTTTGTTGCAACAACTAATGGAGCTCACCTATTCCTTCAAACCCTTATACACCTAGCTTGTTCTTTCTCTTTCTTTATTCAATTGTCTTGGCCTCAAAAATTACACACACACTCTCAAAAATCCTTAAACTTGTCACACACTCTCTCATCTCTAAAATAATTCCCTTAGACTTGTTACTCACTCACACTTGGGTCGTACTTTTCCCTCTCTCACCACAAACCCAAATTTGAATTCAAACTTCACTTATATATGCACTTTATCTCTTACAAAACAAAGAAGGTAGGTCCTACATCATAATTTTGATGAACACAACTTAAAAAAAAAAATCCATAAAAACATTCAAATTAGGCCTATATAGGTCGTTCATGCCCAAAACCACTAAATTGGCCCAAAACTAGCTCAAAACCCCATCACCTGGATGAGCTAATATCAAAAATTCCAAAAACATGATTAGTAAAGCTCCAAAATTTTCACACATGTAATATAACATAAAAAATAATCCATGGTCGTTAATTATCTTCACCTAATCAAATTTCACAAAACTTACTCAAGAAGGCTAATGTCCTTCTCAAAAAAGTTACTTCTAGAATCATGTCTTCACCTTTGGCCTCAAGCCATCCAAAAACAACTCAATATTACATATATCCACTCTATGGAATCCTCAAGACCTATAGATCACATAAATACATACATGTTATAGCTCATGACACATCCATATTTGCAAACCACACCTAATTTCCTTTTCACCAAATCAAGCTTCCCAAAAAGCATTTTTACAAACTCAACTAGTTTGTACCCTTTCTATCACTTCCAAGACCTCAAAATCCTTCAATAGGAACAAAATTCATCCTTTTCACTATAAAACTATTATATAGCATCAAATAATCCATCACATGCTTCTTTCACCTCAATCTTTCAGCTTAAGCAATCTGTCTGAAAAACCAAACAACCTTCTTCCTCACAAACTGGCCTAGATGACCCATCAAATATCATCATCATGAGACAAAAACATATACCATTAAATCACTATGAATCCTATTTACATAATATATCACATTTCCTTCCAACTCTAAGTGGAAGGCCTTAAACCAAGACCATCTCTGCAAACTGCCTGAAACTGCCCCAAAACTACCTCATGACTAGTCTTCAAAATAGGGTACACTTTGCTATTTAGAAGAACCACCATTATCTGAAATAATCATGAACATCAAAAAAACTCCCATGATAAAAAAATCCATTTATTTTGTAACTCCTTTGGACAACCTTGTCCCAAACTGAACTTCTTCATAAACTTGCATGTTTGAGTGGGGTCCACTCATCACCACATGCTATACCATACCTTTCTGAAACCTGGAGGAGTATTATATATCATATAATCATCATAATATCACTACAAATTAATTATGGGCACTTATGAATCAAATCTCTCTACCGCTTTCAAGCTAGGGTTTCAAGCACACAAAAAGTTGTTTACCTTCTTAACATTTGTTCATAAAATGTGATAATGAAATGACCTAATTATTTTTGTGAAACCTTATTATTAATTTAAAAATAATCCCTAAAATCCATAAGGTCCCATGTAAAGTACACAATTCATGGTGAGCATCAAAAGGTGGAATTTGAGCTAGAAAACACCTTCTTCTTGACCTTGTTTCACCAAAAACAACTTATCTTGCAAAATCTTCTTCAGAATGATCCAATTTTTCTCAACCTCTAGAAACCTTTTCATTTCAAATCATCATCATATCTCAAATAGGTCTCCATATTCTCATCCCATCTCATTTTTATGACTATACCTTGGGTTTTACATGGTTTAGGCTAGGGTCAACTGAACCAACATTATAACTCATCATGAAACCTATCCAAAATGTCCTAACATCCTTAGTACATCATGAAACACTTACCTACATACATCCATGATCTCCTTAGTTCCATAAGCCACCAAGCACCTAACTCACATACCCAAGCAAACCTAAACCTTCAATGATTCATCTTAAAACTCATGTGAGGTCTCCAAAAAACATATCTCCATGCTCTACCTAGGCTCAAGCCTTTGGAAACTCAAACCACCATGCTCCATCACCTAGGCTAGCTATCACCTCATGTCTTCATAAAACCATCTCTAATCAACCTCATGCCATCATGAAACATCAAAATCCTTAATCAATCATAATTTTACTCTAATCCATCATACTCTTTTTCATTAATGGGATTTTACATCAATGACAACACTTAGAACACAACATGCCAATAATCTCTCCTTTTGTCATTGATGGAAAACCACCTAATTTTCTCCCCTTTTTACATTAATGATAAAGCATACCTTTACTTGTATGCTCTTCACCTTTCTTAGTTTCATTGGGTCATCTCTTGGTTAGAAACATCAACCAAAGTCTTCATACTAGCTCACAAACTAGTAATTCTTCACAAATTTATGATTTTGTTCACTTTCAAAGTATTTATGACTATACTTCCCCTAGGAAAGAGCATACACAACACCTATTCATGCCAAAAAAAAAAATGATTTGAAGCCAAAAATACAATTCTTAACTTCTTTGAGTGAATATAACCATCAATCCTCCATATAAACATGTAAAATTGACATTTTATCACTAAGACTTTTTTTTTGCTCTCTTTCTTCATTGTAGATGGCCTTATCTTGATGCACATAAAACACATGCACATTCCAACAATGATAATAAAAACCTAATGACATCATGTCTACCTTATTCTTGCCTCATTTCATCTTATTTTTCTCAAATAAGACTTATTTGACTTCCTTCATGGCTTGACTTTACACCACTCATGGGACAAAGTTCCTAAAATGATCCTTGATTGCATTCTTAGCCAACTTTGGCTTGCACTCTAGAGACAATACATACCATGACACAACTTTGAATCACCCCCCTCATACCACTATCCATATTTGACTAAAAACACAAAGCTTGAGATCTTACCTTGATATCTTTCTGAAAGATAGATCAAATATTTCATCGCATCCCTAAAGGTGCACTTTTTTAAGTGTATTCATCCTTATTTCTACTAAGCCAACTTGATTCATTTGAATAACTCTCTTTAATAACAACATGTAATCAACTACACAAACCTGTAATATTCACTCATCCTTATATATAAGTCCTTTAAACTTTCTTAACATCTTCCAGTCTTCGACTTAGGGCGGATTACCAACTCCCCTTCATCTATCGGACTTGTAGCATGCCATTTTGAGTCTTACTATCTTGACACATATCACAATTTTCATAGAATCTTTCCTTTCTCACTTGTCAATTATTTTGACTAATAAGTATCTTCATGTCTCTAAAAGATCCTAAATCAAGGCAAGAACATTTCTTCCCCTATCTTATAAGAATAACTTAGATTTTTAGTCTTCATCACTTCATATAGCCTTTGTAGACTCTATATGAAGGTTATGAAGTTCATCATACTTAGTTCTTAAACCACTCTCTCTAGTATTCATTTGAAAACCATCTTATGTGTCATTATGTCAATCCTTTATGCCTCTAAAACCTCTAAGGATACTAAAGAGTGGCTCCCCTTGATTAAGACATGTACATAAAGACATATAGGTCATCATTTCTTCATTCCACAATCTTGACAAGATTATAAGCCTAAAAGCTTACCTTATTTTCTTGAAAAATTGTTGAATTGATGTTATGAATGCCCTTTTAATTCTATTTCCATGGAGTATGAAAAATTATAACTCACCACAAATATGTCTCAAACTCAAGTAATCCCATTACATGTGTCAAACTTGTAGCTTCTATTTTATGCCCTTGTGAAGAACAAAGCCTTGTTAAATGAGTCACATTACCTTGAAACTTTCACTTCTTGTCTTCCTTTACTCTTTATTATGAAATAACATCTCCATACATGGCATTAATTTCTTAATCTCTTCACACTTGGTTTGTGATATTGTCATATTCACATAGCATTAAACATTCAATCACAACCTTGATATAGTGCATGCCAACTACGAAATTTATCCATTTAGCCTCATAGGCTAGCTAGTACTTCATGCTCCTTACATATATTAATAAGTTTTAGACCCTTTTTATGAACATCATATATGTAGTAAAGACCTTTATACTCCTTTTAGCACCTTTTAACTCTGACATACTTTAAATACCGATTCATAGCGACTTTTCTTTGCATCTTCTTCCTACTTTTATTGGTTAAGGACCATCTTTGAACACAATTATCTCTCATACAAACCTTCATGCCATAACTCATCCAATTTTGACTACCCATTTTCATGATTTATCTTTATACCAAGATTCACTATAGACTTCTTTTCATAAAAAGAAGGATCAAATCTCACTTGTTAGTCACCGATTAGGTATGTAGAATGAACCCACCACTTTGTGAACTAAAATTGTTATGAACTATAGGAGGCTAATGTAATATTGAGCTATAAAACCACAAAAATCATGAAGAGGAAGATTTCAATGTTATATGCTCAAAATTTTAAGGCTTGTATCAGCCTCTTCTTTAGACCTTCATTTCACATCACAAAACCCTAAATAGGGTTTCTTAAAATCAAAGTATAGGGCTTAGTTAGCTCTTTTCATTTGACTCAAATCTTCTTGATTATTATACATATCTAGACACACCTCACATTATCTTATTTGATGTATACATACATTTGACACTTGGTCAAACATCAACACACATGTTAAGGTCATGTACATACGAGACATGGATTTGACAAGTACTTCAACAACATGAACAACTTTGAACTTAACCACCTAGTTTAACTCATCGGACTTGGGAAACAATTCACATTATTCACAAATATAACATGAGTATGACACCATTCCAGACTCATACTAAGACCTTTGAACACATCAAATTCCATTCTCATACTAGACCTTCCTTAGAAACTTCAATCATAGACTTGACCTCAAGAATGTCTTAGACCAAGACTTCATAACATGACTCAATACATGGATAAAGACCAACTTAAGATATCTGAACCATACCCTTGGATTCATAATACAAGACTTAATGATTTACATAATTCAACATCATTACATCACACACTCAAACAATACATGATAATAATATACTACTCTTTAGAATAAACCTTGACCAATTCACTCATGACCTTTCACACATGAACCAATCAAAAAACAACAAGAAAACACTTTAACATATTACATACCTTGACAAAAATGAAGACACAACCTGGACAAACATATCAATCAATCAATATCTCCCCTTTTTCCAATGCTTCATATGGAACAATATACCTCTAAGAATCCTAGTAGAGGCATAGAACACCATGAGCACCTAGATAAATGACTTAAAGAGGTCCCAAGCCTTCTTAGACACCTAAAAGTCACCTTCACCTTTTTTTGATTTGTACTCGAGAAACACTTTGTCTAACATTCACATCATCTCTTTATGGACCATTTTTGTTCCTTCTAGGCTCCCATATCCTACCTTGACTGCTAGTGTGCAATCTAGACCTCTAAAAGCCTATTTCTTACATTCTAGGACCTTGATATCTTGATCTTTCTTTGAGAAACCATAGTAACATTCTCTAGAAACATGACCAACTTCATTGCAATTGAACACACAACTAAACTCTTGCCTTTGTATCCTTCAACTTGACTAGGTGGATCATACAAACAATATCTAGCAACATGACCTTTCTCATTACAATTGTAGCATACCACATTCTTATCTTGCTCACTCCTACTATCCTCTTTAAGGGTGATCATATCTAGAAAACCTTCTACACTCCTTAGATATATGACCAAAACCATTACAAGTGAAATAATAACCATTAAATGATCTCTCATACCTTGAAGCATTTGGTTGCCTTACTATTGATTTTGTCTTCACATTGTCTTTGGTGAAGATCTCCTTCTTTCCATCCTTGATACTTGGTTCTCCATCCTTCTTTCTTGGAACATTATCTTCTTGCATCTTTTCCTTTCCTTTGAGGTCATCACTAAACCCCAAACCTTCTCTATCACTGTTGATCTTTATTTTCCAAGAAGATCATCAAGATCCTTGGCACTTTTCTCAAATTTTTGAAAGGACATTGTTTTAATCTTGGTATCCCTTAGGAACTCTACATCTCTTCAAATTTGGTGCACATTCTCTCTTTATCTTGTAAACTTGTGACTAGAAACTTTACCTTTTCTTCTAGCATCTGATTGACTCATTGAACTTTCTTGTTTTAGACCTATGATTTTCTTCTAGATCATGAATATTATTTTCATACTCTTTGACCTGAGAATTTAGCTTCTTTTTCTTCTTTTCAACATGCCTTAACTCATTTTGAATACATTCTAGATCATATTCAACATCATCTTCTTCTTCCTCAGAATCTCTAAGTAACTTGATATGAAATCACCTAATAATGAAGAAACATCACTAGAGATATCATGGACATATTTAGTCATGAAAACACTCATTTCCAACATCTTCATGATCATATTTAGACTCAGAATCTAAAACACCACTACTAGCATCAAATCAATCCTCTTCCTTTGTATAAAATATTATTTTTCCCTTCTTCTTATATTCAAACCTCTTAAAGTTATTATTACCTTTACTAATCTTATGATTCTTCTTGTTATGATCATCCTCATGCTCTTCATCACCTTCCTTTTCATGCCTATGAGGACACTTAGCAACAAAGTGACCTACTTCACCACAATTGAAACACTTAAATGGAAGTTTACCTCTATTTACTTACTTGATCCAACATTCAATCTCCTATCCACCATTGTAAAGAGTTCTTCATCATCAATTTCAGGAGCATTATCATCATCTTTGGCCTTCTTGCATTTGGTCTTCATTTCAGATTTGAAATAAATCTCTTTCTTGGCTGGTTTGGAATCAACAATCCTCATCTCATAGGCAATCAAAGTCCCATGTAACTCATCCATTTTCAAAGTAGTCAAATCCTTGGCTTCTTCAATAAAAAACACTTTGGAATCAAACTTAGATGTTAGATATCTCAAAACCTTTTGAACTACAACTTCTTCCTTCACATCTTCACCTAACCCTTTCATGGTGTTGACAATCTTGTCAACCCTAAGCAAATATGTAATAATAGGCTCATCATCATTCATTTTAATCCTTCAAACTGATTTATAAAAGTTTTCAAGTTTATAAATTCTTACCTTAGAGTATCCTTCATACAAAACTTGAAGTTTCTCCCACATAGCCTTGGATGATTGAAATGCATCACCTTCACAAGCTTATATTCACCTAGACCACACATGATAACATTCATATCCTTTGAATTATCACTACATAACTTCTTGTTTGCATTACTAGTTGGTGGAGTAAAGGAACAATATAACCATCTTCCACAACTTGCCAAATATCAAACCCTAAGGACATGATGTGAGTTTCTCATCCTCAAACTCCAAAAAGCATAATTCACTCCATCAAACAATGGTGCCTTGTTAGTAGAAGAACCACTCTATTGACTCGCCATTTTTGTGCTTCAAAGGATCTCCTTTTAAGTGATCAAACTTCTCCAAAAGGACCTTCTCTGATACAATTTTGGAAGCACAATGGACTAAGGGGGGGTGAATCAATCCTTACAAAACTTTAATCAATTTTCATATTTTCTTATTAAACCATAAACCATTCATCCATTCATTAATGTGTGCAAACATCATACAACATACATTCAAATAACCATGAACAAGAGAGAGAACACCATAACACAAGATATAAGTGGAAAACCCTCAAGGGAATAAAACCCACTAAAAATTATGATTATATTACTCAAATAAAAAGTATTTAGTGAATCACCAACTTCACAAGGAGCACAAAAGAGCACCAACCTACAAGGAGCACCCCTAGTTTAGTGAAGCACCAACTCCATAAGGAGTCTAAAACCCCTAAGATGATCAATAACATCCACTCAACCACCTTTGAATGAATATATTTGATGTCTTTTTTGCCACAAAAACTGATGGAGATCACAAATTCATCTAACAACCTTCAAACCCTCATACACCTAGTGTGTTCTTTCTCTTTATTTCTTCACTTGTCTTGGCTCAAAAAACTTGCACACACACTCTAAAACATCATTAAACCTTTCACACACTCTCTCAACTCTCAAATCATGCCCTTAGACCTGTTACTCTCTCACACTTGGGTCACACTTTTCCCTCTCAAAGTAACTAACCTAAATTTGAATTCAAACTTCACTTATATATGTACTTTATCACTTCTAACACAAATTAGGTTGGTCCTAAATCATAATTTTGATCAAAAAACTTTAAAACATCCCAAAAAATTCATTAAAACATTCACATTGGGCCCATATAGGTCGGCCATGCCCAAAACCACTAAACATGCTCAAAATTAGCTCAAAACCCCATCACTTGGATGAGCTAAAACCAAAATTCCAAAAACATGATTATTCAAGCTCAAAATTCAACACACATGTATAATATAACATAAAAAAACCATGGTTGTTAATTATTTCAGGATCAAATCTTCATAACCTTTGGACTCAAAAGACCATATCCTTCAATAAAAATTCAACCCTATGGCATTAACACCTTATGGAAGACCCTAAATACTAAAATATTATGTCACATGGAATATATGTTATATCCATCATGTTGATGCTCATGAAACACATGTTCAAACCACACCTACTTCCTCTTCACTAAATCAAGATGCCCGAAAATTAGTTTTACAAAATCAACTAGTTTATACCATTTTCGCCACTTCCAAGACCTCAAAATGAATTCAATAGGAAAAAAATTCAACCCTATTCAATCTCCAACTAGTAGCAAGTATAAACTAATCCATCTCATGCTTCTTTCACCTCAATTTCTTTCAACCGAGAAATCATGTCTTGAAAATGAAACAACCTTCTTTATCACAAATTGACCCTGATGACCAATAAAATATCATCATCATGAGAAAAATATATACCATTGTAAATATATCTGAATCCTCTTTCCATAACATATCACATTTCTTTCCAAATCCAAGTGGAAGGCCTTCAACCAAGACCATCTCTACAAACTTCCTGAAACTACCCCAAAACTACCTTATGACTAGTCTTCACAAATAGGGTACACTTTGATATTTAGAAGCACCACCATGATATCTGAAATAATCATGAAAATAAATAAAAAATCCCATGCTAAAAACAATTTCCATTTATTTTTCAACTCCTTTGGACAACCTTGTCCCAAACTAAACTTCTTCAGAAACTTTCATGTTTGAGTGGGGTCCACTCATCACCACATACTCTACCATACCTTTCTGGAAACCTGGAGGAGTAATCTAAATCATCCAATCATCTTAATATCATTATACATCAATTCTTGTCATTTATGAATCAAATCTCTCATACCGCTTTCAAGCTAGGGTTTCAAGAACACAAAAATTTGTTTACCTTCTTAACATTTGTTCATAAAAATGTGACAATAAAATGACATCATTATTTTTGAGAAACTTGATTAGTTAAATTGAAAAATAATCCCTAAAATCCACAAGGTCCCATGTAAATCACACAATTCATGGTGAGCATCAGAAGATGGAATTTGAGCTGGAAAACACCTTCTTCTTAACCTTGTTTCACCAAAAACAACTTATCTTGAAAAATATTCTTCATAATGACTCCAAATTTTCTCACACCTCTAAGAAACCTTTTCATCATCTCCAATAATCATCATAGATCAAATAGTTCTCCATATTCTCATCCCATCTCATTTGCATGACTATCCCTTAGGGTTTTGCATGGTTTAGGCTAGGGTCAATTGAACCAACATTGTAACTCATCATGAAACCTCTCCAAAAGGTCCTAACATCCTTATTACATCATGAAAAACTCATGCTTGGTCTAGATGCATACATCCATTATATCACTTGGCTCCTCAAGCCACAAAGTAACTCAAACCACCATGCTCCATCACCTAGGCTAGCTAGGTCACATAACTAGGCTTGTTGGACCAATCCGGTCTCATTAAATCACATCATGTTATGATGAAACAATATGAACCTCTATTTCATCATCATATTGAGAATCCTCTGACTCTACTCCATCATCCTCTTTTTAATTAATGGGATTTTACATCAATGAAAACACTTAGAACACAACATGTCAACAATTATATGGATGATACATACTTAATTTATTGGTACTTCTAATGTGTGAACTTAAATATTATTGTCAAATCAATTCATCACCCTTTTCATTATGTTTGGTGTTATGTGACCCTTCATCCTTTAACCCTATAAGAATAGTGAAAATACAAGGGTGTATTTGATAGTCTTGTGAATATTTTTTCTATTGTTAAAGGTGAGGGCAGGCTAGAAGTGAATCCTCACGTAAATTTGGAAATTTTACCCTCTTCTCATATGGTTTTTGTGACACCCATGGGTGGCTTCTGGTGCACATCATGTGCACACAACTTTTCAACCTTTCTCATAAAACAATTGTTGTTCCATTGACTCACCCATCAACAGTTTCCTTAAGAGTGACCTTTATGTTGTACATCCACTTATGTTGAACCTTGTAGAGAATTTAGATGATGATACTAATAAACCTTTTTGGTAGCTACAATTTTCTTGATTAATATTTGCATGTTCCTAGGAACACTTGATGTTGAACCAATCTAGTTTTAAGTGGGACATGTTATGAAGAGATAATAAACTATGTGGAAGGATACGACACCTTTGAGAGTTAATTATTCTTACCCCTTATAATGACTTCAAAGAGGAAGTATATTTCTAGAGGAGGGGGATGTAGTGCCCACTAGTCTCACTCATTTTTTTGATGATGCTAACTTAGTCTATTATTCATGATTGAGACATTGGAATTAATATTATCATGGTTATTTCAATTGAATAATTATGTTTTTTTCATCATGATAGAGCTTATTTTCTAATTGTATCTTGGAATGATGATGTATGAGGCATATGATGCCAAATTCACTACTTTCATCATTATTAATTAGTTAGATATGATGTTATGGATATGTTGATATGAGATTTACATGGATTCTATTCACAAGCCACCACAACAGAAATATATATATACATTCATGTCATTTATTGAATGCAAGCTACCATGACTACTGCATTCAAATCATGTATAGAATTCCATGCACATAATGCAGGCTATCGGGCCACTGTATTCATATCATGTGTTCAATGCAATGAACTTAGGTATGTATATCATGGATGTTTGTCGTAATTTGTATATGTATCTTATTGATGGATGATTATTAGCATAACTAATTTATGAGTTAGCATATGCTTGTTTGGATCATGTTGACGTGTGTAGTACCATTGTATTTATTTTTGGCATCGATCATGTATGATGTGTGAGTTGAGTGTGTAGGTTACAAGTTTTACCACAGAGATTGTGGGACTCATGGGTTGTACCTCCAAGTTGCACAATAGCTCATCTAGGCCAAGTCTATTTCTCTTATTTTTTAGCCTTGCGTATTATTTCATAGGATAAGGATGGAAGTAGGTAATACATCATCTTGTTTTTGTATTAATTCAATTTTTTTGGTCACCATGGGTTGTTTGTCTTCATTTAAATTAATCTAGTGTTATCTATCACAATGACTTGTTTAAGTCACTTTTATGGGGTGATTTATTCCTACTTGATTAGGAAGGTTTAATTGATTTAATATTTGAATAAGAGTGTTTTGGGCTACCTAATTATGGACTAGGTGGGACCCACCACCCCTTTAATGAGAAACTTTTCCCAAATCTCGAATTTGGGCAAAAGTGGAAATTTAGAAGGGTGTTTGTAAATTTTGGGGTCACTCTTACATTGAAATGATCCCCATATATCATACCTATGGGTAGGGGGACTCTTCCAAAGGATCAAAAGGATTTTTCCCTCCCTTTTGACCCTAGAGTTGCATATTTATTTCATTTTCTTTATTTTGAAAAATCTCCTTCGTTATGATCCTTGTCTTATTCTTAAAAGAGAGCATTTGATGACTTGTAATTGGGAAAGGATGGGTGACACATGTCATCATCCCATTGGTTGTTTTTTATCCCTTTTCTTATTTAACCCTCTATTTTGGAGAGGGTTGGAACTTCTTGGTTCATTTTTTTTTTACTTGGAGCTTTTGGAAGTCTTAGAAGGAAAGGAGATTTTGAAGCTATAATTACAATTTGGAGATTGCATTTCTTTTGTGAGGTATGCCTCACAACTCCTACTTTGTCTTTTGATTGAAGAATAGAAATTGTGATTGTTTTCTTCCTTTTGTATGGATTATATATTGAAGAAGTAGGAAAGTGTTTTGTTTTGTTGTTTGAATTTTATCATTTTTCTTTATCGACCCTTTTTTGGAGTATATTTTGGAGTGTTTGGGAAGAGGGAAGAATCCCTCTTGCTCCCACAAGGCTTGATGGGAAAGCCTTGTTGGGATTCCTACTATCATCCCTTCATATGGTTGAAGTGGGAGATGGTTTTCCATATGGTTTGGAAACCATCTCCCATCCTTGCTAAGGAAACCTCCAAGGTTTGAAAAACCTTGGCAAGGAGAGATAAGGTCTATGGGAGGAAT